>OX327686.1:34105000-34705000 GCA_946807835.1 Ailanthus altissimus | reverse complement strand
CTGTTGGGTGTATGTATTTAGATTTTCGGTCTTAGTAATAATTGCTGAAAAAGGCTTGTTCTATGATCTTTCGTCCAGTTGTTTGAGATAGCACCGGTTAAAACTTTTTTACCTGCAGGGAAGGTGAGAATTGAGAGGAGAGTAAAAATGTTAATTAATGATTTATAAAATGAGAAATCTTACCTATTAAATATTATTTTTATTCGAATTTGAATAGTCTGCAAGCTTAAAAAGTATTCACAATCATCCGAGCAATTTCCAGGAAACTAATGATTTATAAGCGTGAATTATAATATTAATATTGTATAATTCTTGTATGTTTAATTAGCAGGACATAATGAATGGAATTTCAGACAGTACTGGGGGAGTGACAGAAGGACTTGCGTGGTCACAAAATCCAATATGCAATAAGCGACCCAAGACTGCAACCACCATTGATTCCCAGTCCTCCATATGTGGTACGGACGAGCCATGCATAGTGATATGTTTACAATTCCATTTGAATTAACTGACTTGTGGATTATTTTATGATTCGGGCGAAGGGAATTGGTCAGCTGGAACTCCAACATCCGGCAATGAAGCAAAAAGCAAAGACAGTAATAAGAAGGCAGGATCAGGAGCTGCGAGTGGCTCCTCAGGTGAGCAAGAACAATCTGATGATGAAGAGGCCGAGACAGAAGCTGGGCCATGTGAACAGAGCACTGAACCTATTGATTTAAAACGCATTAGAAGGTAAATATTCGATTCCCGTGTAGGATATGTGAATGTGACGCTAGTGGGCTTGTTTTACTTTTTGAATTTTCCAGGAAGGTCTCAAACCGGGAGTCTGCCAGGCGATCCAGGAAAAGAAAACAGGCACATATGGCTGACCTTGAATTGCAGGTAAAAACTGATTATGTATTCATATCCCATAAGAGAAAATAGAGCAATTAGAGCACTCAGAACAAGCATGATGTTCACTTCTCCTGAAGCCTTTAATATATATAAATTTCCCAATTCCCATAAGGAACCTTCCCAGCTATTCTCAGTTCAGTTGTGTACTTGTAAAGTTTCAAAAACATTTCTCAGGTTGAGCGACTGAGAGGAGAAAATGCGTCTCTGTTCAAGCAATTTGCTGCTGCTGCTCAACAGTACAAAGAAGCTGATACAAATCATAGAGTGCTCAAATCAGATGTTGAAGCCCTGAGAGCCAAGGTGAGAAATATGCGTACAATATGAATTATTGATCGATCTTCACAGATACTGAAACAAACCCAATTAAGATAGATATCCCATTGCAGTTTAAGCAAATTATGAGTCCTGAATTCCTGATGCTAGTTACATTGTGAGTGGATTGAAGCTTCTGAAACAAAATTCGCTTATAATGTGATTTCAGGTGAAGTTAGCCGAAGATGTAGTTGCTCGAGGCTCCTTAACCTGCGGCCTGAATCAGCTTCTTCAAAGTCATTTAACCGCGCCACAACCAATCAACATTCATAATCTGCGACAAATAGCAAACGTCTCGCCAACAATTACAGTTCATGGAGATGTTGCCTCGTATGCTGAACTGAGTACTGTTTCTGGATCTCATGGACTTGGAAATTCTAACATCAACAACGGCAACAGTGGAGGCATAAGCGATGCTGTAAGCTGTGTGACGGATGTTTGGCATTGAAACAATCTTTTTCTATTTACATTGTCAAAATGAAATTGTACGTCTTATAATATGTATTGGGACTGTCCTTTCAAGGGTTTTTCTTTTCTTCACACCAGACATTTTGTTTGCCTTTTTATTTATTTGGTGAAGTTATTTTGTTGTAGCTGTAAAGAGTAGTACCTTGGATTCTAATAAACCTTCAAAGCCATCATTAAATCGATTGGAGCTGATGCGAGTCATTCTGAATTTAATCGAATCATTGGAACTAGTCATTATAATCTCATACATTCTGTAATTCTTCATAAGAATTTTGATTATTTACAAAAAAAAAAGGGGCGAAGAAACCAATTTCTCATTCCATTCCAGTCGATTTAAGAGCAAGAAAAGAGCCAATACTCCATTTAGATATCTCGATTGAAACGCCCATAAAAGGAATTTTCTATAAAATTAGTTTTCTGACTTAATTTAATGATCTTAGATGATTAAATTCGTATGGCATATGTGATAGCTAATTATAAGATCACTTGCATGGTTATTCAGGTGAAAGTTGACAGATATATGAAAGTATTGTTAACTCTCTTGAGTCCTGACATAATTTGAAACAACTGATTCTCAATGATTTTGATTTTCCCTAAATGAAGAAGTAGCTTCAGAAAATAAGGATTTTCATGCATGCATAGAATTGTCGGAGGGTGTTGAGGTTAAACATTTATGTTAAGTTGAAGAATTATCACAGAAACATTAGATTAGAGACAAGAAAAGGAAAATGAGCCTTCAAATTTGATACTAGAAAAGCATATGAATCCGTTGAGATTTTAGTGATTCAAAACAAGTTTAAGTTTGATTTTGAGTTAAGAATCAAAGAGTCGTAAATATGAAATCAAGTACGTGTTGTATATACAAGAAAATAACGAAAACAAAGAGCCAAAAGTAAGGGGAGAGAATGCATTGTGACAGGGTTGCACCAACATCATGACACTAACTTTCAAAAAAATATGGATTTTGAATATTTTCATGTGTTTAAGTTGATTTTAGACTTCTCTATCATGTGGACTTTTATTCCAACAATAAATGGAGCTTTTATATAAAGCCTATATAATTTTGTAATTCATCATAATAAACAATATATTAACAAGAAAGAGAATAAAGGGTTGGAACAGCTCTGACATTGGATATAAACGTAAAAAGTATCATAGAGTGCTTGAGTATTA
Source organism: Ailanthus altissimus (assembly GCA_946807835.1). Lineage (NCBI taxonomy): Eukaryota > Viridiplantae > Streptophyta > Magnoliopsida > Sapindales > Simaroubaceae > Ailanthus > Ailanthus altissimus. The sequence goes on along the minus strand of OX327686.1, from coordinate 34,702,153 downwards.
GGTATAAATATAAAAAAGTATCAGATAAATTCTTTAAGAACTTGTCTATTGATATATTCCTTAGGTTCTTTTGTGGGAGCTTTTGTGTATAAAACAAGCGAGGATCTAATGATCCATCGTGGGTATAGACAGTTGATGAACATTTGAAATTACACATTTAATAAGGAGTTTACATCATTGTTTTGTATTACTAGTGTCATTAACCTCCCTAACTTAAGCATGTTTATAATATTGTACATAATTAGCTTTTAACTATTTTATTGTAGGTTTGATAAAATAAGCATAACTTTCTACCAAAGAATTCAATTGGAGTGATTCTTGATCCCGTGAAGAGCAGACTCAATAGACTAAAATATTGTATTTCATAAGAAACTTAAAATTCGAGCATTTAGAAAATGAAAAATAGACTAAAATAAAACTGATCTGTAGTACAGGCTTAGTTCGAACAGTAATCAGTATTTGGCTCATAATTATAGAAATACGTATTTAATATGTATAAGACAAGTTAATTTGAAAGATAAGAGACTTACCTATAACTTTTAGTTTTTGAGTGGAAGCTAATTCGGGTCACATCAATTTCAAATTGGACAATTAAATGGGTGCATTAATGATAATCAATACAAATTAGTTGCCACCCTTCTTGACTTTTATCATCCATATGGTTCCCTATTCATTTATCTTGATTTATTCATATTTTTTTTATATAAATAGATGGCATGTTTATGTCTAAAATATGTAATTAGAGAGTTAGATTTTAGTTTAAAATACTTGTTTTTTATATTATTTCTTTGTAGTATTATTTTTTTTGTTTACTATTATAAAGTCATGTTATATCTTCTTCCATATTTTTTTTTCTTTAATTTTATTATATCCAAGTAATTTTTTTTTTACTAAGGTGAAATGGTGAAACTCTTTATAAGGTAATAAGATATACTTAACTCTATTCATGAATTTAATATTTCATTCTTAAATTTTGTAAATTTATATATGATGTATTTATTTAGTTTGCAATATTAATACATTTTCTTGTAAACTGGTGTATATTAATTTATTATAGACAATTTTTATAGTTGGCACAATAAATTCTTAAAACTATTTATAAGATTTGGTGTAAATACCATTTCTTATAAAGTGAGAGTCTTGATTTATTATAAACAATTATAAAGATTGGCATAATAAATACTTGAATCAATTTACAAAATTTTGTGTATAATAATTAAAAAAAATAAATACAAGTTAATATATAAATAATGATGAACCTTAGTTTTTATATTTTCTAATTAGAACCTCCTTTATGTGAGGATTCCAATTGAGTTATAAAGAGAGTCGAATATATTCTTATTTCATATGCCAAAAGTGGATCCCCCTAACCATAACTTTTATTTTAATTGGTTAATTGAATTATCATTTACAAACATCTTATATTGCTTTATTTGTCTTTAGAGTATTTATAGTTTGTAATTTTAATTCTACTTCCCTGTGGATCGACCTTATTTTTACAGGGTTATTTATTACTTTGACAATCATACACTTAAAAATAAACTTCTATATTCTAAATGTGTCAACAGTTATTAACAAACTACATATATTCTTATACCTCATGTGATTGATTGTTATTTCTATTATATAGTTGATCTTTATTATTCTTGTGTTAAATTATAAGTAAAGTCTTCCGCACACACTTAAAGTAGTTTTAGAGTGCTAAATACCAACTTAGGAGGAATTAGGTTATGGAGGATTAAATTCCTAATAAGAGGTATCAGAACAAAGGCTAATTCTTAAATCAGACAAATAATAAGGCTTATATTCCCTTATAAGTGGTATCAAAACTATTGTTTAGGCCAATTGCTAGGTATAGGTTATTTAACCATGAGGATTCACAAGTATAAAGATAGAAATGCGAGTGTTGATTATCTTAGGGTGCATTCATGTGGGATTGTGTTCATCATTACAAAACATGCAAAATATACATATTTGTACGCATGCGAAAGTCCGGAAATCTAATTTCCTAAGCGATAAACACAATAAAATTTTTCTGTTATCTTATAAATAAAATTACTTGGGTTTGTAAGAAAATTACCTTGGCAAGCTTTTTGTTTTTTGTGTTGCCGACGATTTGGTAATGATTAAAACTTTTCAGAGCTTACCCTGAAGTGATTTCTTGAATAATTCTAGTCTCCAATACTTAGTGAGATTAGAACAGCTAGAATGGTAATTTTAATTGTGGTGTAGGATTTTTGTTCTTATGCTTCAACTCTTTAAGCAAATAAACCCTCTTATTTTTACTCTTGAAACAAAAGTTATTTCTCTTTGTTTTTTTTACCAAGTTTCACTTAAAAGAAGAAGAAGGAAAGTATTTTGATTTTGTCAAATGTTTTTCAAAGAGTGCAAAACATGCCTTAGCCAAATTTTACTTCCTCTCAATATATAACACTTATGCAAAAATACTCAAGTGAAAAACACACACCTTTATCTTTCTTTTCCATAAAAGAATTATACCAAAAAGTATTTTCTCTATTGTAATTGGACAATAATTTTGTAAATAAATTAATAAATACCAAAATGATATTTATTTCATTAAATAAATAGGTTGACTGAATTTGTCTCCATTAAAATAACAAAGTGAAATATTTCTCTTATTTAACTACTTTAATAAATATTAAAAGCATTTCAATATAAATATTTTTAAATAAATACTCAAGTAAAAAACACACGTCTTTACCTTTCTTTTTTATAAAAGAATTATATCAAAAAGTTTTTTCTTCATTTTAATTGGACAATAGTTTTGTAAATGAATTAATAAATACCAAAATAATATTTATTTCATTAAATAAATAGCTTGATCGAGTTTGTCTCCATTAAAATAACAAAATGAAATATTTTTCTTGTTTGACTACTTTAATAAATATTAAAAACATTTCAATATAAATATTTTTAAATAAATAATTCAAATCAAGACAAATATTCTCATAATGGCTCAAGTACTATTTTAAAATAATATATTAAAATGCATATTTTGTCTTAACAATATAGGACAAGAAGACAAACTTTAATTATTTAATAAATTCATTAAAACAAGTGTCCAACACATGTTATATAAAAAATAATATAATAAACATCACATGTTTATTCAAGATAAGTGTTCAACACAACTTTATAAAATAATATAATAAACATCATATGTTTATTTAAATAAAATAATGTCCAATTATTACAAGAGTCAATAGTTTAATGACATGCGTCATGAATACATTTTTTAGCAAAAGAGTGACATATGTGCAACATTTGCAAACTATATTTTTTATTTTATAAAGAGGTCTTTAAAATGAATCATACTTCTGAAAATCTCCCAAATCGAATCGTTCGACTCGGCTTGCTATCTCAGTGCTTAACGAGTACATTTCATATAGTGAAACTCCCTAGGTTCACGCATGTTTGTCTTACAGAACATTTTTTTAAATTCATGAATGATGCCCCACACACACGTTACTGATATTACAAAATGACGCGTTGAACCATACAAGCTGAGGTTAACCATATCCGTATAATCCTTCCATCATTATACCCTAGATGTGCGGGGATATAGATCAGCATCGTCAAATTCTCATTTACTAATTCATTAACTTATCTCCAGATTCGTATCTCGATAAACAATATATGCAAACACTTTTGAAATATAATTTAACCCTACGAGAAACTTATTTTCGGCTTTATTACTTATGGCCATAAGATTTTATGAGATACAATCTTGAAACATCGGATATATAACTTATTTATGTAAGCTGATGGATTATGTATTTATGCATACTGGACTCCATGAGTATCAGACCACATTCAATGACACAGCGGTCAAACCATAAAAAGTCTTTGACATATGTGGAACCAAAGTATGGTGAATCACTAACAAGCCTATAGTGGTACTCAAGTCAAAGGATTGCGAATACTACTCAACTCAAGAAGACATTCCATTAACGACTTCATAAGATGTCTATTGGAGGTCCTCGTGAGTCTATTTAGTATTCAATTCTCACTGAATACCCATATACCTATACAAGCTTCCATTAAGATTATAGTCTGCTAAGATTAACCATCTGGACCATCCAGATATAGACATACACTGATCTATATATTAGAGTTTCACCGATAGACCTGCATCGGTAAAATAGACCAGGAATATAGTATTTTAGAATATATTTACATAATGATATTTTCTAGCACTATTTGTAACCCTTTGTAACTATGTCATCACTAATATATTCTAAAGTCTTTATCTTATTTCGGACAAGGCTTTAACTCATTAGATATTGCTTACTTTTATAATCTGTTAACTCTTAGTACCGCTAACTCTTAGTACTTATAACTATTAGCGTTGCTAACTCTTAATATTGATCTAAACTCATTTAGACCAAATTTGAACTCCTTCAAATCATACAATATCTTAAATATTCCAAGCATCTTACCATTTCAATAAATATAATTAGCGATTAAAAAAATATCAGTTATATAAATATTAAAATTAAATATTCATACAAAATGGGTTGGGACGTAAGCATAAATCTGAACAAACTCTCACTTACTTTAGTGTCATTAACAATGGTATCTAATAGCCATCGACTTCATATATTTCTTAAACACTTTAGGAATTAAGGCCTTAGTCAGCAGGTCTACTACATTATTTACAGAGTTAACTCTATAATTTATTACATCTCCTTTAGCTAAAATCTCTCTAATTATGTAATATTTTCTCTCCACATATTTAGATCTCTGGTGTGTTCTTGGCTCTTTGGCTTGTGCTATGGCCCGTTATTGTCGTAGAATAATGGTATAGGATCTATTGAGGTAAGGACAATTCCTAGCTCAACGACGAATTTGCATATCTATACAGCTTCCTTTGCTGGCTCAGAGGCTGTAATGTATTCTGCTTCCATTATTAAATTAGTTATGGATCCCTATTTGATGCTTTTCCAACTCACTGTAGCACCATTGAGGATAAACACATATTCAGATATAGATTTTCTATCATCCGGATCAGACTAGAAGTCCGAGTCTATGTATCCTCTGACTTGCAAGTCACTATCTCCATCAATTAGAAACTTGTCATTTATACTCTTAAGGTATTTAATGACATGTTTGACTGCCATCTAATGGCTGTCACCTAGATCAGATTGATACCGACTCGTAACACTTACAACCATGCTGATGTTAGGTCTCGTACACATCATGACATATATCAAACTTTCAACAGTTGATACATATAAGATGTTACATATTCTAACTCTTTCATCTTTTATCTAAGAACACATCTTCCTCGAAAGATGAATGTCATGTCTAAAAGGTACATTAGCTGTCTTATAGTTACTTAAATTGTACATTTCCAAGACACTGTCTATGTACGATGATTGGAAAAGTCTTACCAACTTCCTACCTTTATCTTTACAAAGCTTTATACTTAGTATATAGGGAAGCCTCTTCCAAATCCTTTATGAAAAAGTTCTTACTTAGATAACTTTTTATTAATTGTAACATGCCGATATCATTTCTAATGATTAGTATGTCATCCACATAGAAAACTAAGAAAACTATCATACTCACAATGAGCTTTCTATACACATAAGGTTCCTATTTATTTTTGATGAAACCAGACCATCTGATTACTTCATCAAAATAAAGATTTCAATTTCGGGATGTTTATTTAAGTCCATAAATGGACTTCTTCAGCTTGCATACTAGATCCACAGTTAGGCTGGATGCAAAACCTTCAGGCTATTCCATGTATATCTCTTCCTCAAGATATCCATTCAGGAGCGTTGTCTTTACATCCATCTATCATATCTCAAAGTCATAATACGCGATAATCACCAATATATTTGTATTGACTTTAACATCGCTACTGGTGTAAAGGTTTCTTCATAATTGATCCCAAATCATTAAGCATAACCTTTTGCAACCAGTTAAGCTTTGAAGGTTTCTACCTTTCCATCAGGCCTATGATTCCACTTGTAAATCCATTTACAACCAATAAAAATTTTCTTCAAGAAGCTCAACCAAGTCTCAGACTTGATTTTAATGTCTTTTTGCCATTTTCATGAGTCGATGTCTAACATCACCTCTCTAAGTTAAATGATCATTTTCTTCAACTAAGAAAACTCTAAGCACATCTTTAGGTATCTGACCATACCTGACAGGTGGTCTGGACATCCTCTCCGACCTATGTGAAGGGTGTGTTAAAGGTATTTTGTTGGATTGAACTTGAGGTTCTATCTCTTGTTCATGCTAGTTTTGATTGATTTAATTAAGCTTAATCTTTCTACAACCTCCACGATCTATAAGAAACTCTTTCTCAAAGAAAGTGGCATATCGAGAAATGAACATGTTTTGTTCCTTTGGATTATAAAATTGGTATCTCATTAAATTCTTGGAATATCTAACAAACCGATACTTGTAACCCCTAGGTGTAAGTTTATCCTGTTGTGTAATTTTTATATAAGCAAGACTACCTCAAATATTAAAATATTTAAGACTTGATTTCTTTCCTTTCAGCATCTCAAGCGGAGTGGTCAGAACAGCTTTAGATAGAACCCTCTTCAATATATGTGCAGCAGTATCAAGAGCATATTCCTATAAATATTTCGGAAGGTTGGTGAAACTCATCAGTAACTGGACCATATCCAATAATGTCCAATTCCTCATTTTCGAAACATTATTGTATTGCAGAGTACTTGAAGGACTATACTGAGCTAGAAAAACATTCCCTTTTTAAATGATCAGAAAAATCACTGCTTATGTACTCGCCACCTTAATCTGATCGAAGGTATTTTACATACATACTGGGTTTTTTTTTTCTATTTCAATTCTGAACTCTTTGAACTTTTCAAAGGTTTCTGATTAGTGTTTCATAAGAAATACGTACTTGTATCGTGACAAATCATTGATAAATGTTCCAAAGTATCGAAATCCACCAATTGCAGCGTGATTCATTAGACCTCATATATTACTATACAATAGTTCCAATAAATCAGTGGCACGGTGTCCAACACCAGTAAATGAAGATTTAGTCATTTTTTTCTTAAATATAAGATTCACAAATTGGGTAAGGTCGTATGGTCAGATCAGGTATCTGACCATCCTTAACCAGATAGGTTAGACGTCTCACTCCTATGTGACCTAATCTTATATGCCGAAGTTCTGTATCATTTAAAGTTTCTAAACTACAACTAGAGTTACCTTGTACATTCATGATATTTTCAGTTGTATCTAAAATATAATGCCCATTAATCAACTGACATTTAGCTAACAAAATATCAAACATATCACATAAATATAAAGAACGGTTCCTAATATACATATGATACCCTTCACTGTCAAGTATAAAAAGAAAGATAATATGTCTGATATAAAAGGGTACAAAATAATAGTTATGCAATATAATAATTTTATTATTAGAAAGAATCAAGTCAAAATGTCCAACAGCCTCTATCTGCAAGAAATTACCATGTTCTACTCGAAGTTGTACTTTTTCTGGTTGTAACCATCTAATTTCTTTCAGACCCTACAACATATTACAGATATGAGAATTAGATGCGATATCTAATACTCAGCCTGTACTAGCATCAAATGCAAAAGAAATATTAATAATGGATAAGCATATACCTGTAGAGAGTTTTCTTCACGGTGGCAAGGTATTTAGGGCAGTTCCTTTTCCAGTGCCCATCCTCGCTATAGTGGAAATATTTTTTTTTCTTTATTCTTCTCTTAAAGCTTGGATATGAGTCAGTTTTTAAGACCTATTTTGGGTTTGTATTTCACCTCTTTTTTTTTCTTTCATTTGGACTTCCCAAAAGCCCTTAGGGTAAAAGATGAAGTACCCTGAACATAGAGACCTGTGCCCCCTTTGTTCATGTCCTCATGTGCTCTCTTAAGCTTGTTATGTAGTTCAGCATAAGTAGATGTCAATATTTGCTTGTTAAAATTCATGATAATTGTGCAAATAACCCTGGAAGTGATTGGAGAATCAAACTATTCTCTAATATATTGCTCAGTACAATATCCATTATCTCTAACCTCTCGATGTATCCATTAATCATGAGGATATGAGGACTAACAGGACTATCCTCTAAGAGTTTAGCCTGAAAGAGAGCTTTAGTAACTTTGTATATATCAACTTGAGATCTGTCGCCAAAAAACTGCTTCAGATGAAGTATTATATTGTCAGCATTGTCTATATGGATATACTCTCTTTGCAACTCTATAGACATTGAGGCTAGGATATAAGATTTAACTTTCAAATCATCATCAAACCATTTCTTATATGTCTCATTTTTCTCTGTAAAGGCATTATTAGAAATACCTCGGAGTAAGCGCTGATTAATTATATACCCAAGCTTCTAAGAATTCATAACTATTATAAGATTTATTAGCTAGTCATAATAGTTTTCTACACCCTTAAGTTGGTGTGCATCGAGAATGCAGACAAATAATTAGAATATGTCAGCTAATATTTAAGGTATTTAATTGCTAATAAAATGTTTTAAATTATGGGTATAATTTATATACAATTTTTAATTTAAAAACGCACTCCCACAGCTTTACATAATCTCTTTAATATCTCAAAATGGGATAACAACAGTTTAAACTAATTTAAACTATATAGTGGGAAGTAAACCCCATTGACATTTTACTCGGACCACACACTGTAGTGATCTAGGCCTTTGTAAACCTAACGGTTAGAAAACCCTTGTCAATTATATCTCATGGAACTTTTACTCATTATCCTAAATACATCTTATTCGCACTCTGTAGCAATATAGGGTAAGTGTATTCTAGATTAACTTGTCAATAATAAAATATATGCTACTAGTACTACTCGCACACTGTAGTGATTTAAGGCAATACTTTCACATATATTTGCCTTATCTTATATTTAATCGGCATAGTTCAAATCATATTGACCAAATTTCTCACACTATAGCGATCTTGGGAAAGATCGATATAACTCAACTAACACCGTATTAACAAAACGGATTATCATACAATATTATCTTATAATGTGATACTATTCAATCTGATTAAGAATTTTTTTTTTAATTTAAAGACTTAATCCCCATCTCATGAGGAGGTAATTCTCAATCAGACATTGATTTTTGTGTAAGCACAACTAACCCCCATCAGTAAGGCTCTCATTGTAGTTACCAATACAAACAATGATCATGATTTATAATACAACCTAATAACTTTTATCATTGTATCTCATAAACCCCTATGATTAAAATTAATATTTTAAATAATTTAAAAAATAATATGAATGAGTGTAGTCAGCGCCATAGTGCTGGGTTCACAGCACTGGGGGCATAGCCCTAGCGCTACGACGCTCAGCATCTGGCGCTGTAGCGCCAAGCACCTAGTGCTGCAGTGCTAGGTTTGGAGGTCTGTTGTGTGATTTCTATAACACAAACTAACGCAAGTGCACGTATCGCAACAAGTAATAAAGTGATGTGTAGAGTATCGTTCCCACGAGGATTGTGTCCTAAATTAATGCTAAGTACTACGATGTTGGCAACCTAACTTTATTTAGGCTAATCTAAATGGCAGGGTGAGTTATTGAATTAAAAGCAACTAAAATCTAATTAGCTAGATAAATAAAGGAAAAGAGATATCTATGGCAATAGGGCTCTAGAGACTTGATTTCTCTATATTGTTCCTATGGTCTTTGTCATTAGTAATCAACAACCAATTTATGCATTCATTAATCCAGGGTGTATGATTAATCTCATTCCATCTTTCGAGTGCGAATGAGATACTATGCATATATATTCAAGTTGATATGTCTATCTAACTTGTTTACATAGACATGCATTACGCAACCCATAAATGACTACCCCAAGGATTAATTTCATTATCACTGTCACTTCATCAAATGAAATTCTAGACATAATGACACACCCTAAAGAGTTTGGCCTGTCACGCTTATCAAACACTTTAAAACGGAGAGCACCACATGTAACCCTAGGCATAATAGCACACCCCAAAGAGTTTGCGCCTGTCACGCTGATGAACACATGAAAATGCATGTTGTTAAAAGATTCAATCACCATTTAATGTCACTAATTTTAGTATTTTCTGTATTTTTAGCTTGAAATAAAGTGTTCTCCTTAAATTGTGATTAATGAATGTTATTTGGACAGGTTTAGGTAAATTGGACATAACTCTCAATGTAGAAATCGAAATGAAGAAATTCTTGAACCTGGTGCAACATGACTCAATCTTACACAAATTTGAAGAATAGTGGAAAAGCCAAATCCAACATGTTATGGGCCAAAAATTGAGATACAACAGAATCGGACTACAACTCTTACCCAGCTTGACCCAACTCACGTATTTGGACCGTATCTCCCAAAATACGTACTCAATTGGTATAATTCTTGAAGCTGTGAATTTCTGACTTAACTATCAACAACTCGTATGTTTATGGTAAAGTCCAAATCAGCCGTTATCATGGACCAAATCGCATTGCAAGTGGGTAGAATGGTTGTTGGCCGAATTCTGGTGTATCTTTGGAATTTTGCTCATATCTCATTGGATACTCATCCAATTTGCATGAAATCAGTGCCTATGGAAAGAAGAGTCAAAATTCTACAACTTTCATGTCGGCCGCAGAAGCTGAATTGATCATTTACATTATCAAAAACGTGCTTCAAGTGGATACACGAGTTATTGACTTAAAATTATTGAAGATTGATGTCATCCATGACATATGTCCATTCTTTGCCTATATAAGGAGACCCTTAGGACGTTTTTAGGAGATAATTTTCTCTCTTCTTTTATTATCATTAACATGTATTGTAATTTAGGCTAGAGTTCCTAGCAAGGCTAAGAGATGAACTTTTATGTGTAGTAAATCTACTTCCATGCTTTGATTCGGTGTCAAGAGCTATAAATGTTGTAAGTTTGGTTTTGATTAAACTCTTATCTATTTTATTTTCTATAATCCAGAGGTTATAATTCTCATGTCTCATATATGTTCAGTCATGCTTTTCTTATGTGATTCATGTTGATTTATAATTGTTACTGGTTATATTGTTTTATATGTTAATCTTTTACTGCAGTATTGTCAATTTGATATATTGTCGATCTTGGATAACATGTAAGGGCAATAAATGTTTGATATTCAAGTTAATCTTTTACTGCAATATTGTCAAAATGATATATTGTCGATCTTAGATAACTTGTATAAATAACATGATGTGTGTTAATGCTTGCAAAGAGTTTAACTAAATCAAATACGTGTGTTATCAAATGTGCTATATATTACATACCTTCCGATTGATTGTTTGGGATGTGAAACTTTCAGTTGAGTTATAAATATCGAATCAAAGTATAGAGTAGATTTATAAAGCATAATTGTGATTCTCAAAGCCTTGTTTAAATCATCATAAGACATTTTCCTCAATTCATAGACAATTCTATCTCATCCGTTTAAATCAATTAACCCTTTGCTACTGCTTTAATATTTTACTTCACTAACCTATTTTGCCAAGAGCTTCCTCGTGGGATCGACACCTCAATCTATACTGCGATAGCCGCGTTATATTTTGAGCGTAAACAAAAATTTGGCGCCGTTGCCGGGGAAGCACACTAAGCGAAAGTCGGTTGCGATTATAAATACTAAAGTGGTAACTTTGTATATTTTCTTTTCTTTGTAAACTCTTAGTTTATTTCCTTTGTTGTAATTTATTTATTATTCATGGTTGGTTCTACCACCTAATTTATTTTATTTTATTTAGTTAATTTGTTATATTTTATATTATCTTAATGGCTGGTTTTACCGCCTAATTAGTTTATTTTCTTTTATCTATTTATCGCACTTTATTTTCTTTAGTTTATTTATTGCACTTTTTTTTTTAATGGCTGGTTTTACCGCATAACTTAGTTTCTTTATTTCATATTGTACTCTATTTATTTATTGCACTTTTTTTATTGTACTTTATTTTTATTTTCTTTTACGTATTTATTGCAATTTATTTTCTTTAGTTAATATGTTGTATTTTCTTTTTATGGCCGGTTCTACCGCCTAACCTTTTATTTATTTACTTATTGTATTTTCTTTTTATTATTTATTTATTGTACTTTTTTTTTCGTACTTTATAGTCTTTTGTTTAGTTATTATATTTATATTTTATGGTTGGTCTTACCACCTAACTTATTTCTATTTCTTGTTGTGTTTATTCCACTTCTTAATTTTCCTTAAGCATTTCTTTCCTTAAAAAAAAAAAAAAAAAAAAAAAAAAATAGGATGTATGCATCGACCTAGAGACAAACGAGGAAGATTTGTGAGAGAACTAGAACTAGAACTAGAACCACTCCCACAATTTGTAAGTGAAGAGAATTCACCTTCTAGTTCATCTTGTAATTCTAACACAATGAGCCAACACGAAGAAAACCCCGTTAGAACTCTAAAAGATTACTTGCATCCTACTCGCACAGCCACACCATCATGCATTATATTTCCACCTAACATACCACATTCGGATTTTAAACCTGGAATGATACAACTTCTTCCCACTTTTCATGGTCTAGATAGTGAAAATCCTTATGTACATGTTAGGGAATTTGAAGAGGTAATTGCCACCTTCCATAGCCAACCTGAAGCCATAGACACTGTTAGGCTTAAATTTTTCCCTTTTTCTTTGAAAGACAAAGCAAAGAGTTGGCTATACTCTTTGAGGCCGAGGTCTATAGGAACTTGGGCAGAAATGATCCAAGCATTTTTCAATAAATACTTCCCACAACACAAAACTAATGGCCTGAAAAGACAAATTTCTTCATTCTCCCAAAAAGACAGTGAAACCTTATATCAAGCATGGGAAAGGTTTAAAGAGTTGCTAAATCTGTGCCCTCACCATGGGTATGAAAATTGGCGCTTGGTTAGTTATTTCTATGAGGGACTCACAATTAGAGAGCGCCAATTTGTTGAGATGATGTGTAATGGGGAGTTCCTTCACAAAGATCCTGAGGAAGCTATAGAATTTCTTAATGACTTAGCCGAAAAAGCCCATACATGGACTGGACCTAGCATTGCTGAAAGCCCAAATAGGTCACGACCCAATGGAGTTTTCCATCTTAGGGAAGAGGATAACCTCAAAGCCCAATTAGAGGTCTTAACTAGGGAGTTAGAGGCCTTGAAATCCAAAGATAGAAGGGTCACCCATACGGTTGCTAGAGTTGAGTCACACGATGTCTGTTTTGTCTGTGGAGGAGCGGAACACTTAGCTCAGGATTGCCCCACGTATAGTGAGATGAGAGGGATATATGAGGAACAATGTAATGCCCTAGGGATGTACAAGAAGCCTTATTCACCCTACTCTGAAACATATAATCCTAGCTGGAGAAACCACCCAAATTTCAGTTGGAAATCTGACCAACAAGCCAACAACCAATGGAAACAAGAACAACAAGCACCCAAGTCTTATGTTGCACCTCAATATAATGCACGACCAACTAGAAATTCTTTAGAGGATACATTACAAGCATTTATGGAGGCACAAAGTAAGACTAATCAAAAATTTGAAACAATTCTTGCACAGGTGGTGGACGAAAACAAAGAAATCAAGAGTCAAATCACAAAATTGACCAGTGCCTTAACTGTACAAGAGCGAGGTAAGTTTCCATCTCAACCTCAATCCAATCCAAAAGGTCAATTCATGGCACAAGCTTCTACTTCTGATGTTCAAAATCTCAAAGAAGTCAATGCCATTACTACTCGAAGTGGTAAGATTGTAAGTGAGCCTACTCCTGAAATTAACACATCTACGAGTAGTAAAGATGCCCCCCTTGAAAAAGAGGCCACAATGGAAAAAGAGCCCGAAAGTAAGTTTTCAATCCCAGTGCCTTTTCCTCAAGCTCTTCGACCGGTTGGAAAAAATTCAGAAATTCAAGGTGAGATTTTGGAACATTTGAAACAAGTTAAAATTAATCTTCCCTTGTTACATTTGATTAAGCAGGTTCCAACTTATGCCAAAGTCATCAAGGATTTATGCACTATCAAAAGAAAACACCATGTGAAGAAAACTGCATTTTTGGCAGAACAGGTAAGTGCAGTGATTGAACAAAAGACACCACCCAAGTATAAAGACCCAGGATGTCCCACAATCTCCTGCCAAATTGGGACACATGAGTTTGGTCAAGCTTTATTGGACTTAGGAGCAAGTGTAAATTTAATGCCTTATTCTATTTACTTGCAATTGGGACTTGGTGAGATTAAACCAACATCTGTAGTCCTACAATTAGCTGACCGATCAATCAAGAAACCACGGGGAATAGTAGAAGATGTTTTGTTGCAAATTGACAAATTTTACTATCCTGTTGATTTTCTTGTTTTAGATACTCATTCTGTTGTTAACATGGAGTCAAAAATCCCTCTTATTTTGGGGAGACCTTTTCTAGCCACTGCTAACGCTCTTATTAATTGCAGAAATGGTCTAATGAAATTATCTTTTGGGAATATGACTCTTGAGGTGAACATTTTCAACATTGGCAAACAACCACGAGAAGAAGACGAGTGCTATCATTCATATATGATAGACACACTTGTAGCGGAGGAAGCTTATAAAAATCATGGCTATGATTCTTCGAAAAACCTTCTCAATTTTGATTTTGAAGAATTGTATTATCCTGATGTAATAACTGATGTGTTTAGTATTTTTGACTCACAGGATAAACGGACTCAATTTTGGCAACCACACTTTGAAGAGTTGCCACGAGAGAGGGAGAGACCGAAACCATCAAACCTCGAGACACCACAAGTTGAGCTTTCTCCACTGCCCAAAGGTTTGAAACACGCATTCTTGGGACCAGGTGATACCTTTCCTATCATCATTTCTTCTGAACTTAGTGCTGAACAAGAGAAAAAATTGATAAAATTGTTAAAAGAACATAAGTCTGCATTAGGTTGGACCATAGCTGATATTAAAGGTATTTCTCCATTGATATGCTCCCATAGAATTCATTTAGAGGAAGGTTCCCAACCTCGTAGAGACCCACAAAGAAGACTTAACCCAACAATGAAAGAAGTAGTGAAGAAAGAGGTCTTGAAACTATTAGATGCGGGTATAATCTACCCAATTTCTGATAGTCAATGGGTAAGTCCAACTCAAGTAGTTCCGAAGAAATCTGGGGTTACTGTTGTTGAAAATGAGAATGGGATACCTGTTCCAACTAGGGTAGTAAGTGGTTGGAGAATGTGTATTGATTATAGAAAGTTAAACACAGCCACTAGGAAAGACTATTTTCTATTGCCTTTTATCGACCAAATTTTAGAACGTGTAGCTGGACATCCTTTTTATTGCTTTCTTGATGGGTATTCAGGGTATTACCAGATTGAGATAGCTATAGAAGATCAAGAAAAAACTACTTTTACATGCCCTTTTGGTACTTATGCTTTTCGTAGAATGCCATTTGGATTATGTAATGCACCAGCTACTTTTCAGCGTTGCATGTTGAGTATTTTCTCTGATATGGTTGAAAAATGCATGGAAGTTTTTATGGATGATTTGACTGTTTTTGGTAATTCTTTTGATTTATGCCTACTTAACTTAAAATCTGTTTTGAGTAGGTGTGAAGAAAAAGGACTTGTGCTAAATTGGGAGAAATGTCATTTCATGGTATCTTCAGGAATCGTTTTAGGGCACATTGTATCTGAAAGAGGGATAGAGGTTGACAAGGCAAAAATTGAATTAATCTCTAAATTACCTACACCTAAAACGGTAAAAGATGTCCGATCCTTTCTTGGACACGCTGGCTTTTACAGAAGGTTTATACAAAATTTTTCTGCCATATCTAGACCATTGTGTAACCTTTTGCTAAAAGATGCAGAATTTACATGGACACAAGAGTGTGAGGAGGCATTCCGAACACTAATTGCCAAACTCACCACCGCTCCTATCATGCAATCACCGGATTGGAACCTCCCATTTGAAATTATGTGTGATGCAAGTAATTATGCTGTAGGAGCAGTTCTTGGGCAACGGAGGGAGGGAAAACCCTTTGTTGTTTATTATGCTAGTAGGACTTTGAATGATGCTCAAATGAATTACACTACTACTGAAAAAGAACTACTAGCTGTTGTTTTTGCCTTAGATAAATTTCGTTCTTATTTGATTGGTTCACCTATTGTTATTTTTACTGACCATGCAGCCCTTAAGTACCTTCTTTCTAAGAAGGATGCTAAAGCCCGTTTAATTAGGTGGATTCTTCTTTTACAGGAATTTGATATAACCATCAAAGATAAGAAAGGCGTTGAAAATGTTGTTGCTGATCATCTATCCCGCCTTGAGTTCACTGACTCTACTGATTTGCCACCCATTCGAGACGATTTTCCAGATGAACATCTTTTTGCTATAAGCCAAATACCTTGGTATGCACATATCGTAAATTATTTGGTTTGTGGTGAACTTCCATCTGACTGGAGTGCACAAGATAAGCGTAAGTTCTTGGTTGAGGTACGTAACTTTTATTGGGATGATCCATATCTTTTCAAATACTGTCCTGACCAAATAATGAGACGTTGCATTCCTGAAAGTGAAGTTTCTAGTGTCTTAAATTTTTGCCATAGTGCTGCTTGCGGTGGCCATTTTTCTATGAAGAAGACAGCTGTGAAAATTTTACAGTGTGGTCTTTATTGGCCCACTTTGTTCAAAGACACTAATAATTTTTGTCGTTCCTGTGAAAGATGTCAAAAGTTAGGTGCTTTATCTCGAAGAAATATGATGCCTCTTAACCCTATTCTTGTTATCGAGATATTTGACTGTTGGGGTATTGATTTTATGGGTCCATTTCCTTCATCTTTTGGCTATCTTTACATCCTTTTAGCTGTTGACTATGTATCAAAATGGGTGGAGGCTGTAGCTTGTCGTACTAATGATAATACAACTGTGGTAAAATTCTTAAAAGAAAATGTGTTATCTAGGTACGGTACGCCACGTGTCATCATTAGTGACCAAGGAACACATTTTTGTAATCGTTCTTTTGAAGCTTTGATGCGCAGGTATGGTGTTCTTCACAAAGTTTCCACTGCATACCATCCACAGACAAATGGACAAGCCGAGCTAGCAAATAGAGAAGTTAAACAGATTTTGGAAAAGACGGTTAACCCGAATCGCAAAGATTGGTCTCTACGCCTTTCTGATGCATTATGGGCATATCGTACTGCATACAAAACCATCTTAGGAATGTCCCCATACCGGCTTGTTTATGGGAAAGCTTTCCATTTACCTGTTGAGCTAGAACATAAAGCTTATTGGGCTGTCAAAGCCCTTAACTTTGATTTAAATGCTGCAGGTCTCCAGAGAAAGTTACAATTGTCAGAAATAGAAGAGCTACGAAATGACGCATATGACAACTCCAGAATTTACAAAGCTAAAATGAAAGTAGCTCATGATAAACAGATCTCAAGGAAACACTTTGAGCCAAATCAACGGGTCTATCTTTATGATTCTCGATTGCATTTACACCCTGGAAAGTTGAGATCTCGATGGACTGGTCCATTTATGGTAAGACATGTTTTTCCTAATGGTGCTGTTGAAATAGAAGACCCCACTAATGGACGGACTTTCAAAGTGAATGGACAGCGGCTAAAAAGCTACGTGGAAAAGGTAAACGACTCTATGTACCTAGGCGAGATCCCTCTTGTGGATCCTGTCTATCGTGATTGATCAGGTTCAATCTATCTGTACCATATTTTATATTTTGTCTATACTTTATCTTTTGACTTTCTATTTTTGCTTTTATTTTCCTGCACATTTTATTTTACTTTATTTTCTTCTTTTTATTTTTTTCTTCAGTGTGATTTTATTTCCCGGTCAAGTGGCGGATACGGTACTCCGTGACTATTAAAGTCGGTTTCTCAGTTCCCTAAAAACTGTCCCTCAAACTGTGCATTCATCTCTTTTCTTTCTTTCAAAATGGATCGCATTCTTGCCAACCTTAAAAAACGTTTTCCTTCATTTCCTCAAAATGCTCTACTTAAGATTTACAAAGCACGGTGTGAAAGACTAAGGCTATTGATGTTGGGTAATATCCCTGTGGACCTTCGTTGGTTAATTGAAGCCAAGGTTCGGTTGTCTGGTGAGTCTGAAAATGATTTTGTTTCTCATATGCCTGGTCTTGGAAGAAGCTCTTATGCCAAAAGGCGACGAGCAAAAAGGTTACAAGTCTGTCATAAATGTGCTCGATGGAATTGTAATCGGAGTTGTCGTTCTTTAGGATTCGTATCTAGAAATCGAGAAGACAAAATTCAGTTCATTAAGGATGGACTGAGTAAGGAGTCTTTGGATGATATCCTATTGACTCTTGAGACGCATCCCTGTGGGCTCGTGCAACGTGAACTTCTCGATTTATGGAACAAATTCAAAAATGAACATCAACGGTATAGTCTCGGGAATCTGACTCTAAAAGACCCTGTTTGCCAATTTATAAGAAAATTGGATGGGAAGCCTATCCCCGACCCATAGAGGGCGTTTAAGCCGTTACTGGACGTAAAACCAGAGGAAGATGTGAGCCACAATCACAACTACTTGTAAATACATGTGTTTTAATTTCAAACTTTACTTTATGAATAGTAGGGCTACTCATGTAGATGTCTTAAATTCAAATCTTTTTGTTCAATAATGCATGCGGGTCATTATGTTTAAATATTTGTGTTTTATTTTTAACTCTCTTTTGACAAACTGTCGGGTTACCATAATCATTGTTATCATTTGGCACTCTATAAATACAGCACCTCAGTTTCTTCATTTTCATATATTGAGATAAAGGTGAGAGTAGATATGGAGGAAACCCAAGTTCGACAATTTCGAAATATATGTGTATTTTGTGGATCTAGTCCTGGGGAGAGTAAAGTGTTCGTAGAAGCAGCAAACAATCTAGGAAAAACATTAGCTGCAAGAAAAATTCATTTGATTTATGGAGGAGGTAGCCTTGGGCTAATGGGGTGTGTGTCAACAGCTGCACATTTAGGAGGAAGTCAAGTTTTAGGTATTATTCCTACAGCTTTGGCCGTGGGAAACCTGACCGGGAAAACAATAGGGGAAGAATTACAAGTCTCATCCATGCATGAACGTATAGCCAGAATGCTTTGCAATGCAGACGCTTTTATTGCTTTACCAGGTGGTTTTGGTACTTTGGAAGAAATTTTTCAAATTGTCTCTTGGGCCCAACTGAATATCCACCGAAAACCCATAGGTTTGTTGAATGTTAATAACTATTTTGATTGCTTACTTTGTTTTCTTGATCAAGCTGTGGAACAGAATTTTATTTCACATTCGGCGCGACAGATCCTGGTTTCTGCTACTGAGGCGGATGAATTGATTAACAAATTACAGGCAGTTACCTACGAACCTGACCCAGCAATAACTCGGATCGATTGGTCAGTGGGCCTTAACAAGCGAAAATTGGATCTGACACTCCGTTTGTAAATTTTTCTTTTTATTTATTTATTTATCAGTACCATCATTTTAGTTTATATTTGCTTAAGTGTCTCTCAGGTTTGTTTCTTTCAAATAACTGGCGTTTCAGGTAATGTCTCCTATACTTTATCTCTTTCTATTTAAACATTGAGGACAATGTTTCATCTAGTTTGGGGGGAGGATAGTAGACATACGTTGCATTTTACAAAAAAAAAAAAAAAAAAAAAAAAAAAAATTGTGGTCCGACATTTGATTAAAATGGCAGAGTAAATAGTTCATTCTTGAACTCTTGAGACGCATTCTAGGTCAAATTAGAATGGCAGAGTAAGGAGTTTTAGTACTAACTTTTGAAATGCAATTTTAACTAACTTTTTGTTATTTTGTTTTATATTTCATGCATTGTCGTTTATTGCTTGTAGTCTTGGTAATTCTTGTATAAAGGAATTTGCTTTTCTGCCTAAGTATGATTTCAGAATTGTTTAGGTTGAGTCACTGTTTCTATCTAGGTTACTAAAGAATGACTTCCAAAATATTTTTGAGCACAATGCTAAGCCTTGTGGTAAGATGGATGATTCAATTTATATAGCCAAGAGAATTCCCATGTTTAAGTATATATTTTTCTAATCTCGCATATCTTTTGTGAGTAAGTGGAAAGGTTGAGAAAACAGCTTATGAACTTTCATTGATCCTTTGAATTGGTTAATTTTTGTTTAGAATGATATTATTTGAATTAAGGGATAAGTTGGTTACATTTGTGCATAATATAATTTGGTGAGAAACCTTTGTAATGCTTCCTTGTATTCTTCAAAAAAACAAAAAAAAAAAAAAAAAAAAAAACACAAAAGTACCAAAAACAAGAGAAAAAAAAAAAAAAAGAAGCAATTCAGTTTAATAAAGTCTTCATTCAATTTTAGAAGACAAATACCTTGTAAAACAGTTTTCTCACCAAGTTATAATTGTATTATTCTCACAAGCCAATTAAAGTTCTAAAGTTGGCGTATGATATGAATAATTGATTTTTAAACAAATAATTTTCCTATCTTCGGATCAATGTTAGTTTATATGTCTGTCCTTAAAATTGACTTTTTCTTGAGTGCTTAACTGTTTTCCAACTCCATAAGAGAAGTCCTAACCTTTTAAACAGTCATACACATTTAAGGATATGGAGTTGAGGCTTTTACTTGGAGAAATTCTCAAGGCTATATCTATTGTGGTTTGTGGTTAGATGGTTATGGCTTAGTTCACACACACACAAATTATGGAAGTTGTAATTGAAAAAACCATGATAGCAACAGTGATCTCGAACTGACGTTTTGATTGAAGTACTTAGGTAGTTTTGCATATTCTATTTACGCTTGAATTGCTAGAGACTAGCAATAAGCTGGTTGGGGGCTGTGATGAACACATGAAAATGCATGTTGTTAAAAGATTCAATCACCATTTAATGTCACTAATTTTAGTATTTTCTGTATTTTTAGTTTGAAATAAAGTGTTCTCCTTAAATTGTGATTAATGAATGTTATTTGGACAGGTTTAGGTAAATTGGACATAACTCTCAATGTAGAAATCGAAATGAAGAAATTCTTGAACCTGGTGCAACATGACTCAATCTTACACAAATTTGAAGAATAGTGGAAAAGCCAAATCCAACATGTTATGGGCCAAAAATTGAGATACAACAGAATCGGACTACAACTCTTACCCAGCTTGACCCAACTCACGTATTTGGACCGTATCTCCCAAAATACGTACTCAATTGGTATAATTCTTGAAGCTGTGAATTTCTGACTTAACTATCAACAACTCGTATGTTTATGGTAAAGTCCAAATCAGCCGTTATCATGGACCAAATCGCATTGCAAGTGGGTAGAATGGTTGTTGGCCGAATTCTGGTGTATCTTTGGAATTTTGCTCATATCTCATTGGATACTCATCCAATTTGCATGAAATCAGTGCCTATGGAAAGAAGAGTCAAAATTCTACAACTTTCATGTCGGCCGCAGAAGCTGAATTGATCATTTACATTATCAAAAACGTGCTTCAAGTGGATACACGAGTTATTGACTTAAAATTATTGAAGATTGATGTCATCCATGACATATGTCCATTCTTTGCCTATATAAGGAGACCCTTAGGACGTTTTTAGGAGATAATTTTCTCTCTTCTTTTATTATCATTAACATGTATTGTAATTTAGGCTAGAGTTCCTAGCAAGGCTAAGAGATGAACTTTTATGTGTAGTAAATCTACTTCCATGCTTTGATTCGGTGTCAAGAGCTATAAATGTTGTAAGTTTGGTTTTGATTAAACTCTTATCTATTTTATTTTCTATAATCCAGAGGTTATAATTCTCATGTCTCATATATGTTCAGTCATGCTTTTCTTATGTGATTCATGTTGATTTATAATTGTTACTGGTTATATTGTTTTATATGTTAATCTTTTACTGCAGTATTGTCAATTTGATATATTGTCGATCTTGGATAACATGTAAGGGCAATAAATGTTTGATATTCAAGTTAATCTTTTACTGCAATATTGTCAAAATGATATATTGTCGATCTTAGATAACTTGTATAAATAACATGATGTGTGTTAATGCTTGCAAAGAGTTTAACTAAATCAAATACGTGTGTTATCAAATGTGCTATATATTACATACCTTCCGATTGATTGTTTGGGATGTGAAACTTTCAGTTGAGTTATAAATATCGAATCAAAGTATAGAGTAGATTTATAAAGCATAATTGTGATTCTCAAAGCCTTGTTTAAATCATCATAAGACATTTTCCTCAATTCATAGACAATTCTATCTCATCCGTTTAAATCAATTAACCCTTTGCTACTGCTTTAATATTTTACTTCACTAACCTATTTTGCCAAGAGCTTCCTCGTGGGATCGACACCTCAATCTATACTGCGATAGCCGCGTTATATTTTGAGCGTAAACAAAAATTTGGCGCCGTTGCCGGGGAAGCACACTAAGCGAAAGTCGGTTGCGATTATAAATACTAAAGTGGTAACTTTGTATATTTTCTTTTCTTTGTAAACTCTTAGTTTATTTCCTTTGTTGTAATTTATTTATTATTCATGGTTGGTTCTACCACCTAATTTATTTTGTTTTATTTAGTTAATTTGTTATATTTTATATTATCTTAATGGCTGGTTTTACCGCCTAATTAGTTTATTTTCTTTTATCTATTTATCGCACTTTATTTTCTTTAGTTTATTTATTGCACTTTTTTTTTAATGGCTGGTTTTACCGCATAACTTAGTTTCTTTATTTCATATTGTACTCTATTTATTTATTGCACTTTTTTTATTGTACTTTATTTTTATTTTCTTTTACGTATTTATTGCAATTTATTTTCTTTAGTTAATATGTTGTATTTTCTTTTTATGGCCGGTTCTACCGCCTAACCTTTTATTTATTTACTTATTGTATTTTCTTTTTATTATTTATTTATTGTACTTTTTTTTTCGTACTTTATAGTCTTTTGTTTAGTTATTGTATTTATATTTTATGGTTGGTCTTACCACCTAACTTATTTCTATTTCTTGTTGTGTTTATTCCACTTCTTAATTTTCCTTAAGCATTTCTTTCCTTAAAAAAAAAAAAAAAAAAAAAAAATTAGGATGTATGCATCGACCTAGAGACAAACGAGGAAGATTTGTGAGAGAACTAGAACTAGAACTAGAACCACTCCCACAATTTGTAAGTGAAGAGAATTCACCTTCTAGTTCATCTTGTAATTCTAACACAATGAGCCAACACGAAGAAAACCCCGTTAGAACTCTAAAAGATTACTTGCATCCTACTCGCACAGCCACACCATCATGCATTATATTTCCACCTAACATACCACATTCGGATTTTAAACCTGGAATGATACAACTTCTTCCCACTTTTCATGGTCTAGATAGTGAAAATCCTTATGTACATGTTAGGGAATTTGAAGAGGTAATTGCCACCTTCCATAGCCAACCTGAAGCCATAGACACTGTTAGGCTTAAATTTTTCCCTTTTTCTTTGAAAGACAAAGCAAAGAGTTGGCTATACTCTTTGAGGCCGAGGTCTATAGGAACTTGGGCAGAAATGATCCAAGCATTTTTCAATAAATACTTCCCACAACACAAAACTAATGGCCTGAAAAGACAAATTTCTTCATTCTCCCAAAAAGACAGTGAAACCTTATATCAAGCATGGGAAAGGTTTAAAGAGTTGCTAAATCTGTGCCCTCACCATGGGACACCCTAAAGAGTTTGGCCTGTCACGCTTATCAAACACTTTAAAATGGAGAGCACCACATGTGACCCTAGGCATAATAGCATACCTAAAGAGTTTGTGCCTGTCACGCATTTAATCAAACACTTGGAGTGCACCTCATGCAAATCCTAAGGAAGATCATGAAGATTACTTAGGTGTTATTGGCCTTTCAACTCAATAGCAACCTAAAGCTATGTTTCTCCCAAATCCTATAAATGGATCAATCTCTTTCAAGCATAAATCCATACATTCACAACAACCAATTCATTTATCAATCAATTGGAAGCATTAAGCATAAAGAAACATAAATGAATTACACGAATTTATACTAAATCATCCAAACATAATATTAATAAAACTACATCAATTCTTGGAATCAAGTTTAATCACATGAAAATCCAACCATAACTATAATTATCCAACCATCCATAGATACATCTCATTAAAACTAATATTCATAATTGAAATGACAACAAAGGATAAAAACAAAGAAAAGGAAAGGGAAAACTGAATTTGGGATGTCTCCAAGGTTTCAATTCTTCAATTGTCTTCAATGATGCACATGAAACCTTGGAGACATCATTTCTTCTCATTCAATTCGAGCTCAAGCCTTCTCCTCCTTTCAATTTCGTGCCTCTACTCCCCTTTTTTTTTCTTTGGCTAAACAATGGGTGTTTATATAGGTAGGGTTGCAAAAAGAGGACAAAAATGCCTTTAAGGAGTGCCCAGAATTCAGCGCCGCGGCGCTCACTTTCTGCAATTGGCGCCGCGGCGCTGCACTGTAGCAAACAGTGTACTGTAACAACAGTGATACTGTAGCAAACAGTGCCTCCATTTGTATTTTTATCTCTAATGCTTCCATTTGCGTCCGTTTTCCGGTATTTTTGCTCCGATAATGCTTCGACCTATAAAACAACATTAATATGCATAAATAGCCCAATTATTGAGATAAATTAAACAAATATCAAGTTAGAAAGATAAAATAGTTTATACAATTACGCCTTATCAAGGTCCCCGCACTGCGGCGTCGACTTTCCACCGCTGCGGTGCTGTGGCAAAATCCCCAGCACCGTGGTGCCAACCACTTTGTGCTGCGATGCTTCGATGCTCCTCATCTTGGTATACCCATTTTCAACACTTTGAAATACACTATTTGAGCACCAGAACTTCACCAACAACACTTTTAATACTCATTTACACCAAAATCTACTCAAATATGCTTTGACAACATTTTGTGAGTGTTGATTATCCTAGGGTGCATTCATGTGGGATTGTGTTCATCATTACAAAATATGCATCATATACATATTTATGCGCATGCAGAAGTCCATAAATCTAATTTGCTAAGTGATAAATGATAAGGGCAAATTTGTCATATATTTTCTCATGTTTTTATTATTGATATTTTATGGTTTTATGAGAATAGATGGCTATTTATGTGCTTTATTGTTAATTGTAGGGACTTGAACAAAATTTAAAGAAAGAATGCAAAAGGAGCGAAAACAGGGATTAAATTGCGAAGTTTTCAAAATATGAGTCCAGCGCCCCCGCGCCACATGGAATATAGCCCCAGCGCCAGAATAGTGATCGAAATTAGAAAAACGACCTGTTTAAGTCGCGTTTAGCGCCCCAGCGCCATACAGTCACCGCCCCAGCGATGCTCCATCGCCCCAGCGCTATCAACATACCGCGCCAGCGGTGAAGCCATTTTCATGCAGCGTCTCAGCGCCAAGATCCCACCGCTCCAGCGGTAATTGCTTTTTCACGCGTCGCCCCAGCGACAACTTCATAGCGCGCCAGCGGTAGTGCGAGTCCTAGTCCGACGAGAATTGAGATTTTCAAGCTCATATCAATCTCTATATAAAGCCACTCGTTTCCAGCCTTCAAAAAAATTCAAAGAGACCAGAGAAGAACCTAGAGCAAGAAAAAGAGAACTTAGAGCAGTTCAAGAGCACCAAGAATCCAGAGCAACATCAATCAAGAGCAATTCGACGTCTACATCGGTTTGCGATTGATTGTATCATATTTTATTTTTATTTTTATTGCTGTGATTCTCTTGTAGCTATGAACTAATTTATTTTCTAGGGTTAATATTTGAACTCAATATGTGCGCTTAAATTGTCATATCTTTTAGTATTTAATAAACTTAGTCCTTTATTATTTAAATTACTTGTGTTTAATGCTTCAATATATCTGGCCAATATATGGTGAATGAGTTGGTAATATTATTGATAAACTCGGAAGAGGAATCATAATATTTAGACTTAGGTAATTTGATGCATGATTGTAGAGTAACATTCAATGTTGCATATGCAAGTTTCAATTTAGGATAGGAATATACCTAATTGGCATGTATGATCAATAAGACCTAATCTTAATTTATTACAAGTGCCATAGGAATATAAGTATTTGGTAAACTAAAATATACTTGCATGACCTTGGAAGAGGCTTGTGAATACATTAGTGTCTTGATCAATAATAAAGACTAAGTGAGTTAAATATTAGATGATTAATCATTAGAAACATATTGAGGGATAATATTAATCCTAAGTTTTCTCTTCATTGATATTTTCCTATTCTCTTTGTATTGTGTTTTTACTTTTATATTTTCTACATTCATTCTTAGATTTTTATTTATCTGAATAATTATTAGGAAGATATAATTTTAGTAATTGGTTAAAAAGAAAAAATTATCCCTGTGGGTTCGACATCCGACTTATTTAGTCTCTTTATTACTTGTATACGATAGTGTATACTTGCACTTAATTTTATGATATAGAAATATCGCATCAATAAACACAATAAAATTTTTATGTTATCTTATAAATGAAATTACTAGGGTTTATAGAGAATTATCTTGGCAAGCCTTTTGCTCTTTGTGTTGTTGACGATTTGGTGATGATTAAAACTTATCGGAGCTCACATTGAAGTGATTCCTTAAACAATTCTAGTCTCTAACACTTGGTAGGATTAGAGTAGCTAGAATGGTAACTTTAATTGTGGTGTAGGATTTTTGTTCTTGTGCTTAAACTCTTTAACCAAATTAATCCTCTTATTTTTACTCTTGAAACAAAATCTATTTCTCTTTTATTTTTCCTACCAAGTCTCACTTGAAAGATGAAGAAGAGAAGTGTTTTTTTTTTGTTTGAATCACTTTCAAAGAGTGCAAAACATGCCTTGGCTGAATTTCACTTCCTCTTTATACATAACCCTTATGCAAAAATACTCAAATGAAAAACACGTCTTTACATTTCTTTTCCGTAAAAGAATTATACTAAAAAGTTTTTTCTTCATTTTAATTGGACAATGATTTTGTAAATGAATTAATAAATACCAAAATAATATTTATTTCATTAAATAAATAGCTTGACCAAATTTGTCTCTATTAAAATAACAAAATAAAATATTTTTCTTGTTTGACTACTTTAATAAATATTAAAAGTATTTCAATGTAAATATTTTTAAATAAATCATTCAAACCAAGATAAATGTTCTCACAATGGCCTAAACACTATTTTAAAATAAATATTTTGTCTTAATAATATAAGATAAGAAGACAAACTTTGATTATTTAGTTAATCCATTAAGACAAGTGTCCAACACATGCCTTATAAAATAATATAATAAATATCATATGTTTATTTAAATAAAATAATGTTCAATTATTACAAAAATCAATGGTTTAATGACATGTATTGTGAATACATTTTCTAGCAAAAGATGGACCTATCTGTAACTTTTACAAACTATATTTTTCACTTTACAAAGAGATCCTTAAAATGAATTCTATTTTTAAAAATCTCCAGAATCGAACCGTTCGACTTGACTTGCTACCCAAGTGCTCAACGAGTATACTTCATATTATGAGACACTCTAGGTTCATGCCTGTTTGTCTTATGGAATATTTTCGTAAGTCTGTGAATGATACCCCCCATACTTTACGGATATTACAGAACGATGCATTAAACTATATAAGCTGAGGTTAACTATATCCGTATAATCCTTCCATCAAATTACCTTAGATATGTGGGGATATAGATCAGCACTATCAAATCTCTATTTGCTTATCCATGAACTTATTTCCAGATTTGTATCTTGATAAATAATATACACAAAACCTTTTGCGATATTGTTTAACCCTACGAAAAACTCATTTTCGGGTTTATTACTTATGGCCATAAGATTTTATGAGATACAATCTTAAAGCATCAGATATATAACCTATCTATGTAAGCTGACGGATCCCGTATCTACGAGTACCGAACTCCATGAGTATCGGACCACGCTCAATGACACATAATGGTTAGACTATGAAAGGTCTCTAACATATGTGGAGCCAAAGTATGGTGGATCACTCACAAGTCCACTGTAACATTCAGATTAAATGATCATGAATACTACTTAACTCGAGAAGACCTTCTATTGACTACTTTATAAGATGTCTATTAGAGGTCCTCATAAGTTTGTTCAGAATTCAGTTCTCACTGAATACCCGTATGCCTATACAAGATTTCATTAAGCTTATAGTCTAGTAAGATTAACTATCTGGACCATTTCAGATATAAATATACATTGATCTATATATTAAGGTTTCACCAATAGACCTGCATCAGTAAAATAAACTAGGAACATATTATTTTAGAATATACTTGTATAATGACATTTTTTAACACTATTTACAACCCTATACAACTATGTCATTACTAATATATTTTAAGGTGTTTGTCCTATTTCATACAAAACTCTAACTCTTTAGATATTGCTAACTCTTATAACCTGCTAACTCTTAATATTGTTAACTCTTAGTAGTTATAACTATTAGCGTTGCTAACTCTTAGTACTAATCTAAACTTCTTTATACTAGATTTGAACTCCTTTAGATCATACAATATTTTAAACGTTCCACACATCTTACTATTTCAATAAATATAATTAGCAATTAAAAAAAATATCAATTGTATAAATATTAAAATCAAATATTTATACAAAATTGGGTGGTACATATGTTGGGATTTGTGCTTACGTGCTATCCCATAATGTATAAATATATAGTGATTGTATTTATACAATTATTATTTCTAATAAAATCGTTAATATTATTTTTATTAAATGGTAAGATGCTTGTAACATTTTAGACATTGTATGATCTGAAGGAGTTCAGATCTGGTCTAAAAGAGTTTAGACCAGGGCTAAAAGTTAGCAACGCTAATAATTATAAACACTAAAATTTAGTGGTACTAAAAGTTGGCAAAATCTAATGAGTTAGAGTCTTGTCTGAAATGGGACAATGACCTGAGAATATATTAGTAATGATATAGCTGCAATGAGTTGCAGATGGTGCTAAGAAATGTCATTATGCAAGTATGTTCTCAAACATAATGTTCTTGATCTAATTTCATCGATGCGGGTCTATCGGTGAAACCCATTAATATAGATTAGTGTATGTCTATATCTGGATAGTCCAGATGGTTAGTCTTAGCAAACTATGAGCTTAGTAGGAAGCTCGTATAGAGATGCAGGTATTCAGTAAGGACTGGATATTGAACAGACTCACGAAGACATCCAATAGACATCTCATAAAGCCGTCAATGGAAGGTCTTCCGAGTTGAGTAGTATTTGTGGTCCTTTGACCTGAGCGCCACGGTGGGCTTGTGAGTGATCCACCATGCTTTGGTTCCACACATGTCAGAAACTTTTCATAGTCTGACCGTTGGGTGTCGCTGGGTATGGTCCGATGCTCATGGAGTTCGGTGTGCGTAGATATGGGATCCATCAGCTCATATGAGTGAGTTGTATATCCTAATGCTCTGAGATTGTATTTCAGAAAGTCTTGTGGCCGCAAGCATAAACCTCGGAAAAGATATTCCGGAGGAATAAACAATATCACAAAAGTGTTTGTGGATATTGTTTTATGAAATATAAATCTAGAGATAAGTTCGTGGTTGAGCAAATAGAGATTTGACGGTGATGATCTATATCTCTGCTCTTCAAGGATATAAATGATGGAAGGATTATACGAATATGTAATAACCTCAACTTGTATGGTCTAACATGCTAATTTGTAATATCCGTAACGTGTGTGTGGGACATTGTTCATGGACGTATGGAGGAGCTCTATATGACAAATTAGGTGTGGACCTAGAGAGTCTCACAATATGAAGTATACTCGTTGTGCACTGGGGTGCGGATTGGATTGAATAGTTCGATCCAATAAATTTCAGCAAAAGAGAACGATTGTTTAGGGATCCCTCGGATTGTACATTTGTCAAGACTTAATTGTTAAGTACATCACTTAATTAATTAATAAGGGTTGTTAATTAATAGAATATTGACAAATGACAAAATTTGTTCTATGATTTGATTTTACCTTTTTACCATTTAACCATAGTAGTAAAAATTAGTAAGGTAAAAAGTAATTATTCAAAATTATTTTGAATAATTAAATTATATATTATTATTATATTATTAGATAATATTATAATATATATAGATCATGGCATTGTATTTTAATACAATGAGGAGCCTAGATGTTGGTCATTTAATTACCCATTATAATTAAAGTAATTATAATTGTTAGGTAAAGATTAATTTTGGTGGCCATTATTCTAGTGCTTGGTTTAATTAATTCTAAATGGGAGACCAATAATAAAATTGGTGGAGTACTTCATTTTGTTTATTTTTGTTTAATCAAAGTGTTAAATAAACAAAATGAATTTTGACAAAATAATTAAATTCATTTTTTCATTCAATTTTTTTTTTTGGGAGAAGAATTTGGCAATGGCAAGGAAGAGAGGTAAGAGAGAGTTTTGGTTTTTGTTCTTTCAAGTGTTGAAAAATAAACAAACTTCTCTTCATCTCCTTCTTTAATGGATGGCCAAAATGAATGATATGTAAATGGAGAAAAAGATAATTATTTTGCAAAGAGTTGTTCAAAATAATTATCATATAGAAATTATTTCTAAAATTAATATACAAGAGTTGTATGTTAAAGATTTTTAATTAATACAAGAGTTGTATAGAAAATATTTACCATCTCCAATTAGGAAACAAAAATTGTATTCAAAGAAGTTGAATACAAGTTGTTGAAAAATTCTAAACACTAAGCTACCATTCTAGCTCCTTAATCCCACCAAAAGTTATGGACTAGAATTGTTCAACATATACTTCAAGGTGAGCTCTTCACATGGATTATTGAAGAACTTGAAGAATTTGTAAAGCTACCTTCATTAGGTGAGTATTTTACATTATGTTATAATACAATATTGTTCATCATTTATTATTGTATAATTGTTATACTTATGCATATATGTTGAAATTGTTAAAATTGGTGTATTTTGTAACATGCTTCCGCTGAGCATATTGTAATTTTTAAAATTACGTATACACTCGGATTATCACATACTCTATAATACAACTCCCAACAACATAAACACAAATTCCAACATGAAGAATAGGAAAAAAGATCAAAGTCTAGTAATGTAATAGATTTGACTGCAAGGAGAAAGGCTCAGAATAGAGATTGAAAAATAATCGAAGAGAAGGCAAAGAAGGTAGAGTTATTGCAATTAGTTTATGAATAGGACTTGAAGTTGTAGAGTCCTTAAAGGCTTCTTAAAGAAGGAATGCAGAAGGTATTTAAAGGGTCTATGAGTGAGAAACACAATTAAGACTATGTGCTTGATGGCAATGCTGTTGGGAGAATGTATACCAATGGTAGAATTGAAAATTATTTCACAAATAAGACAAAGGTTAAAAGAGAATGTATGATAAATGGGCTGTTCGTAAGATTAAGATCTAGCCATAGAAGTATCATGATAGTGTATTAGTGACATTAGAGATCACATTACAAAGGATGTTCGAAGAGAGATATATTTAGAATTTTTGGAGACCAAAGTCACGAGCCTTTAAATGAGGCATTTAAAAGAGTTAAGTCTGAGCATAAGATTTAATTGAATCAGCACTAGAATAATTAAACATTGGTTGAGGAGGAGATTGATATTTGAAAAGCTTTTTGAATAGATTTTGAATCAATGAGGAGATTATTGAGCAATGAGGAGATTATTGAGATTTTGGTGATTCAAAATCAATGTCAAGTTTGATTTTGAGTTAGAAATTAAAGAGTCAAATACGAAGTCTATATGCATTGGACGTTTGAGAAAAGGACAAAGTTGAAGAGCTGAAAGTAAGGAGAGGCGAAAAAATGCTATGATGGGGTCACATCAGCGCCGCAGCTAGAGCGCTGTCTCACCGCGACGTCAACTTACGAGAAAATACAGATTTTGGGTATTTTGGTATGTTTAAGTCAGTTTTAGACTTCCTTTTCACATGAAATTCTATTCCAACAAGAAATAAAGTTTTTAGTGATAGTTTAGTGCTTATATAAATCTTTGTAATTCATTAGAATAGGCAATGTATCAATAAGAGAGAGAATAAAGGGCTGGAGTAGCTCTGGCTTTAGGTACAAGCACAGAAGGATGTCATGGAGTACTTGGGTGCTGGGTATAAACGCAAGAAAGTACTAAATAGATTCTCTAAGAGTTCATCTATTAATGTATTTATTGGGTTTCTCTTGTGAGAGTTTCTTGTGTTTAAAAAAATTGAATAGAAGAAGCAAGAATCTGGTGATCTACTATAGATGTAGGCGATTATTACAAAATTATGTATATTCTTGTATCTTGTGTGATTAATTGTTATCTCTTTTACGTCGTTGGTTTTTATTATTTTTATTAACCTTGTAAGCAAAGTCTTCTACACCCACTTAAAGTGGTTTTAAAGTACTAAATACTGATCTATAAGGTATTTGGTCTTAAAAATTAAATTCCCAACAAACATATATAACACACCTCAAGTATTATATTGGGTTTCTTCAATTCTAGTGTATGTTAATGCTTCTTCTTTATTAAAATTTAATGATTCAACAATCTTATATGAGTAAGGATTATGAAGAATATCAAAAGAGAAAGTCACAAGAAGTCTAAGATTTGTAGAACGCACAAGATAAAACTGAAATGGGACTTAGAGACGTGAAAAAAGGCAAGAAAAGTGTGAGACTATTGTCCAGGGTTGAGTGCTGTGGCACCCAAGACAGTAAGGGCAGTGCCGCGGCGCTAAATACAGACAGTTTCGAGACAACTTTGAATTTATGAGTTTTGGGAAATTTTACTCTTTAAATGCATGAATTATTATTCCAATTAAGTTTAAGATTAATAGGCACGAAATAATACTATATAAATCTTTGTAAATCTTTTAGATTAATTATTAAGAATTAAGAGAGATTTTAAGAGAGAGAAGAATTAGGTAGACACTAAGTGTTTGTATGTGTTAGAGTGTAACTATTATTTGAGTGTTCATTATTCTTAAGAAAATAAAAGTACGCCATTCATTAAATCCTTATAAGTGTTATTTATTATGTTTTCTTGTAAGTTTCTTAAGAATTAATAAAAGAGATTAGAATCTTTAAATTTATTGTAAATATAAATAATTAGTCAAAATACGTAAGTAGTGTTATACTCTTTATTATTTGCTTTATATTCTTACTATTTTTACTTGCCCTCGTATTATTCTATTGCAAAAAAAAAAAAAAAGTTTAAAGTAAACCTTAATTAGGAATCTTTGTATATCCTAATCTCGCATTAAAAGCGTTTCCTTCAACTTCCTTCACGGTTATTTCACTGGAAAATGAGATCTGATCAGATGGGGTCACGGGCCCTACGTCCCTTTAATCTTTTCAATTTAGTTGTCCAATAATTAATGATCAAAGTTTAAGGTCTCGTTCATCCTCATCCGAGGTCGACCCAAGTGTAAAAGCATGAACAAGAGAAATTACACACCAACTCAAACAAAAGTATATCTGGTATGAAATTCCTAGAAATGCAAGATCATTCATCAACATGTTATATTAGATTCTGCAAATCTGCAAATAAAGTTTTTCATCATGACAGAACCAAAATTAAATGGAAAAAGAATATACGATTAGCTTGTCAAATAAAATCATTAGCTTATTATTAGCCCATCATCAATTCGAACTCACCAAAGTCAACCTTCCCATCAAGATTCAAATCAACAATCTTCAACATCTTCTCAATCTGACCCATATCCCAGCCTTTGTCCAAACCCTAGCATTCCAGCACTCTCTTCAACTCACTTGCATCAATATACCCATTACCATCTTCATCAAATATCTTGAAGGCTTCGCGTAACAACTCATTGCGCTTGGACTGATCATTCTCCAATTCTCCAAGAGCTTCTTCCACAGGTATTTCATCTTCTAATAAGCCACCACCAGGCAGCTCAAAGCTTGACGACTTGTCTTCTTCCTGATCACTGTATATCAAACCAAGCTTCTCCACCACCTTTCTTGCTCTTTCCTTCTTTATTTTCCCATTATTTTCCATTCCGAAAACGGCTGTTAACGCTGTCACCATCAAGCCAT
Organism: Ailanthus altissimus; assembly: GCA_946807835.1. Taxonomy (NCBI): domain Eukaryota; kingdom Viridiplantae; phylum Streptophyta; class Magnoliopsida; order Sapindales; family Simaroubaceae; genus Ailanthus; species Ailanthus altissimus. The sequence goes on along the minus strand of OX327686.1, from coordinate 34,667,997 downwards.
CAACCGGGCGTGCACTTTGTGGCTCATGGTTTTTGGCATTAGGCACAATGTCTTCGCGATCATCACTTGAGCTTGATCTTGAAACTCCTAATGCTTGCACCAAGTCCCCAATAAAACGGGAACAACCCCCACTAATACCCAACATATTTTGATGAACAGAAGCTCTTGGACAAATTAAGAAGGAAGAAAATGAGACTCGAGTACTAGTATTTCTACTTAGTTTACACAGAAATGGATATAAGTTGATTTCATTTTCTCTGGTCTGTGAACTTATATAATCAGACACAGAGAACGAAACCCTTGGAGTTGATAATATTCACTTGAATGCCATCATCTTCATATTATATCCCAATTATTGATATTGGTATTATTATTATTAGCTTGAATCTGACTAATCCTGTGTACATGAAACCTGTCAAAAACGTATGGAATATATTAGTTGTTAGTGGGTTAGTGTATTGTATATAATATATCAATTTTAGTTCAGTGCACTGCACAACTGCTTATTAATTTGTGTCGTAAAAAACCAGAATATCTAATTAGGATTAATTTACTTGTACCATAACATGAATTGGAACCATAAATCACTTCTAAATCTGAACTATTTTATCTTTTTGCCCTCAATTCTTTTTCTGATATTGCAGAACTTCACTAATATTACATTCAGATACTGAATTTAGATCATGGGGCGTGAGATTTTGCAATTTAAAAAAGATAAACTTTAATGAAACTTTGTACAGTATACATATTCTGCCCTGTAAGTCCACTGAAATATGCTAATGCTATATTATTTTAGTCATCTGATAAGTTGAAAATGTGTGTTTAAGTTTGGCGTAAAAATATTATCAAATTAAATGAATGAATGAATGAATGGAAGGTGACACAGGAACCCAATTCATCAGTGGGTTCAATAATTTTTTTTTTCCTGGTTGCAGTGGCACCTTCCTTGAAGCATGAACGGCCTGGAGGTGCTCATCTGCTACGGCGCTACAAATTTTTTTAATATTTCTGTCAGAATAGTAAATGAGACAGTGTTTCAGATTTGGACTCCCGTCGAATCTTATACAATAATAATGGAAAATGGTGAAATATTTAACTATTCTAGACAGCACATGAGATGAGACTTGGAGAGGGACGAAGCTGCCTGCATTTGTAGTTTAATTATTTGCTAAAATTTGAAATATTGTTTCCAAAACTTGGATCAAACATTTGCTGCCGACATCCCATGGGATGGTATTGATGGATTCTTGCTTAGTAAACAAGGCCAAGCCAACAACACAAATAACATATTTCAAGTTCAAGCGGAAGAAATTTAAGCAATACAAAGTACAACCCGCAAATCCACGAGACTGAAAATTAAAAAGTATTAGCCTCTGTATTTAGATTCAGTAAATAAAGACGTTAACGTCTCGCACCAATTACAACAAAGGCGGCAAAAATCAGGTGGCACTCTCCACCTCCATTTCACCTCTCCCTGTCAGTGAAACTGTAAATTCTACTTATGCATATAGTCACGTGTATAAAATTTTTTACTTCTCCTTTGCAATAAAATTGAGCAATAATAAAATTCATCTGAGTATGGAGATTTGGATATATAGTACGGTTTAGGTATAAATAGATACCATCCGGGGTCTTTAATTGATTAGAGGCCTCACTTGATCTACCGTTGCTTCAGGTCCCTTCTCAACAAATCTCGAGTATTCCTCTGGCACCGGCAGATTCAGCTCTGAACAAACAAAATGAATGATTCTTCCAGTGGCAGCACCCAAAGACATTTTGTTCAGGGTCACTGCTATTGCAAACCTGTTTCCAATGTCACAGAAACCTGTAGATCCACCCATGCCCGAATGCCCAAAACCAATAAAGGATCCATCCTTTGCATTATATCTCTTAAACCCCAGTCCGAATTTCCCATTTGGCAAAACCAAATTCCCATAATCACCGACTCCCAAGAATGCATCATGTATTCTAGGGTTGCCAAATATCTTACTGACATTATTGCTCTGCGGCCCTTCACAGTTTGAAATGCCGACAGCTGAGCTGGTATTATTGCTACTACCCTCATTGTTTATGAGCCTGACCAAACTGTCGCCGCTAGAATTTCTATTATGATTACCATCCTTGAAATCTTTACCGTGTTCCAGGTCCTGCTCATAATAATTATTTTTTTTCTTTGTAGCAGCGGTTCCCCTCTTCTTGTTGCTACCCTTCGGCTTTTTTGAGGTCTCCTGGGCAGAAAATTTGGGGATGAGAGGGTGGCTGCCAAGCGGTGGCTTGGACAAAGAAGAATGAGGGGGAGGGACTACACCACCATCGACTAGTGCTGCATAATAGCACGCAAGTGCACGGGCTGAACAATGTCCATTAGCAGCAGGTATGATGGCACGGCGAATGTTCAGCATGTTAAATAAAGCCGGTAAGGTAGTAACTAGGTGGGCTATATGACTAGGCTGGAATGTGGATGGCAGGTCAGCGTGACCAGAGATCTCTGAAAGCTTTTTGAGATCATCCATATCTACTGTAAGGGATGCAAGACGAGATTCTACACCTGGAGGGAAGCTATTGATGATGAAAGCTATTTCTTTTATAATTACAAATAACTAAATAGATCTACTCAAAATGTAGAACAAAACTAGTAACAATATATAAATCAGAAGAATGTGAGTGTGTGCAAATAGCATGTTAACATATATTTGTACTTGGTGAAGCAAGGAGATCAATAAAGTGAAGTTTGGCAAGGACCTGGTGGAATTCCAATATATAGCTCGCCTTGAATATTGAGGGGTTGAATGAATGCCTCTTCAAGAATCTCCTGAAATTTCTTTCCAGACGCATGCTGTTTTAACCAAACACACTATTATTATGCGTGACAAAATAAATAGGTGCAGCAAGTTTTGATCAAGCTGAGCACCAGAAAACAGATCAAATTGACCATCTAAGATCACATGACATCAGATAATTCATCAGGGGAGAGATTAAAAATGAAACTTTGGTAGCCAAGTTGTTTAAACTAAAATTATGAGAAGTCAAAGTTGTATTGTATAATACTTGAGGGGTGTTATATATGTTTATATAATTTGGGTAAGCCATACACCACTGCAATACAAGCAAGATATAATTGCCAGGAATATGGAGTTCCGACACAGATAGATAGAGAGAGAGAGAGAGAACACCTCAATTATTCCACCGCACAGCCAGCCAAAAGACAGATAGTGATACAACTGCTGTTGGCCAGGTTCAGTTTCAGGTACTGACATGGCAATCCGATTCAAACATTCATCCCACTCAGCTACTAACAAAGGATTTTCTCCGCTAAGGTCAGCCAAGGCATTATGCAAACCACTTGTATGATTAAGCACATGATGAACCTGAAAAGGAAAACCAAATCACATAGAATGACTATTATAGAAGATGAACATTAGAACTTCAGATGATAATGAGATGGGTTTAACAGAGCTTGGAATAAGATTTATACCTTTATGAGATCTTTTCCATTTGATCTAAACTCTGGCCAAATGTTTGCAACATTCTCCTCTAGCTTGAGTTTTCTGCAAGACCAAAGTTCCACAATTTGTGTAAATGCACAAACAATTAAAGTGACTTTTGACATCTTAGCACCTATAATGGCCTCTTGTGCAGCAAAAATATCTATCCATCTGAAATCTTTTTGGATTGATTTACTCATTTTAACTATATTCCTAACAGCAAGATTGGTGCACACTTCAATGAATCTTCTTCAAATTTAACAATGGATGAATTTAATTACATCTTATCCCTGAATCATTTCATATATTTTGAGTTTTCCCTAAGCATACTTAAGTACAACCATAGGTCCTTTTTTTCCCCCTTTTTTCAGTAAGTTGAAAATATATTAAAAGCACAAAGAAGGTTGCAAAACTGGTAAATAGGAAATTCACAGGAGACTGGAAAACAAGATCAAAAAAGCTTTCACGGAACTCTGAGAATAGCTGTAAATGTACTGGGGGGCTGATACTTATAGGTCATGTATGAAAGGTCCAATTAAAGTTTAAGATTTAAAAACATTAACCTCTATATCCATCTAAACAATAACATACCCATTGTCAACCAGCCAATGTAACATTCCTGCAGTGATGCCCTTTGTTACGGAAAAAACAGGAAAAAGACTATCAGGCTGAACTGGACGAGGATCGTATCTGCCAAGCACTCCAGCTGCAGTATCAATAATGACCTTGCCATCTTTGTATGCACAAACCTGAACACATTATTAATAGAAATCTCATCTAACTAAAGAAACATCTAAGCCAAATGCCTGCTTTTCCATGCCAAAGGCATCAAGAATAAGAGAAACAAATTAATCGTTGTTTTACAATTAGAGATGAATCTTAGACAAGCAAATTGCACTGAAAATAAAGATGAACAAATAAAAGGCTATAGAAACCCGAGGAAAATAATTCATCTTAATAATAGCACCCAGTTCCTTCTATTGGCAGCTAAAAAATCTCTTTTTCCAACATTCATTTACATCCCATTGCGAATTTGTGATATAAAACATACAGTCCACCACCTCCCTCCAAATGCAGTATTCTCATAACACTTACACTGACATACATTGTTGTAAAATATTTAAAAGAGGTGCAGACCTGAATTCCGAGAATTTTATCATCATTCCCCAGCTCAACTAAGAACTGTCTCAACTTTGCTTCGACGTCAGAATGGACAGGTGTATTGCAGATCCACTGTGCATTCACTGCTGGTGCTTTATTAATGTCTCTAAGAAGTGAAATCACATTTTAGCCAGAGATTAACCAGAAACTGAAATCATGACAGTGATAAATTAAGGTCATAAATGGACTCACCCTTTAAGAACGTATTCAGCAAATGGTCTCATAATATCCAGATATACTATGTGAACATTCATGGTGGATGAAAGCCCTAAATCAATGTAAGATATGAATTAAAATAGGCAATCATTTAACACAAAAAGGAAAAGAATTTGAGGTTCTTATCACATACCTCTAAGGAGATTAAGGACCCGAGAAAATATAATAATATCACCAGGAAATGCATCAATCTGGAACCAACGTTTATGTTTTACAGTAAATATGGATGAAAAAGTTGATAAATGCATCAGAGAAACATAAAAGAGTTAATATGGACCTACAGGATTGAAGCGTTTAGCTTCCTTTTGGTTGAGCTTCATCTTTTCCTGTATGACCTTCACGTTTCTTGTTCTTTGCTCACTCAAAGTTTTCAAGTTTTCCTGAAGAAAAAGAAATCAGCAAACTGCAGGACATATTTAAGATAAAAAGAAAATCTGAGAAGCAGTGCAAACTTACCCGAGCTTCATTTGCTGGTGTGGAACTGCGGAAGAATACAGATGTTACCTCCATAGCCTGCTCAGGGATGTCTAGCCGCAGCTTGAGTCCCATTTCTGCAAAGGCCGACAAAAGAGCAGCGTGGTCTCCCTGTAACAAACAGAAACACAATTATTTTATAATCTGAAATGGTTTAAAGTGATCAGGAAACCAAGTCAGCAGAAATAGATATATTGGTAGTTGTGATCACCATCACAAAACGGTAAAGCAATTCAAATTTTACAGGGATCATATTTACCATTTGAAAAGATATTTCATCAAGATTTGGTTCATAAAGGTGAACAAATTCAAATCTATAGATCTTCCACAGTTACAGTTCCTGTTGCTAATAAAATGTTTGTTGACTGGTAATTCTCAAGAATATCATTATGATGAATACTAGATCAAGCATTTGCTAATTGCAAGCAAAATGTTTATGTCAGAGCAATTAACTCTTAGACACTTGCGCTATCAACATTTCTTAGTCATAAAAAAATTCTGCTAATAATCTAATATTCTTCTGACATATAACTCTAATAATTTAAAAAGAAAAAAAATTATCATAAAAATTTAATCCAAACCTCAGCAGATGCCAAGAACATCTTTGCTAGTGCTTGTTTCAAAGAGCTTGAGAGTTTCTTTGTCAGCCCAAAATCAAGCAAAATGGGACGATGGGGAGGATCCTTGCTAACTAGGAAATTACCTGAAAAAAAATGCCAATAATGCATTTGACTAAATAGAGAAAATTGATTATTGAGCAAGTAGCATTTTTGTGATAAGAGAAAAAACACCAGTTATGTAATACTAATGATATGAATCCAAAGGCCAAACAATTTACAAAACAATAAGGGTAAAAAGAAAAGAAAGAGAAGAAAAACAGGAGGGTGAAAGCGAGTACCAGGATGAGGGTCACCATTAAAAAATCCATCAACATATATTTGATGAGCATATGCACGTGTAATCTCTTCTACAACCTTTTGCTTGTTAACACCAAAAGCTTCCAGAGATTCACTGTCATTCAACCGTATGCCATCCATATACTCCAAAATGAGGACAGTTTCAGTTGACTGTCAATTGAAAAACCAAATTCAGAGTAAAATATGCAAAATTGAAAACCCAATGTTTTCAAGTGTAGGAAAGAACAAATTCTTTAATAGCAGCTAGATCAAAGCAAAATACTACTAGCACTCAGATTAAAAAAATAAAAAAAGCATCCTCATTCCCATTTAGAGGAATTTGCTAAATGCTAAATAAATTAGAACTCCTAATATATTAGATTCTGGGGAGGACCCATATTGAAAAATTTAATAATAAAAAAAAAACTCATCAGTTTGAGTCCCTGAACTCACAGTGTAAACATGGAATGTTAGAATTTAAAGGATAGTGAAATATCATGCCTGAATAACTTCTGGAATCAGAACATCCAATTCATTGAAGGGCGTGCCCTCTTCATGTTTCCTTTTGCAGCCAAGATTTCTTGACACAGTTCTAGTATTCTCTGCAAACACAGATAAGTATCAATAGGAAAAATAAATGCGTGCTGAACAGTTGAAATACATATCACAGAAAGCAATTGGATGAAAAAAATTAAAATAGGAATTCCTGCATACGAAGGGATTCAGGAATTTATTCCTTTGATATAATGGATGAGGAAAGGGTACTGACATTTTTGGTTAAGAGGCCCAAATCCTATAATAAACCCAACACAATTTGAGGAGGTCCAATTTCACTTCCACAAATACTCAACGGTGAGAATGGCTGACCGTACCATTGCCATCACCTTTAAGCCCGGTACCCTCATACAACCAACACTAAATGCCTCCTCCAATAGTACTACCACTACAACCAATCTAATTCAGGACATCGCTATTACTAAAGTCGCTGCCATTGTTGCTGCCACCCCAGCCCATGGCATTATCTCCTATACCACATGAACTGCCAAAGCTGTCACCAATTAGGCAACAGCACACAAATTAGCAGCACAATAAACACCATTATGTACCTTAATGCCAACTCCACCACTATGCAACCTCAATAAGAAACAGAACCCAATGCTATAGTTGTTTTCCATTTACCTCTTGATCATCTCTGCCGCCACCACCACATATCCTACTAACACCTTTTCCAACTCTTACCACCATCACCACTATCCCATCCTTAATAATTGGAACTTAAAGCACACATCCATACTAGAAGTTTAATCAGGAATATAACTGTCATTTCAAATTCCACAAGGGAAACCTATTACTTTTCCAAACTCATCATCAAAACACAACTGCAAAATACTAATAGTAATGGTTTCCATTACAAAAGTATGAAAGAAAAATCTCCATAAAATTCAGTAGCAGCTGATCATACCAGCTTCTAAATTGAAGTCAAGTTCTTTTGGGGCTTCTTTGCACCATTCATCTATCATGGGATTAAAGTTGTACTGTGGTTCTGCCCATGCTATCCAGTCCACAACTGATTTTGCATTCTTCAAGTCCTGAAACATATAGCATAACCAACAGCGATATAACAACTGAAGGCCTTAGTTTGCGTATAAAATCTTAAAAACAAAAGCATGCAACACCTCCAATATGATTGCCTTGATGCCCTGATGTTGAACTTTAATAACCACCTCCTTCCCATTAACCATAGTTGCACGATGGACTTGTGCAATCTGCATAGCAGAAAACAGGGCAATAATTAATAATTTACGCATAAAGTTCAGACTTTTACTAGGCTTTCTGAGAAAACATTTATAAAGTTTGATCAAAAAAGCTCATACTAATGCCATACTACTAATATTACAGTTCGGGATCTTACTGATGCTGTTGCCAAGGGAATTTCAACAAAATTTGTGAAGATATCGCCCATGGATTTCCCCAATTCTTTCTTTATGGTCTCACAAACCTGTGTGAACAAAACTTACCACTTAGCAAGAGCAGTACTTAAATACTCTGAAGATGTAAGAAAAACACAAATGGACACATATAGAAAGAGAGGACCAGAGAGAGAAGCTCATTGACAGTATCTTGCACCCACCAACATTTGATAAATAAGGTTCATTTGTTCTCCTCAACCAATTAATCAAACTAACTTCCCTAATATGGGCGGAACACAATCGCTGTCTCTGTTATTTACTATCTCTAAAGTTCAAAGTTAAATAGATTATCACCTCCTGTAAAGGACGAGGAGGAAGAGAGTCTTGCAACTGCCTGAGAAGAGATATGTAAGCCCCAGGAAGCACATCGGCGCGAGTAGATAAGTACTGTCCAAGCTTCACCCACAAACCTTCCAACTCTACTATCAAACTGAGAACACGCCTAGCATTGCGCTCATGAGCCCTTTCCCACATAGCAGATATCTTAGACTTGTTTATCCATTTCTCTCTTTGCTGCACAGCCTTTAGTACAAACAGCAACAAAAAGGCAATAAGATTTCCATCCATTTTAATTCAAAAAAAATTTAAAAAGAAAGTAACAATCAAAGAAATTAAACTTACCTTATAGTCCAAATAAATAATTATAGCCATCGTGAACACTTTCATGCGCCTCCGATAAAGATTTCCCCATCCCATTAGAGAATTGCGTAGGTAGCCTCAGCTGAAAAAGCAAACAAAACAAACAAACACTTGGCAGAATGAGTATCTTCCAGTCAATTTAATGAACTGTATTCTAATTCCATCATAAATAGAACTCTAAAAAATCCAATAAACAAAAAAAAATAACTATTAAATTCAGAGAAATCGATTCAACTCAAGAACTAGAAAACATCGAACCGATATTATCAATGATAACGAATAATCATTTGCTACCTCATCAACTAAAATTCAAAATGGATAAATTCCATTTACCACAGCCTTTGATATTTCAAATTCATATTTATTCTGCAACTAAAAATTCAACGAAAAATTATAAGAAGATCAGGTTAAAGTAGAAGGTACGTACCTGAAAAGTCTAAAAAATGGAGGGGCAGAGAGAGAGAGCGCACTAAATGTGCTTGAAACGAAGTTGTTGAATTGAAATAATCGGAACGAAGGCGGTGTCGTTTATGATAGCAGAATCTTCTATTCGTTCCGCGTTGGTCACCTGCTGCTTCCTCGCGAAAACGAAATTTTATTCAATATCAATACTATTCAACACTTTTTAATTGAGCGAAACAGATTTGTCAAAAAAAAAAAAGGAAAAATTGAACGAAACAGAAATGATCCAGTCATTATATGACACGTCATCAAATTATTGCATGAGACGGTTACGTGTCAAACTTTAGATTTCAGTCGTTGTATCACCGTTGAGTTAGTTTAGTCTTCTTCTCGTTAGAGACGAAGACCGAAACATATATGATGAGAGAAGTCGCCAGTTGTGTGGAATTGAAGGGAGGGGCATTTACAGCCGTTGGATTGCGCAGGGTGGGAATGGGGCATCTGAACCGTTAAAAAGTTAGTTTGAAAGTCGTGGTGGCTGCCTGATTTGAAACTAAAGCAATTTGAAGGCAAGATTAAAAAAAAAAAAGCAACGTGAAAGCAAAAGCACGTATTATTAAAAAATAAAAAGCAAAAGCATATATCGTCGTGTTTTCAAGACGCGCTTAGAAAAGTTGTAAGCGAAAACTATTTGTTCGGAGGCTATAATTTCTTTATTTATATATATATATTTTTTAATTTTTGCTCTGACCTATGTTCATACGTTTATTATAATTACTTTTTAAAAAATAGAAGGTCCAATAGTAATAATTAAATAAGGAAGAATGTTAGCGTCAGATCCAATTATGTTAGTCATTATTTATAAATAAATCATAATTTTATTTTAACATTTTGTATCTACATGAGTGCTATATTTATAAAATTAAAATATAAATTTTGTATCTTAATTAAAGTATCATTAATCCTTGATTATCATATATTAAATAATTATTCAATTTTTTAATTTTTATTAATATAATAATTATAAAATACTAATTAATAATTAACCAATTAAATATCACACCAATTAAGATATAAATTTTATATCTCAATTATATAAATATAATATTATTTAAAAATAATAATAATAATAAGGTGTACTAAAGTACAAAAGAATTTTATATTTTATCTTCTTCAAAATTGAATTTAAATAGTTTACATGACAAACGTCTAACTTGTCACGGGATTAAATTTCTAAGAGCATATAAACATAACATTATTGTATATATTATAATTCTATTAATACAATATATATGAAGAAAAGGAAAAATGTAATTAATTTAAAAATAGCGATTATAGTAATCATGATTAACTTTAATGTTGCTCATATTAATAATTTAATACAATACAAATGAAAAAAAGGAAAAACGTTATTGATTTAGCGATGATATCAATCATAACTAACTCTAACGTTGCTCTTAAATAATAATTAATACAATAATATTATATTTGCGTAATTAAAATATAAAATTTATATTTAATTAATATGATATTGATGTATTTATTATTGATTAGTATTGTATAATATCATATTAATAAAAAATACAAAATTTATAATTATCTAACAAGTAATAATCATTTATTGATAATGCATCGAGATATAAACTTTATATTACAAATATATAAATATAGCACAGTCAATTAACAATAATGTGAGTTTAATGAGAGAAATTTATTACATTTTTCTTTTTGTGAAAAGGCAATAAAGTAACAGTTCCAAAGAGAAAGGAAAGAGAGCTCATGCAGTCACGTTAATGGGCCTTAAAATGACTGGGCCGCCGACAAATATATTGGGTCACAAGTAGCCCAGCAAGCTCAAAAGGCCCAAATAACTTGACTTTTATTTAAAAGGTTGAAGTGCGGTGGAGACAATAGTGCCAAAAAATCACGTTACCACGAACATCAATATCTTGATTATTCTTTTAATATTATCAGATACCTAAATTTTAATTTTTAATCTCTTTGTAATACTATAGATTTTATCCAACGACTCATTTTATGTACTGATACAGTAATTTTATTCAACGTTCCATGTTAATTCGGATATTGATATAGTAATTTTATTACGAGGTCACATATGACATTTAAATAATGATAAATAACTACTAGTCTTTTAAATTATTAAACTCAAAGCCATCGTGTCTGTTGTGACAGAAGTTTTTAAATAATAATTAGTACTGTTATTAATTATTATGTAGAATATAATTTTTTGGTAATTAAAACACAACTAACTAATAATGCTAGCAAAGAGATATAATATTACAATGAAATAACTAACCAATCAATTATCCAACACAATATATAAAATAGAAAGAACACCAAATTTAATAAGGTTCGGTAATATTAGCTACGTCTTTGGGTACCACGAAATAAATTTATTATCTACAAAGAGCAATTACAAATTTTTTGGAATTATAATACAAATTCTAAACTATTGAGTCAAACTACATATACCCAAATAGTAAGGTTAGTATTGTAATTACTCAAACAATAAGGTATTACTTACAAATGCTTAAAAATAAAAAAAAAATTAAACTATTATAAACTTCAATGACTTATATGCAAAACTTTTGAAATATGAGATTCTCATTGAGAGATCTTACAAATTGAGAGGAAAGAAGAGAATTATTTAAAAGTACAACAAATAATTAAGAAGGTCTTATCTTATATAAGCTCAACTAAGCCACCTTCATACCATTTTTCACCAATGTGAGATTGGTTTAATTGGCATATAAGCTAATTTTTAAAAAAATCACTTTGATGAATATGTTAATTCTCAATAAAAGCTTTGTTTTTTTTTTCTTCTAAAATTCTCTATCTAAATGCAACGCTTTTAAATTTGCACTCAATGACGTTATCAAACTCGAACTATATTGATCAAGTTCAAATAATGGCTGAACTTGATCGCTGTCAATACCTTAGTTAATATATCTGCGGGATTCTCGGTATAAAATAATACCGAATATCAATATGCTTTGCTCGAACATAGTACACTAAATTCTTCGCTAAATAAAAAGCACATTGACTATTAGAATAAATAGGAATCTTCTTTTGACCAATTCCCAACTCATCTAACAATTCTTATAACCAAATAGTTTTCTTCACAGCCTCTATAATTGCCATGTACTCTATCTTTGTAGTAGACAAAGTAACTGTAGATTGTAAAGTAGACTTCCAACTCATAGATACTCTCGCAAAAGTAAACACATAATCGGTTGTATATCAACATTCATCTAAATCACTAGCATAATCAGAATCAACATAACCAATAGCACATTGATCATGTGTATCATCTCTCTCAAAGACTAAACCAACATCTACGGTCTTCAGTAAATACTGTAGAATTCATTTCATAACCTACCAATATACTTTATCAAGATCATGTATATATTTGCTCATTATTCTAACTACATGTGAAATATTGGGTCTCGTACACACCATAACATATATTAGGCTACTAACTGCATTAGTATATAGAACTCAAGACATATACTCTCGTTTCTCATCTAAACTAGAAGATAAAGATGCATTGATCTTCATATGAGGAGCAAGTAGGGTACTTATAGGTTTTGACTCCTTTGAAATACCAAAACGTTATAATACCTTCTTCAGATATTGCTTTTGAGTTAAACAAATTTTGTCTCCTTCTATATCTCAAATAATCTCCATACCTAGTATCTTTCTAACTTCACCCAAATCTTTTATTTCAAACTCTCGGTTCAATCGAGTCTTCAATTTTTTAATTTCTTTAACATTCGTCGAAGCTATCAACAAGTCATCAATATACAAGAGTAAATAAATGAAAAAACTTATCATGTAATCTCCGAAAATACACACAATGATCAAATTTGCTTCTTGTGTACCTTTGACCCATCATAAATTGATCAAACTATTTATCTCATTGCCTTGGTGATTGTTTCAAACTATAAAACGATCTTTTCATCTTGTAAATTAAATTTTCCTTATCGGCAACTTTGAATCCCTTTGTTCGAGTCATATAGATTTCCTCTTCCAAGTCACCATGTAAAAATGTAATTTTTACATCGAGTTGAACTAGTTCCATATTTAACTCAGCTATTAAGGCTAATAAAGTTTTAATGGAAGAATGTTTCATAATTGGAGAAAATACCTCATTGTAGTCAATTCCTTCTCTCTGTGCATAGCCTTTAGCCATCAACTTTACTTTGTAGCAGACATCTTTCTTGTCAGGAAATCTATCTTTCTTTGCATATACCCATTTGCACCTAATTGCCTTTTTATCCTTTAGTAGTTGAGTTTGTTCCCAATTTTCATTCTTTCTAAGAGATTGCATTTCTTCCTCCATATTCTGTCTTCAGAATATCTGATTGCTTCTCTATAAGTGGAAGGAACATCATCATTTATTTTTAGTAGTACATAGGCCACCATATCAACAAATCGAGCAGGTCTCCGAATCTTACGTCTTGATCTATTTACTGCAATAAGTTTTTATTGCTATTGAGGTTCCTGAGTAGAACATTCTCCATTATTTCCCAAAACCTCCTCTGTCATAGGAATACTATTATTTGTCTTTATAGATATAATCGAGTTCAATGTAATTATTTCTAACTCTACCTGCTGCTGAGTACGCTTCAACCGTTGTAGAGTACTATTCACTGTTGTCTGATTTTTTGATTTTTTTCAACATAGAAGACTTATCAAATATTACATCTCTACTGGATATTGTCTTTCTAGAACTCGGATACTAAAGACAATATTCTTTTACTCTTGAAGAAAATCCTAAGAAAATTTCTTTAACGGCTTTAGAATCTAACTTCAATTCTTTCACATAATAATATGCAGTGAAACCAAATACATGTAAAGAATCATAATTAAAAACAGGCTGTCTAGATAAAACCTCCGATAGAGCTCTATCACCAATAGTAGCTGACAATAGATGATTAATGAGATGACATGCATAAATCACAGCTTCAGCCCATAACTTCTTGCCCAATCCAGCATTAAATAACATATATCGAACTTTCTCCACCAATGTTCGATTCATGCATTTTGCCACCCTTTTCTGCTATGGTATACCTCTTACAGTAAAATGAAGTACAATACCCTCATTTTGATAAAATTTTAAGAACTGATCACTGCAATACTCACCACCATTATCTATTTTGAGATGCTTAATCTTCCTGCCAATTTGTATCTCAACCATCTTTTTCTATTTAAGGAAAGCACTAAGTACATAATCTTTAAATTTCAAAATGTACACTCAAATTCTTCTGAAAAAGTCATCAATAAAAATAACATAGTAGCACATAACTCTTATAGATGTAGTCTGAGAAGGTTTCCACACATCTAAGTGAACATAATTAAGAATACCCTCGGTATTATGAATAGTGGTGCCAAATTTCACTCTCTTCTGTTTTCCCAAAACACATTGCTTACAAAAATCTAGCTTACAGGTATTTACACTTTTTAATAAGTCTTTTTCACTAAACTGAATAATATTTTCTCATCTGTGTGCCCCAATCGCAAATGCCCCAATCTAATGATCTTTGTATTGAATTTATGCTTACGTGTCATCCCATTGTTATATGAATATTTTATTTTATAATATTTATATAGTACATCTTTTGTTAAATCATTAATTATAATTATTAAAATGGGTCAATGCGTATGACATTACAGACATTGTATGATCTGAAAGAGTTCAGATTTAGTCTAAAGAGGTTTAGATCAATGTTAAGAGTTAGCAACATTAAAAATTATAAATACTAAAGAGTTAGCGTGTTATAATAATCAGTGAAGTCTAAGAGTTATAACCTTGTCTGTAATGATACAAAGACCTGAGAGTAAACTAATAATAACATAATTGCAAGAGTTGCAATAAGTTCTAAGAAATATTATTATGAAAGTCTATTCTCATATTATATGTTCTTAGTTTTATTCACTGATGCGGGTCTGTCGGTGGAGCTATTTCTAATAGACAAGTGTATACTAGACTTAGATGGCTGTTCTTAACTGACCATGGCCTTACTGAAAGTTCATATAGCATACGGGTATTTAGTGAGGACTGAATACTGAACAGACTCAACGAGGACCTCAATAGACATCCCATGAAGCCGTCAATGGAAGGTCTTCTGAAGCTGAGTAGTATACGTAGTCTTTTGACCTAAGTGCCATAGTGGGTTTGTAAGTGATCCATCATACTTTGATTCTACACATATCACAGACCTTTCATGGTGTGACTAATAAGTGTTGCTGGCTATGGTCCGATACTTGTGGAGTCTGGTGTGTACAGATATGAGATTCGTCAATTCACATGGATGAGTTATATATCAGGATGCTCTGAGACTGTATCTTAGAAAGTCTTATGGCCATAAGCAACTAACTCGGAAAAATAGTTTCCCACAGGATTAAACAATATTGCAAAAGTGTTTGCATATATTGTTTATCAAGATACGTGTCTGGAGATAAGTTCATAGATGAACACATAGAAATTTGACAGTGATGATCTATATCTCCGCTCTTCCAGGATATGATTGGCGAAAGGATTGTACGTATGCGCTATAATCTCAACTTGTATGGTCTACTGCGCTGATTTATAATATCCGTGACGTGTGCATAGGACATCAATCTTGAACTCACTGAATAGTTTCGTTTGACAAATCAAATGTGGACCTAGAGAGTTTCGCAATATAAAGTGTACTCGTTGTGCACTAAGGTAACGTACCGGATTGAATAGTTCGATCCAGTATATTCCAACAGACAGGACATTTACTTCGGTCTCCCTTCTGCCGTGCAAGAGTCAAGACTTAAGAGTTAAGTACATCAATCAGTTAACAATTAGTTGTTGACCAGTGAGATGTTGACACATGGCACATTGTGAGCTAATTATTGTTTGACTTAAAAATTACTAAAATGATTTATTTATTGGACAAATAAGATCATTATTTAATTCATTAAAATATTTATTGAATAAAATAATAATATATGATATTATTATTTAAATAAAAGTCAAATAATTCATTTTATAATCAAATTGGCGTGTGTTTCTACCATAATTTAATATGATTAAATTATTTATTTAATATTAATTAAATGATAAATTAAATACAATTGGATGACATTTATAAATGGTAGGTTGGACATGTCTCTTACAAATGAGAAAGTGTTTCTCATTTGGCTAAAATTTTCGCCAAGTTCATCCAAATGATTTTTTATTTTGTTTATTGTAAACATTAATAAAAAAAACACTAATGGTAAATATTGATCATGATAATGGAGGCTATTATATAATTAAATGGGACAAGTGTTGTCTATTGAGAAGAAAAAAAAATAAATAAAAGAGCAAATTGTTGCTCATTTGGTGAGATGATTATTCGGCCAAGGCTTGAAGAGTGTGAGAAGTAAAATTTTGGCTAAGTGTTAGGAAAACCTCTTAAGAGTTGAGAGCTTAAATATACTTTTTCTATTCTTTTTCATCTTGTTCATCAATATTATAAGGTAGAAATAAAAATTCAAGTGTTGAATCTTTTGTTGAAAAAGCTGCTATTCTAGGTTTTCCAAAAAATCAAAGCAAGTACTCCGATTCGACAAAAAACCAAAACAAGTACTCCGGTTCGACAAAAAACTAAAGGCTTGACAAAGTAATAAATTCTCAATCTTTATATGGTTTACATTTATGATATACATGTAAAACTTATAGTGTTTATCATTAGGAAATTAGTATTCTACTCTTTTGCTGTGCTTATATGTATGTGATACGTATTCCAATTTAAAGATAGATACAAACTCACATGCATGCACCCTAGGTTTAAAATCACTCACACTTTGATTCTGCATCATTATCAAAAACTATGGCCGCTGATCCAATCACTGTAATACCATTATAGTAATACAAATTTTTCCTCTTAGTACCTTTCAAAGTCACAAAAGCACCTGAAGTGACCCTCAGAATTCTATGTCGTATAAATACAATACAACATTTAGATTCTAAGGCTCCTAAAGAGATGAGATTCTTCCTTAACTTCAGTATATACTGAATATCTATCAGAACTCTAGTTGATCCATCATCATTTTTTAACCGAATTGAACCTATCCCAACAGTATGACAATTATTATTATTGCCCATATACACAACTCTACCATTAAAGTCTTCAAAATTAAGGAATTATTCTCGATGTGGACATATATAATAAGTACAACCTAAATTCATAATCCATTCGTCAGAACCAGACTTAAATAAAGAACTACTTAATCAAAAATCTAACACACTATAATTATTTATGCTCTTAACAACATATGCATTAGAAACAAATATGTCTTTTTCTTTCTTTTTCAACTTCGGGCAATCTTTTTTGCAATATCCTTTCTCCCGATAAAAAGCACACTAATATTTTCCTACTCTACCCCTCGATTTAGATTTTTTTCTTTTTTTTCGATTTTCTACTTTGACTACACCCTCTCACTATTAGTGCTTCTATTGACTCATCTTTATGTTCTCTAAGCTTTTCTACAAATTTCATAATTTGTCAAAGAAGAACAAACTTCTTTAAACGACAAATTATTCTTCCCACAAATAAGAGTAATACATAAATGATCTAATTCATCCGAAAGAGAACCAATTAGTAGCATAGCTTTTATTTCATCTTTGAAGGTTTCCTCTAAGTTTAATAAATCGGCAATTAACTTATTAAACTCATCAATATGAAAATTGATACTCGTACTTGATCTCAACTAAAGACAAAATAATCTCTTTAATAGATACAGTTAATTCTTATTACTTTGTTTTTTATATATTTGTTCTTTAGGGCCTTCCATAATGCACTGACTGACTTCTCTTTGATAAATAGATACTTTTGCTCTCTATACAGACAAGAATGAATTAACCCACAAGTTTTTTTTATATTTTATATTAAGCCTATTTTAGTGTGTTTCCTTGATATCTTCTGATTTTGTTTCTTCTAAAACCATATCCAAATCTTGTTGACACATCCAACATCTTACTCTACAATAAGCCAAAATTATTCCGGCTATAAAATTTTTTCACATCTATTTTCGTACTAAACACTGTCACTGTCACTGTCTTCATCGATGTAAATGATGATAATGTCATAGCTACCTTGTACAATTGAGCTCGATACAAAATATCACAAATAACTAAACTCTACCAAATAATTGTATCCAACAACTAGTAATTCAAATTCACAACCTATAGAAAATAGTCACTCATTGTCCTAAACCTAGAGCTTTAATACCACTTGTTGCACCAGAAGCATTCAAATAATAATTAACACTGTTACCAATTGTTATACGGAATATAATTTTTGAGTAATCGAAACACAACCAACTAATAATACTAGCAATGAGACATAATATCATAACGAGACAACTAACTAACCAATCATCCAACACAATATGTAAAATAAAAAGAACACCAAATTTAACGAGGTTTGATAATGTTACCTATGTCCTTGGGAACCGCTGGAACAAATTCACTATCTTTACAGAGCAATTACAAATTTTCTAGGGCTATAATACAAATTCTAAACTATTGGTTCAAACTGCAAATACTTAAATAGTAAGGCTAGTACTGTAATTAATCAAACAATAAGGTATTACTTACAAATGCCCAAAAATAAAGAAGAAAATTAAACTATTACAAACATTAAGAATTGATATGTAAAACCCTTAAAGTACGAGGATCTTATTAAGAGATCTTATAAATTGAGAAAGGAGAAAAGAATTATTCAAAAGTACAACAAATAACTAAGATGATTTTATCTTATATAAGCCCAATTAAGCCACCCCTATACTATCTTTTACAAATGTGAGATTGGCTCAATTGGCATATAAGCCAAATTTCAACAATGTCTTGGTCAAACCATGTGGAAGAAATGCACATTTCTGTTTTCTCACTACGTTCTGCAATTTTTGTGATTAATTATTTTTTATTTATATGTTACTTTTTTTATTAACAAATTTATTCTTTGACTTCCTATAAAATTGAAACATTATACTCCAATACTCAAGTCAATAATTATAAAAAATAGAGAATGTATATAAAAGAGTGTATATATGAACAAGTATGATTCTGTTAGATCGAGTTATATTATCTAATATGAATGAATCCATGAATGATATAATGAATTATGCATGAATAATTATAAATGACCCTTTTGTCGGAGGATTTGAATAGATTTTATAGAATATAAGTTTAACTCATTTTCAAAGTATGTAAGTAATTAAATTATGATTAAAGAGAGTACAAATTCGTTTTAAAGTCTCTTTCTATCATTTGTATTGATGGGAGAATTTTAGAGGAAATAAATTAGCTTTTTTCTACAATTTTCTCATTCATTAAATTTATCTTACGGTCTAAGATTCATTTAATTTTTAATATATATTATTTTTTATTATTATCCACTTTAACACTCTAAAATAGGTGAATTATCGTAATTGACCAATATTAATTATACAATAATACTACATATCTTAAATTTGGATCCCAAATGAGGTGTCAAACAACTATTGAATGGTTAATTTTTATAATTTTTAAAATTATTCATTACACTATTTCTTTATTCAATGATTATTTAACACCTCATTTAAAATATGATTTAAAAATTATAACATTACTTTTAATTATATTAAATCTCGTATCTACTTCCCACAATAAGAAGCTTATCAAACTTAGTTGTTTGAATTACTTCTATAAAATATATATATATGCTAACTCAAAACCAATTTTGAAAGACCAAATTATCAATATATATATATATATATATATATTAATATATATATTACAACTTACAATTGCACACACTATTAGAAAGAATAATAGTGTGGCATATTCTCTAATCAGCCTTTATTATGATGATTTTATTTATTATTACGGGCAGAATTAAAATTTAAGGGGAGAAGAGGTTAGATGTTAAAATTAAAAAATATATTGAATTAGAGTTTATTTATTGGGGTTTTAATAGTAAACTTAAAATTTTGAGAGATCAAATCACAAAAATATATATTTTAAAAGATAAATATTATAAAAATTTACCATGCCCCTAAGACCATTATTAAGTCCTCCATTGGGTTCAAGCATCTTTTGGAAGTTATTTTTTTTATTCGTTTGCACAAAGATGCTGATGGTTTGGTAAATTACAGGTTTGCATAACTTTGCTTGAAGTGGCAAAGTTTATTACATCCCTACTATAAAAATTATGTGTATTTTTCCTTTAAATTAATAAAAATTCTCTTATTCTTTTTTCAACTCAAAAATCAAATAATAAATTTTATCTATTTCAAACTAATTTACAAAATAAAGTAAAATAAAATTATCTTCACGATTCACTAAATTAATATGTATAAATTAATATAGATCTACATGCGTCCAGGAAGAAAAAAAATTGAAAAAAAGAAAGAAAAGAAACTGAGTAAAGTAAAATTGAAGAAGAAACAAAAAAAATTGAATAACAAATAAAAAATAAATATTATAAAAGAAAAAAAAGAGAAGGCAAAGACTATGAAAGACCATGAGAAATTTTCACAAATAGCAAATTTTTAGGGCACATAACAAATTTAGCCACAATTCAAAATTTCCAACTTTTGTAGTAAGAATTAATGAAGGGACAAAAATACATTTTTATTATTTGAACAATATTCGCTACAGTAAATAGAATTCTACTACAGTCATTTTTAAATTTAAAATTACTTTTTTATTTATTAAAATTATATTTATTTATTTATTTTAATCATATTACTACAAACTTTACATAAATAATATAATTTATTAATGTAGTTAAATTAAACTAAATAAATAAAATAATTAAAAAATTAATTTTCATAAACAAATACAAACTTAATTTGTACTTTTTTAAACTATATTTATTGATAATTAACTAAAACAAATAAATATTTAAATTAATATATTTAATTTATTTATGAATAATACAAATTAATTAATCATGCCAATATAATAAAATAAAATCATAAAAAATAATTTAAAATATTGAGCCAAAAAACTTATCACACCCACATTAAGAACAAAATAAAAATTTATCGTGCCAAATAAGAACATATCGCGCCCAATTATGGAGCCCAAATATGGATACGATAAAACATATTGCGGCTGTATTTGGTCATGATAAAATATATTTTATTATATTTATTTATAAATAAATAAATATTTTATTTAGTTTTAATATATATTTTATTATGTATATATAATAAATTTATATTATTTATTAAAAATTATATTTATATTTATTTAAACTTAAGTTTATATTATTTATTTATATTTAACTACATTAAATAATTAGTATTTATTATTATTTTGTAGTAATATAATTAAATAATTAACAAATAATATAAATAAATAAAATAAACATAATTTTAATAAACAAATAAAAGTTTTAATTTTAAATAAATAAAAGATACTATAGTGGTTCTGTTTACTGTAGCTTGTATTGTGAAAATAGTAAAAGAATATTTTTATTTAAATTTGTTATGTTTAACTAAATAAATTAGAAATTTTGAACTCTTACGTGTTCTCAAATTTGATTATTTGTGAAAATTTTCCAAAGGCCATTAGAATTTTTCTTTGTTTTAGAAAAGAAATATATTTGTTTTAAGTTTGAATGGGATGAAAAATCTTATTTACTAATGGTTAACATTGCACAAAATACATTCCCGATTATCGGATCTACGCCCAACAAATTTTTTTTTATATTATATGTGAGTCCCGTTTTACATATTATATTCTATAAAACTATTAACCGAATGTACATTTTAAAATGTGTGACATGATTATTTTTTTTGAAAAAAAACCTACTCTTGATAATATTCTTCACCGAGTTTCTCTCGTGTAGGCTTTTAAATATCTTCTAATGCAAACCCTAATTAATTTGCTAAACCAATTCAATCACGTAGACGTATAATAATCATACATATATGGAACTTGTTTTCTTTTTTCTACCTCTTCTTTTTTTTTATGAAAGCTTTTTCTACCTCTTCTACTTGTAATATTCTCCATGTCTGTTTCTTATTTTCTCAAATTCAAACCCACCAATGAAAATAATGCTATTGGACAACTTCACCTCCCACCGGGGCGCAGAGATTGGCCCTTCTTTGGTGAAACCATGGAGTATCTTTCAATGGGAAAAATGGGCCGTCTTGAAAAATTCATACCAATAGAATAAACAAACATACCTCCAAGCTTTCACAAGACATCATTGCTTGGTGAAACCATGGTGTTTCTATTCACCGGTCAGGGCAACAAGTTCTTGTTCTCTAATGAGAACAAGCTTGTCAAAATATGGGTACCCAGAAACTTAGAGAAAATATTTCCCAACTCCGGTAGTATGAGAATGCGCAAATTTGTGACCTTGTTTGCTGAGCCAAAAGCACTAAAAAAAGTACGTAGGAATTATTGATGCAGATGCGAAAGAGCACTTGAAGATGTATTGGGATCAAAGAGAGCAAGTTCAGGTTCATCCTCTAGCCAAAAGATACATATTTTGATTAGCTTGTCGATTGTTGTTCAACACCGAGATTCAGAAACCCTCGAAGAACTTGAGATACCATTCAGCCGCGTGGCTACTGGGTTGATTGCATTGCCCCTAAACATTCCTGGGACGAAGATTTAATAGTGCAATTAAAGCATCAAAGGCACGTCGTAAGAAGTTTTGAGGCTATGATTAAGGAGAGGATGAATGATGTGGTGCTGGAGAAGCGAAAATCAGATGAGTCGTGGTCACAAGATATTTTGTCTCCCATAATAATGGAGAAATACGAGGATTGAGAGGAAATGAAGGAAGCAGACCTTGCGAACAAGATATCAAGGTTGATAGTGGCTGCCTATGACACTACAGGCGCCACCATGGTTGCCATTATAAGTTATCTAGCCGAGTTTCTTCAAGTTTATCAAACAGTACGTGAAGGTGCGTATGCTAATAAGTAATTACTGATCATATGAACCCTTATATTATTTCAACGTAGCTGCCATCTTTCAGTTTCCGGATGACATTTACCAGTACTTGTTATTACGGAAGAAACTAATAATGTACTTTAATAAACTTATAGTAGACGACACGGGCCGGTTGTAATATTCTCCAGTATTTAATGGCGTGACATGCTCTTTCATTTAATTATACGTTGCTTTCATTACATTTAACTCAAACTTATTGGTTATGTCTCATATTACTCATTCTCATCACTCATAAAAATTTAATTTTTATCATACATTTTCACGAGTGATTGAGGATGAATAATACGAGACATAACCAATGAGTTTGAGTTAAATATACCATACATTTGACTTAAACTCATAAATTATTGTCCATATTATTTATTTTCACTACTTATAGAATTCATTATTTATTAAGATTTTTATGAGTTCATGTACAGATAAAAATTTAAGTTTATTTTGATACTATTTATAATAGATAAAATATTTATTATAGACTCAAAATACTAACTTATTAATTAATGTTACTTATTTGTATACTCAAAATTAATTTAATCTAATTTTTATCTGATGTAAGACATGATATAAGACATAGAAAATCCTGTTTTAGACATTGAAAAATTTCTAAATAAATAAGAGTTAATTCATAATTTCACCCTTTAAAATTATACTTTTAAACTTTAGTTGCTATAAAGTTTCAATTTTGACATTTTAAACCCCTACAATTTCAATTTTGACTCCATCCATATACTTCCTCATGCCCACCCCAGGTGGGTACCGCTACTACCATAGCCATAGGAGAATCTGGTCATCTACATCTGCAACATTAATACACTTATAACATACATCAACTTTAAAAACGAAAGCAGAAAATTTCAAAACCTTATTATAATATAATGCCGTTGGCCTGTTGCTATGTGTGGCAACTGCAATGCTTTATTGTATTGTACATGAACTGAACAGGATTCCTCTTTGTATTTGTGAATATATACATCGGGGAAAGAACTAATGGATATGGCAAATTCCAAAGGACCCAAGGAGCTGCTGGATTTTGGAGACATTAAAAAGATAAAGTACTCATGGAATGTGGCCAGTGAAGTCTTAAGACTGCATCCCCCAGCGTCCGGAGGTTACAGAGAGGCTATTACTAACTTCAGCTGCGATGGATTTGTAATTCCCAAGGGATGGAAGGTAACTTATAAATATATTTGATTTTGTTGAGTGACTTTAATTACTCACATTATCAACATAATGATTTAGCTAAATATTGTTGTCTTTTATACTGGGTAGTCAACTGGACAACACATGCTACACAAAAAATTCCGAAGTACTTTCCGCATTCAGAAAATTTTGATCTATCAAGATTTCAAGAAAGTAATAATATAGTGCCATTCTCATATGTTCCATTCGGAGGAGGTCCTCACACATGTCCCGGAAAATTACAACTACACGTTTTCATACATAATTGGGTCATCAAATTCAAGTGGGAGAAAGTGTTCCCAGATGAGCCATTGATCATGGATCCACTTTTTTTAGTGCCAGCCAAAGGACTTCCTGTTCGTCTTTATTCCCTTTAACCTTGATACATTCTAACATTACTCTCTATAATAATTGTGTTTATGATATGTGTTATAAAACCGAATTACATATGTCTATTATAAGTGTTTCAGTGTTCATGATATGTATCAAAGGGGCAAACACATTAAAAATTGTGAATACTAATAACTGATAATAATACAAGAAATTTGAAATTTGAAAAAACTATCAGGAATCTGTTATATGTTGAGAATCAGGAAGAAGCCATATTTTCAGGACACATCACACAACTGAAATTGGTTTAAAACAAATTATAATTAAATGTTTTGTGGTCTGATCATGTTCTGGTTTCGGCATCCTCAAATAGTATTATCTTTGCGTGTTAGCAACAGAGGAGGATTGTCGAGGTAAATTCATAAATTCGTTTACCAGCTTGTAAATTTTATTTGAAGAATTTATGAAAGGTATCATTTGAACTGAAAGATCCATCTATTCCTCTCATCAATATAATCAAAATCATGATGTCCCATGTTAACATATATATATATATATATATATATATATGTGTGTGTGTGTGTGTGTGTGCCGGGAAATTGAAAAAGAGTTTATGGAGATATCAAAACTGAAGGAACCAGAAGAGTTGGATTATGGTGGATTTATAGTTCCTGAGGGTGAGGGATGGAAGGTAGTGTATTATCTACTGTTTATTATTATGAAACTATATAACTACATAAATTGACAGTTACGAAACTCAAATGCTCTCTAAGTTTTTTATTAAGCACTATTTTTAATGCCTCTTAATGCTTTCTTGATGCATGCCACTCTAATGGCATAACAAGAGTTTATATAAATTTTAAAACGTTTCTAAAAATTCTATATTAACTTGGAGTAGAAGTCCGCGGATGAAAAGAATCTAAAACTAACTTGAAAACAACAAAATGATACTAAAATAGGAAATTGATGCCACGGTGCCCAAAAGTCGCTACTGCCCCGGGTTGGCTCTGCGGCCCTACCAAGGCTGAGCTGCGGCACCCAACTAATGTTAGGCTAGCGTCATGTCTTGGTTCCCTTAGAACTATGGCCCCAAGGCTTGCAAATGTTTCCTTTGCATGTTTCGAGCCTCTCCGTTTCACTTCAAATCATATCCGTTTTACGCGTTCTTGATGTCGTATCATTTTCTCATTGATTTTCAATTCAAAATTAAACTCAAATATAATTTTGAATCGCCAATTTCTATATAACTAAAATACAAAAACCTAGTACAATAAGTTTAACTAAAACAGGACAATATAAAATAGACTCCAACAAAAATTAAAACTCCTAAATTATCCTACATCAGATTCTCCTCCTCTTAAAAGAAACTTGTCTAGGATTTTGAATGAAATCAGGCGAATGGAGCTTGTAGTGCAGCTTCAAGTCATCCTACAATATGAACATGTAACTTTGCTCATCAATCCTCCTTGAAACTCTAAAGTAACCATATTTAATCTTTTTCTTGTATTTGTTTGTGGCTTTAGAGTTTTCCACAAATGAATAACCATGAGATGAATTATTATGCCGTTTCCCAAGTTTAGCTTAATATGCTCACCAAGTAACTTAATCTTTTTAGCTAGTTCTTCATCTAAAACATCCTTATTCTTGTCTCTAGTTTGAATTGGTAGAATCATATCAATTATAATCATCTTTAACTTGAGTTTACTATGCGATCTCGGATAGATTATTAGATATAAAGCTCAAATCAATAATAAAATTTACCTCTTCTCTTGAATCTTTAGGCACGTCGTCAGTTACTTGCTTAGAGACATCTTCAACCTCAATATCCTCAATCTCATGAACATCTTTAATCTCAATCTTAGAAACACCTTTAGTCATAATATCATATATGCTTTTAGATATATCTTCAAAAACTCTTTTAATAATTTTATCCAGTAAAGGGTTTTGAAGTTGATATTCAATCTGTGTAGTTAAGAAAATCACATGTGATAGTATATTGATCAGATTCGAAGATGTTTGATTTCTTATCTTAACACAAAGTCCCTCTATAAATATATCCAATTAAAATTATTCACTCCCCACGAATATATATGCCCAAAATAATTTTCAAATTCAACGCCATAATCATGGACAGATCTCACACCTTGACGTGTCATGCAAAAATTAAGAAGAGTTGCTTCATATCACTCCAAGATTGGATTTTGTCCTTCCCTTTATATATTCAAAAACTTTGCATTACATTCCACCAATTTCTAACACCTTTTCTCAATTTAAAGGCTAAATATAGCGCTTGACATTCCTTAAGCATTTCGGCTTCTTAAAAAAATTGCTTAACCTCGTCAAATCATTGAAGGAAATACTCAGGACTACAATTTCCCTCAAACGATCAAATGTCATATACATACCTTCGAAAATATACCATAATTGTTTTGCCCCTTTTTTCACAAAAACTTTCTTTCCTCTGATCACACTCTCTGAATCTCTTTTTTTTTTTTTTGCTCACAATTTTTTTTCTCTCCTCACTCTCTCTCTTCTAATCAACAAATACAAATGGGGCAGAATTGTGACTATACCTTAAGTAACATTTGGTGTTTCCGGTGAATGATGGCTATGAGCAGAGCGGTGAGACTCGAATCTAAGAGAGGGGACAACGGTAAGCTTGTTGGCAGTGGCAGTGACGAACAAATCCGATGAACGGGTGGCAGATTGGAGTGGCTGTCTCGCATGGGCTTTGGCTTCGATTTCTAGTGGATTTCGACAATAAAAGACAACGTTGACTAGTGAGATTTGATGGCTAGCACTTGCTCAGTGTGATGGGGTCCCAATTCACATTGGTGGTGGCTAAAACGGCGGAATCGAAAAAATAGTGGTGCGCTCGGATTTCAGCTTCAATCGCTGCTTATGACGGCGAGTTGATGGTGACAAACAACTACGGTTGGTCACTAGAACGATCTGCCTCACATGGTGTGGTTAGTCGGTTGCAATAGACGACGACAATGGCAACTTGTGGTGGTTAGGGTTTTTGGCTTGAATTTTTTTTTTGAATTCTTGTTTTTTTTTTTTTTCAATTTTTCTTTTCAAGGCTACGAGAGGAGGGTTTTTGGGTCAGAATTTTTTTTTCTTAATGGTGTTACTGAAATATATACTTAGCACAAAGACAGATACGACTAATTTGATATCACTTAATGATGACGGATAGTGGAACTAAATATAGATAAATATTTCAACCAAAAACGTCAACCAATTGAAACGGGGTAGCTATTTTTCTACAGGCGAAGTTAAATACGTTCTAGACTCAAAACGACTTGTTTAAACAACAAGGTTTTGAAAACACTTGCAAACCAAGTTCTACATAGATAATCTCAGAGGAGAAGTTTTATTAATTAATGTCTCCTAAATAATAAAAATTACAAACCTACTTATAAGGGGATTAATTATAATCGTACTTAAATAAACTAAATAACATTAAATCATACTTTAATTAAAATGTTAAAATATAACTTAAATACAAAAACTTAGTAAAACAAGTTTACTAAAATCGACTCCAACAACAATAAAAATATTTAAATTGTCCTACATCACATTGTCATTGTATCTCACGATATATATATTTTTTAAAGCATTAGATATACTTGTTAAAGGTATACAGAATGATAATACTCTCAATTATATAGGTTTACTAATGCTGAAAATATTTAAATCAATAATTCTATTAATGGATAAAGAAGCACCATTTAAGTATATAGATGCTTCCTTTTCACCAAAAAAAAAAAAAGTATATAGACGCTTCAAGAAGAGGAAAGACAGCTAATTTATAATAGCAACGTTCAAAAATATCTATATCAATACAAAGCCTTTCCAGAAATTCAATCAATCTGTTGTATTGTCCACAAAACCCAGCCAAAGTTATGGAAATCGTTTTCTTTTCCCTACTTCTTCAAGCAAATCTTCTGCATATCTCTTATATTCTCTTGTTTGTTCAAACCCAAATCCATCAATGAAAATAATGCTATTGAAAATCCTCCCCTCCCACCATGACCAGGCAGCACAGGTTGGCCCTTTATTGGTGAAACTGTGGAGCAGGGAAATAAAAGTTATATTAAAAAATTAATAGCAGATAGAAAAAATAAATATTACTCCTCTATGCCTTTCAAGACTTAGTCTAAGTTTTTATCTGAATAATTATAATTAATTTCAATGTTTGATTGAGTGATAATATAACTGATTCGTTCTAAAATTTAGTAAGTCCGAAACATTTTCATTGAATATTAAACAAACTCCGTATAATTGTATTCCTCCTATATATAATTTAGAAACGACTTAGAAGATTTGAAAATCTATGTCACATATATTTGTAAAGAAATGCCCGTAGGTGTATTTAGTTGATTGTAAATGTAAACCTGCGTTCTAGTAAAAATAGAAGGTAAAAATTAATATTTAGTAAATAAATTTTTTTATTTTAATTCAAATCTTTTATAAAAAAATTTCATATATACTGCTATTAAATATTATTTTAAAAAATGTAACTTAAATTGTATTTCGAATTGTATTATAAAAAATGATGTATCATACAATCATTTAATAATAAAATTATTTAATGAGTAATTTTGTAATTTTTACTATTTTACTACTCAATAATTACTTCACATATTATTTTTTAATACAATTTAAAGTACTTAATATTATTTTTATTTAAATGATTATATATTCCCCGGAGGGGATGAGATTTTGTCACACCGTGAACGCCATATTTGACTAAATGTGAAATTATTAGGAGTTCCTTGGAAGCATAAATATTATCTCCACGTACAAGCCTTAATTAGCCTATTCAATCAAAACGCTTACTGTCCACAAATCAAAGCACAATAATGGAACTTGTTCTACTTTGCCTACTTCTCTTGGTTAGCACTCTTTACTATCTCTCTCGTGTGTTCAAAATCAAACCTGAACCCACCTCAGAAGATGAACTTCCATTTCCGCCAGGGAGTAAAGGTTGGCCCTTTGTTGGTGAAACTATTGAGTATCATTCAATGGCCAAAAAAGGTTGTATTGAAAAGTTCATATCAGATAGGATGAAAAAATACTCCTCCAAGTTTTTCAGAACATCGTATCTTGGTGAAAACATGGTGTTTCTATGCAGCGCAGAGGCGAACAAGTTTTTGTTTTCCAATGAAAGCAAGCTTGTGAAACCTTGGATACCAAGGGTGTTCGAGAAATTCTTTCTGGACTCTGGCGAAACAACTTTGTCGGAGGAATTTATGGCATTGCGGAAACTTACTGGCGCATTCACTGAGCCAGTGGCACTCAGAAATTACGTAGAAATTATTGACGCAACAACTAAACGGCACTTGCAGAAGTACTGGGATTGCAAAGCAGAAGTAAAGGTTCATTCCCTGTCAAAAAAATTTACATTTTCATTGGCTTGTCAATTGATGTTGAATATCCAGGATCCAGAAACAGCCAATGAACTTGAGAAATTAGCTGATTGCATAATGACCGAGTTCTTTCTATTGCCTCTAAACATTCCGGGGACAAAATTTCACCGTTCAGTCAGAGCAATAAAGGAATTCCGTCAGAAGCTTGGAGCTATAGTTAAGCAGAGAAAGATGCAAGCCCTGGAGTCTAAAGACATATTGTCTCAGCTATTACTAGAAAAAAACAAGGATGGTGAAAACCTGACGGAACCCGAAATTGTCAACAAGATAATAGCGTTGTTAGTGGCTGCTTATGACAATCCAAGCACCACCATGGTTACAATTATCAAGTACCTCGCAGAACTACCCCAAGTATATGAAAAAGTCCGGAAAGGTATACATTTATGTATCCAATTTAATTTACTTATAAGTATGTGGCCTCGTGATTTGCTTTCGGGAATTGTTAGTTCAGTTCCTATTTTTATCTTAATATACTAATCAGATCCTTAAGTTTTTAAGAATATTCAATTACGTCTTTTTTTTTTTTTGGTTAGATGTAATTAATAATTTTAAAAATATTAGAGACTAGCACCGTCTTAAATGACTTATTGATAATCGATATTAAAGATATAAGGAACCAAAAAATTAATCCTTACTATATTTATCATTATTTTTTTTATAAATTTAATTAATGTATTATAATTGATTTTCTTATTATCTTCTGTTTCTTTATTTATATCAACCTAAAATCTATATAAAGATTTACTATATAACAATTGTAATACCCAAAATTACAATAATAATATAATCTTTAAAAATTTTCAATTTCACTTTAATATTTCGGTTGCATTTTTTTTTTTTTTTGTCTTTTCTCACAAAAGACTTGTAGTATATCCCTCCATTTTGTTTTAACATAGGAGAAATTTTAAGTTCAAATCCATCCTCCTCCATGTCAAAACAAAAATATCAAAGATTAAATTAAATATTCAACATTTACTCAAAAATTAAAGTGGCAATTTCCCTTAATGTTTTAGCAGAAACTTTCTAAAATGATTTTTTTTTTTAAATTTTTGAATAGAGCAAATGGAAATAGCAAATCCGAAAGAACCAGACGAGTTGCTGAATTTTGAGGACATGAAAAAGATGAAGTACACATGGAATGTGATATGTGAAGTGTTAAGATTAGAACCACCAAATTCTGGGACCTTCAGGGAGGCTACTACAAACATCAGCTATGATGGATTTGCAATTCCTAAGGGATGGAAGGTATATATGTATTCTTTTAACATAAACATATTTTCAAGCAGACTTAATTAAAAGATCAAATAATATGTTGTCAAAGTAATTTTATTTCGAGGTATTGATGCTCAAATCTCTTTTCCATGCTTGACAGTTACATTGGGCGGTACATGCCTCCCATAAAAATCCAGAATATTTTAAAGACCCAGAAAAGTTTGATCCATCGAGATTCGAAGGAAATGAAATTGTTCCTTTTTCTTATGTTCCATTTGGAGGAGGCCCTCACATTTGTCCTGGAAAAGAGTATGCTCGATTACAATTACTTGTATTCGTGCATAATCTGATCAAGAAATTCAGGTGGGAGAAGGTGTTACCGAATGAACTGATGATCAGGAATCCAAATTTAAAGCCCGCCGAAGGGCTTCCAATTCGCCTTTATCCCCACAAACTCTAAATTCTCTGTAAATCTTTTTGTTTCTTTTTCTTCTTCCTCCTCCTATGTTAGACCCTTATCTTGTTTGTCTTTGTCTGGCTTTCGTGTCTTTTCCTTCCCCTCTTGTATCTGCTGACACAGTTCAAAGCGATGAAACTAGCCAGTAATAATGAAACAGATCCTTCAATTTACTAATAAAACATGCTTAAGATCAATAAAATTATATTGCCGCCTTTCCAATTTTTATTTCTAAAAATATTATAAACTCAAGATCGAACAAACTTAATCAACTTAAAATTATTTTTTGCCCTCCGACTGTAGCTCATATAGTAAGTTCAAGTAATATTGAATAAAAGACAAAAATT
The DNA here is from genome assembly GCA_946807835.1 of Ailanthus altissimus. Classification (NCBI taxonomy): domain Eukaryota; kingdom Viridiplantae; phylum Streptophyta; class Magnoliopsida; order Sapindales; family Simaroubaceae; genus Ailanthus; species Ailanthus altissimus. The sequence continues at coordinate 34,635,798 of OX327686.1, read as the reverse complement.
TAATATTTAGTGAGTAAAATTTTTCATCTTATATAAATTTGCATTAAAAAAATTAAAACCATATTTCCATTACCCGTTAGTATTTATTATCAAGTAAAACTCTTTTTAAACCCTATATATATGCACCAAAAATACAAATATTTAGATACCCAATGGACACCACAAGTTGTTGTACTAAAATATCATGAGATGTAAGTTCGAAAAGAATGTGTTAATTCACAAAAGTTTATACTTGAACTTGCAACTGATACAACGCAACAAGAGTTTCTTAAATTTCCATTAGAAAAGGATTTGTTAGTGGTAGGGATAATGTCTTAAAATTATTTATTTATATTATTTTTATGAAATTAATAAAGTTGTAATTTTATATTTGATGAGTGTTTATGATTTTATGATATAAATATCAAAAAAAAAATTTATTTATTTATGTAATTATAACTTTAGTATATAATTGTTATATACAAGAGGATTAAAGTCATGGATAATAAATAAAAAAATCTTTAATAAATTAATTAAATTTTAGAATCTTTAATTAAATATTACTAGTGCGGTCTATAGACATTTAAAAGGTAGTGATTTTATCCGGATCACTAATATAGTAACATTATGGTGGATGTACTATATATAATATGATTATATAGGACTGGACAAGACGTAATTTAAATTTTTATGTAAAATACCGTTGTTACTTAAGAATTTAAATAACGTCTACTGATGATTATATGCAGATTAACTTTAATCTTGAGTGTTCATAAACTCTTGTTTGTGTCATTATGTCATTTGAAATACTCATTACAGTTTGTCTAAAGAACAGGCTAAAAACTTGTATTTTTGTGGCATAGTGAGATAAACGATTGGGAATATGATTTAAAAATATTGAATCTATTCATTCCTAATAGAAGTTAAAAAGAATGTTATCTTAAGAGTTAATTCTAGAACTGAACGGTTAGAGTGCTCAATTTATAATAATGTTACAAATTAACTGTTTACTGGTGAATTAATAGTAATTAAGGATAAAGAAATAATTAGAGGGGTAAAACGGTAATTAACCTAACTCTAATTATGAACTATTTATGGAAGGTTGAATTGTATGTAATGATTAAATCAATAAATTACTCTAAGTTTTCTTGAGTAAATTATATTTATAATTTTAAAAGTGCAATTTTAGGTTTTTAGTGGAATAACACTAGAATTAATAAATTGAATTAATTAATTAAAGAGTTTAATTAATTATTCAAAATTTATTAGAACTTAAAATTATAGGTCCACAATATCACCTCTTTTGTTATTACAAAGAATAATTAAAAAGGATTGTGTTATTACACAAATTATTTGTGTCTAGAAAATAATTTTCAAATACGTATATTTTATATTTGAATAAAATTAATTAATTTAGAATTAAATAATATAGATAATATTTTATCTAAATATAATTAAATATTTAATTTAAGAAATTAGATAAATCAAATCTTAAGGATAATTTTTTGAAATTATCAAAAAGATTTTATTTTTAATTTTAATATTTTTTATTTATTAAAAGACTAATAATGCTCAAATGTTAGATATTATACGTTAACCACAAAGAGTGGGACTCCATGTGGTTTACATAAATTAGGTCTCATTTTAAGAAATAATAATTTAATTAATAAATGTTATTAATTAAATTATTATTTTAAAATAAGAAGATTAGTCTAAATAGGATACAACATACATACGTGAAAAAAACGCAGGATACATATTTTTTTCTTTAGAGAAGAAAAATAAATTGAAAGCACATTCTTTCTCTCACTGTAAAACAAGAGGTTTGGTTTAGAATCCTTTGATAGAAGAAAACTCTGTGTGAATTCAAGGTTTGTTGTTGTTAATTTTTTTTATTTATTTTAACATCAAATTCATATATTCATAAGATCCTTAGATAAAAAGTATTTTTATCTAACGAAAAAAAGATTAAAAAAATTTATTTTTTATTCCGCTGTGTTATAAATGTTATAACAATAACAATCCAACAGTCAGTAGGGTGGCTCTGTATTTGGATGAACGAAATTTTTTTTCCCTAAATAGGAGATTTAGATGTAGAATAATTTAGTTTTTATTTTTATTTTTGTCTTTTTTTAATTTTTTATTTAATTTTAGTTAAAGTTGTCTTATTTAGAATTTAGTATTTAAGCCGTTTTATTATTTTAAGTTAACTAGGGTTGGAGGTCAATAGGATTATAATTAATCACTTTTAATCTCTATTATTTTTTAGAATTTTTTTATTAGTAAAATCATTACCCAAACTTTATTTTTTTTAATGGATAAAATATAAATTTTGTTTATTAAGTGTTGTAAGAATGTATCTAGCTTCTAGTCTTGTCTATGTAAAAATAATGGCCTTCGACTTTGTTTGTATGACCACAATTTATAACCATTCATAATTGGAGGGCAAATAAACAATTAATTCTCCACAATTGGAGGAAAATAAATAAATCTATAAACAATCAACCATTTACAACCAACTAATGACCATAATTTACAATCATTCATAATTGGAGGGAAAATAAATAATCAACCTTCTACAATTGAAAGAAAATAAATAAAACTATAAAATAAATAATCAATTTAATTACCATAATTTACAACCATTAATAATTGGAGGAAAAATAAAGAATCAACTATCAATCGGAAAAAAATAAATAAAATTATAAAATTTAAGGGAAAATAAATAATTAACTCTACAATCAGAGAAAAATAAATAAAACTATAAAATAAACAATCAACCTCTACAGAGAAAAATAAATAAACCTAACTAAAAGGAAATAAATAAACTCAGATGTACTTTGGCTCAAATTCAACCTAACACCTTAATAATTAAAGTGCTGATGTTAACCACTAGGCCAGATACGACTAGTTGTATCATGACTATTTATAACGTAAAATATCCACATATTTTTTGCTTCCGTTACCTTTCCACTCTCGGATAATTTTTTGGATTTATTTTGTTAATATAACATCTCCGATTGTATTTGTACAATGATAAATTACCTTATCATGAATAGACTTCCAAAATTTGTTATTAAATCTAGAAACGTAAATTGATTCCTTTGATGATTACTTAGTTATATGTATTTGGTCTTTTTTTAATATTTTTAATTGCAGACCTACTATGACTACACACAAAATAAAAAAAATGAATAAAAAATCTGCGGCATAAAAAATAGGAGGGTCTTCCAAATGATCAACCGCATAATCTCTAATTTAGTTTAAAATATCTACGAGTATGAATATGATTACTGCCAATCTGCTATTCTTTATTGCATAAATAAACTTATATTGATCAAATGGATGATCAAATTACAATTTATTATTATCAAGAGTTCATTTGCAGATATCTTTATTTAATTTCTTTTATTAATTAAATTATGTAAACAAATTTGCTTTTTGTTTTTGTTTTTGTTTTTGTTTTTGTTTTTGTTTTTCATTTCCAGAACACGATTAGTTAATCTTTTATCAATAACTCGGTTGTATGCAATGTGTAGAAAATTAAGTGGCTTTCAAGGCTTAAAATACGAATACTGTGAATTGTGAAACAAGAAGGATTTGACTATATGTATAGTGAAATGAACAAAAATGAATTTGCAGGTTTACGTTGGCCCTGATACTTTAGTTGAATCTGGTAAAAACAAGAAGGATTTTCAAAATCTTGAAATTTTGACACAAATTTTTACTATTTCATCTTATCAAAGATCAAAAAGTGTATATGATAATATTATCTTGAGCAATTATGGGATTGGAATGAATGCTTGAGATTATGGAGGTTAAAAGTGATAAGAATCATTAACAAATTCTTTGTTGAAAAAAGTAAATTAGCATTGTTGAAATGTAAATATGGTAAAATAATAAAAAAATTTAAGATTTGTCATTTCAAATATTATTCAAATCTCTTTGTTGAAGGAGAAAATGCCTTTCTCCCTTTCAAGGTTATTTTGAAACGAAGAATTTAAGATTTAGCCTAAAATTCTAACTTCTTTGCACAGCAGAATAATCTGTCAATCAAGCAAAAATAACAAAAATTCAAAGCAAAAAATAAAAGAGCACAACACAATTTTACGTGGTTCGGTCAATTACCTAAGTTTACGATGAATTCAAGGATCCTAACCTCTCTTATTATAACTCACTAGAGATTTTATAAGAAAACCTAAATGAAGAACCCTCAAAAGTACCTAAACGGTTAGTGAACTCTTACTCTACTACGAATAATGATTACCCAAACAACGGTTCCACCTTAGTGCACATAAGCACTTAGTATTTACCTAATTCTTTCCCTCTCTTAGAATCTATCTTAATATTTAATCTGAAATCAAGGGTTTACAAATATTTATATATGGTGTATTTCATGCCTACTAACCCTTTTCTTTGTTTGAGTAAGAGTCCACTTGTTTTGGAAGTCTAAAACTTCTCAAAACTAGAAATCCGGATTAAAAACAAACTTCTGACGCGTCTGGCACCACGGCGCTCATCCCTAGGTGCTACGGCGCTGGCCAAAATTGCTCTCAGCACTGTGGTGCTGAGGACCCAGTGCTGCGGCGCTGGGTTGCTGTCCTGGGCGCCGCAGCGCTCAGCCATGTAACGCATATCCTGCATTTTCTTGCTTCCTTCACGTCTTTGAGTCTCGTTTCGCTTCCCCCTTCGTGTCTCATACGTGCTAGACTTCTCCATACGTATCCTACATGTTCTAGACTTCTTGTAACTCTTCACTTTAATATTCATCTCAATTCTTGTCCAACCAAAATTATTGAATCACCAATTTTCCAACAAACCTTTCCTTGATTCAAAATCTTCCAAATAAGAAGGCTTCGGGATCCAATCCACACTAATACTCTATCACCTAGAGTTGAGTCCAATTAAGTCTCCACCAAGACTTAACTTTCCTCGGGCTAATGACTTCGGCCTCCAAAGGCATTCGTGCACCTTGCATAGGGTATGGATGTGTTGCACTCTTTTTCGACCCTCATCACCTCAGTGAGCACAGTTTGGATGTCGCCTAGTAGTCTGTATTACCCTAACACCCAGCGTTGGGCCACTCATAGCCATCCCAGTAAGCACATAGAGCCCCAAATTATGCTTCTCACCCTCAAACCTTATAGGTCCTTTCTCTACCCTTAGTTTTCCTTTTTCTGCTTTAACCGAATACCCTTCCTCATCGATCTTACCTAGGGATATCAAGTTCCTCCTCACTTTAGGAATATGCCTTACACCATATAATTTTCTAGTTTCTCCACCTTGCATCTTCAGCCTTATGTCACCAACTCCCATGATCTCACAAGTCATGTCATTCTCCATTAGAGCTTTACCTCTCTTGGCTTTATAGTTGGTAAACATCGATCTGTCATAACATATATAGACGATGCACCCCGAATCTAGTATCCATTTGCTAGCGTACTTTCCCCTTGAGGCTACTAATGTATCTACAACTTCGGTATCTTCCTTAGTACCGATTGCAGCCCACTCTCATTGGCCTTTTGATTTTGGACTATCCTTCACAAAGTGCCCTTCCTTATTACAAAGGAAACACCTCTTGGATCTCCTCCTTGATTGGTTGCTCTTCCTTCCTTGTGCAAGCAAAGCTGTTCTACTCTCGGACTCAAATCTCTTTATCAATTCTTTTGAGTTCAATGATGCCTTGACGTCATTCATTGCTAAAGACTCATTTCTGTACAGCAGCATATCCACAAAGCTCTCATAACTCTTCGGCAATGAACTTAACAGGATAATGGCATTGTCTTCATCCTCAATCTTGATGCCCAGTTGCTCAAGACTTATGATGATCTTGTTGAACTCATCAATGTGAGCTCTCAATGAAGTTCCCTCGTACATTGTCAGCTCGTGTAATTTTGTTTTCATAAGAGGTCTATTTGCAATAGACTTCTTCATGTACAATGCCTCGAGTCTCTTCCATAGTCCCAAAGCAGTTTCCTCATCACCAACTTCCCTTAATACTTTGTCACTCAACGCCAGGAATAAGGTGCTATGAGCATTTTTCTGAATTGTGTCCCAATCTTTATGCCCAGACTTTGAGGTCGTCGCCTCATCGCTAGTTGAGTAGCTGGCTTTCTCCAAAGCTGAGTCTAGCCCTTTCTTCACTAGTAGAGCCCTAATCTTCTTCCTCCAAAGATTGAAGTCATTCATCCCATTGAACTTCTCTATTTCTTGCTTGATTGTAGCCATGGTTTAAATACCCTAGGTGTATATTATTGACCCTCTAGCTCTGATACCAGTTTATTAAAGGAGGAAATGCCATTCTCCCTCTCGAGGTTATGTTGAAGCGAAGAACCCAAGATTCAGCCTAGAACCCTAACCTCCTTGCGCAGCGGAATAACCTGTCAATCAAACAAAAACAACAAGAATCCAAAGCAGAAAACAAAAGAGCACAACACAATCTTACGTGGTTCGGCCAATTGCCTACGTCCACGGTGGATCCAAGGATCCTAGCATTTTTTATTATAACTCCCTAGAGATTTTATAAGAAAAATTCAAATGAAGAACCCTCAAAAGTACCTAAACATTTAGTGAACCCTTACTCTACCACGAACAATGATCACTCAAACAATGGTTCCACCCTAGCGCACACAAGCACTTAGTGTCTACCCAGTTCTTCTCATCTCTTAGAGTCTCTCTTAATACTTAATCTAAAATCAAGGGTTTACAAGTGTTTATATAGGGTATATTTCGTGCCTACTAACCCTATTCCTTGTTGGAGTAAGAGTCCACTTGTTTTGAAAGTCCAAAACTTCACAAAACTAGAAATTTGAATTAAAAACAAACTTCTGACGCGTCTGGCGCCACGGTGCTCATCCTTAAGCGCTGGCCAAAATCGTGCCCAACGCTGCGACACTGGGTTGCTGTCCTAGGTGCCGCGGCGCTCAGCCCTGTAGTGCATTTTCTTGCTTCCTTCACGTCTTTGAGTCTCGTTTCGCTTCCCCTTTCGTGTCCCATATGTCCTAAACTTCTCCATACGTATCCCACATATTCTAGACTTCTTGTAACTCTTCACTTTAGTATTCATCTCAATTCTTATCTAATCAAAATTATTGAATCAACAATTTTTCAATACTCTTAAATTCTATCTTCAAATTATGTTTTAATTCTTTTTATTTCTTAACTTAAACAATGTTTTAAATATATATAAAGAACCTCCCTAAAGGATGAAATAAGTAAGAAAGATAATTTCAATTTCTTAACGATTGTTAAAATTCATTATGCTATTAGAGGAAAAATCCTTTTAAGTAAAAATATTCTCTCGATGAAAAAGATAAGAATGCTTTCTAAAGTTGAAAATTTTCCTCCATAAATGATAAAAATACTTTTATTTTCCTAGTTGGTCAATGAGAAGAAACTCACACTTAGAAGATATTTTTAGACAAAGATCTAAAGAAATACTCATTGTCTTGCATGATAAAAAAAGGCTACATAAAAGAAATGTTTGACACCATCTACAACAAGCTGGAGTCCAAAACTTTTTTTTTCACTAATTTAAAGGAGGATGATAAGAATCATTAACAACTTCTTTAATGGACAAAATGATCTAAAATCATAATTTATCATTTCAAGCATTTATTACACAAATCTCTTAAATTCTATCCTCAAATTATGTTTTAATTATTTTTGTTTATTTCTTTAAATAATATTTATTTTCTTGTATAAATTGAATGTTTCAGAAAACTAAAATGAATAAAAATGACAGTTTTAATTTCATATTTTCCAGAAGAGATGATACCATTTGCAACATCGTTTCATTTTTTCTTCGACAACTGAGTTAATCATAATAAAAAAAATGAAAAAAAGGCAACACTTACATAGAAATTCCAATTAAAAATAAAAATGATAAAAGTTTACAAGAAAAGAAAAAACGAAAAACAGCTTTGAGAGTGCATTGTAAGAGTTTACATAATATATACTCTCTTTTTTTAAACTAAATTTGATGAGGCTCTTTCAAAAAAATATGGTGAGGCTCGTGATAATAGTGACATGTTTATAAATCATCTACAAAAATTACCCCTTTAAAGGGGGGACAAAAATATATATACGTCAAGTCTTTATTATTGAGTTACAGTAATTATTGAGTTACAAAAGTTTGATTCTAGGCATTCCCAACGCTTAAAAAAATTAAATTTAAAGGTCGTATTAACAATTTTGAAACAAAATATACACGATTTTGATATCATACCCCCCAACTTAGGCCTTTCAAGTTAAAAACAATATGTCTCACATTTGGTCATTACAAGAGAAATGGTCATTAGCAACCCTGTTTGTGACGGTTAACATAGTCATCGTAAATGATTTTACAAAACAATGCCTTTTAGTAAAAACAAAATTTAACAAAAATAAAAATTAAACACAATTTGTTTCACTCCTCTCGTTTTTTATCTCAAATCTTAAATCAACAAAAGTAATCTCAAATTAGCTTGACGATGGCAACCAGAAATCGTTTAGCAAACATATCAGCCAACACTTCTAAATCAATTAGCTAGAAATCAGTTGTTGATTCTAATCTCAGTTTCGTTGCTTACAATTTTTTTCCCATCTTTGCATTAATATATTATTTTTCATTTACTGAATCTGCTTAAAAGTTTTGCATAGCTATACGTTGATTTTTTTTATATTAAATCTATTATTCTTCCTCTTATATTTATGTTTTGTGCATTTGTTGGACATTGATTGTTGGCTTAAAACAATGGGATTAGGGATTGAAATTTGGTTTATTATTTGCTGATATTGGATCTGTTGGAAAATTGGTGATTCAACAATTTTGGTTGGACAAGAATTAAGATGAATACCAAAGTGGAAAGTTACAAGAAGTCTAGAACGTGTGGGACATGTATGGAGAAGTCTAGGACGTGTGGGACACGAAAGGGGAAGTGAAACGGGACTCAAAGACGCGAAGGAAAAGAAGGAATCGCAGGCAGCTTCCAGCGCCGCGACGACCAGAGCTGAGCGCCGCGGCGCTCAAAACAGAAGACCAGCGCCGCAGCGCTGGACGCGAGAAGGGACAGCGCTGCGGCACCCAGGGACGAGCGCCGCAGCGCCAGAACACGTGGAGAAGTCCGTTTTGGCTCGGGATTTCAAGTTTTGGGAAGTTTTGGACTTCCAAAACAAGTGGACTTTTACTCCAACAAGGAATAGGGTTTGTAGGCACGAAATATACCCTATATAAACACTTATAAACTATTGTTTAAGGTTAAGCATCTAAGGTTTCAAGATGTAACCATAAGAGAGAATAGAGGAGCTAGGTAGGCACTAAGTGCGTGGTGCACTATGGTGTAACCTTGGGGGGTGGTTTCTTCTTTAGGTTCTTTGAGTGAATAAAAGAGAAACACCATAAATCCTTTAGGCTTAGATGCTCGGGCTATTCTTGTGTTTCTTGTAAAAATCTCTTATGAGGAGATACGAAGAGGTCTTCGGGAGTCATAATGATCAAGGGTAGATGCTTAGAGGTCTCTATGGGAGATACTAAGGGGTCTTGTGGGATCATTGATGATGTAAGAAGATACTTTGTGATCTATTTCAATGGGAAGAAGCTGGATCATGGATCCTCCGTGGACGTAGGCAATTTGGGCCGAACCACGTATATCTTGTATCTTGTGATTGGTTTGTTTTCTTTATCTTTATTGGTGTGTTAATCTTATGTGTTCTTGCTTATGGTTAAAGTTATGGTTTTTCGCTACGCATAGGATATCAAGGTTGTGGCTTAGTTGATGTCATAGAGGTGTCAGATTTAAGTGCACGGCTTGATATCCCTCAACAGGATCAGTTTGTATCATTTTTTTTAATTGAGAGAATTTGGTGAGAATTGTGATTTATGAAGTTATTAGTCTGAAAATTAAGCTGAATGCTCTTAATTCTAATGAAATAACAGTATTATTTTCTCGTTAAATATTCTTTTCTTTTCCTCTGGTTTTTTAGTAACCAAAGAGCGTTTTATTAGTATCTTCCATGTGGATTCTTTTATTGTATAGATGAATGTAGTAGAGAGTTGTTCTTGCTTCTCTTGTCATTTTTTAAATTAATTTATAATGGAAGATTCTAGCACTAAGTTATAACTGATAAGTTACACCACAACAAAAGGGAAAAAAAATCAAGAGAATTTAACAAGAACGGCAACCATTCAAAATGATTCAAAAGAAATTGATGAAAATGGAAATAATTCAAAAGAGTTGGAAATAAGTCAAAGCTTTAAAAACCTAGAAGGAAAGGAATTAAAGGAATCAATATTTGACAAAGACTCCTCCTCTTGCATTGCTTTAGTCAACGGCCAGATTTTTCTAACTAGGAAAGATGTTTTAGTTATACATAAATGTCATTATAGATCCAAAATAATGGCTAAACAATCAAGTATACATTGAGCACAAAATCGTGTAAATAAAATTAAAAAAAGCTATTTGATATAAAAACAATCTATTATCTTCTTCTTCTCTTAGATAACTTCAGCAAATAATGATATAAAGAATGTATTGGTGGTTGTTTTCAGTATTTTCATTATTTTCAAGGTCTCATAACTGTTAGTAGTTTGTTCTTTTCCTCATCTTTTTATGGATTTGCTTCCAAGGTATATGCTTATAGAGATCTTTTCTCTATTGAAGAATTTGCTGATTAAAATTGTTTGATTTTGTATCTGAATCTCTAAACAGACATCCTTGTTGATAATCTAGGATATTTGATTTTTTGGGTGCTGGTATTGTCAATTTCGAATATATATATAGGTTCGGGATTATAGGTAAAAGACGTGGTCTTTTTCTAGATGTGTAACGCGTTAGTAGTGGGTTTAAGTTTCTTTGTTAGCAGATTTAAGATGATTTTTTTGTTTGTTTCCATTTTCTAGGTTTTCATTTTATTTTCAGTAGTTTTAAGACTTAATTTCCGTTTTCTAAATTGTTTAAGTTTTGCGGTATTTCTTGAATGCTTAAAATATGCATCCGTAGCATCCCCGCTCCAGCTCCCACTTTTTCCTCTTCCTTTTTTGCATCTTCATATAAGGGTATTTACATCCCAATGCAATTGTAGAGATGCCCCAAATTGGAAGTAGCAGCTAGAAATGGCAGCGAACTGGGTTGAGACCCTAAACTTGTATTCGCATATGTTTTAAAAATGAAATGTCAAAATTTTTCTAAATTCATTGCGCGTTTATAATTTCAATATCAAACTTACTCTAGTAGGTATATACTTATTACTAAACTCATAACGAATTATTTATAAATTTTAAGTAAGTTTGATAATCAGTACACAGTGCATAGCATACATGCTAGATGCTAGGAGCGAACGTTAAAAGCTGGCTTAGCACTTGTGTTAGGAGGATATGCTAAGTGTGTAACGTTGAATAATTAGTGCTTAACATGCATGTTAGGAGAGTAAGTTAAATGCGTAACGCTGCGTGCCTATGGCTTAGCATGCGTGCTAGGAGCGCATGCTAAGAGTGCAACATTGTGCATTTAGGGCTTAGCATACGTGCTAGGAGCGCACGCGTGCTAAGAGAAAATGCTAAAAGTACACAACGTTGTGCGCCTAGCGTGCTTAGCACGCATGCTAGTAGCGCGTGCTAGTAGTGCATGCTAAGCGCGCATAGCACCCGTGCTAGGAGCACACGATAGAGGCGTAATATTGCCCGCCTAGCGTTTAACATGCATACTAGGAGCGCATGCTAAGCATGCAATGTTGCGCGCCTAGCATATGGTACACATGCTAGGAGTTCATGCTAAGTATAATGTACAACTCATTATTTTGTTTTTAAAAAAATATTAAAAAAAAATGTAGTATTTACGGATACCCATTGTGAGTATTCACAGGTTTTTTATTAAATCTGTACCGTATCAAATTTGCTTCGAATTTTTATTTTGTATACCAAACTCGCTTCAAACTTTATCAAATCCTTCCCAATACAAGCGAGTTTTAGTGAGTTTTTGGATAATTTTTCATCCCTAATAGCAACAGTTTAAATGAAAGATTGCATTTTACATCTAAGTTTGGTTAGTAAAAGGAAAAAAAAAAGTATACATGAAGATGCATGTTCTTTTGGTGTTATGTATATGTACGAAGTTGATATGATGAAATTCTTTAGTTTGCAGTTTGTTTCGAAATTGGCTGTTGTTATTTAACTATGATTCAATCCGCAGAAACCCGAAACTTGGAGGCTTGCATGTCAAACAATATATTGTGGGGAAAAAAAAAAACAATTTCTCGCAAGGTACGTTGCAAAATTCTTTTTCTTAGTTATGAAAATTTCTTCTACTGCAGCCATGACTTGGTTTTGATGCAAATAAACAGTTTCTATGTCTCAGTTTTCTCTGTGTCATTATGTAACTTGCATCTGGTATCATATAAATTCAAAACAAGGGAGGATTGCCTGCTTTATACTTGTATATGAACCTTAAGAAGTAAAAATTATCAATATAGATATTTACAAAGTTACTGTATGGTTCTTTTATGTATATTTATGAAGAAGATGTCTTTATATATGGAATTGGAAGAAAATATGGGATTATCTGGTATCCCCTTATAACTTTTGTTCATAAGCTTTATTGTTTAAACAAATAAGTAAGCATTTTAGTGATTTCATATAAGAGTTGAGTTCTATTATGTTGCTTCCAAGGCTTGGTTATGGTTCAGCCCCCCTTCAACCTTTCATCTTCAGTTTCTTAGGCATTCCAATTTGGTACCCTGTCAATTTTTGCCCAGTGCATGGAGATTTATCATGACAATTATAGATCTCAAGTTAGAGCCTTCCCAAAATACTAGGAAAAAGAACCATTACAGAAGCCAAATGTTACTTTTCGTGGCAGTATGATTTGACATGGTATTTATTGAAGCGGAAGAAATTAAATAAGTAATAAATTTAAAAAATATAATGTAATAAATAAGTAATTATAAAAATTATTAAAAAAATATATAAAAATAACACACATAATTTACGTGGTTTGGTAATTTATCTATATTTGTGATAGATTAAGATTACACTCTCTTTTGAATCATTCTCTTATTATTGAATCACAAGGTACTCATAAAGTATGTCTTTTACACACAAAAATTCACAAAAAATTAACTATCTCTTGTATATTATGGGTTTTTTTTCACTAAGAATCACAAACAATGCTATGATTACAAATATTATTGTGTTGATCACTTAGATATATTTACAAACTAATAGAAGGCTTTTATATAGGGTTTAGGACGACCTAAGTTAACCTTAAATATGTAGGAGTCGTTTTAGAGAGTCCGGGTAGATTTAGAGATTGTTCAAAATGGGAAACCTATTTCCCACACTAGCACCGCGAAGTTGGCTTCTTAGTGTCGCGGTGCTAGCTCGTATCATGCCCAGCGCCGCGGTGCTGTAGTCTTAGCTTGCGAGCGCTGCGATGCTGAATTGTGGCATCGTGACGCCCAAGCTTGGGTAGTTACACCTTCTCCATTCTCCTCATTTTGCTTCCGTCTTACTTCCTTGCGCATCCTGCACCTGGCTTGTTTCCCAAATTATATTACAATGATTTTTAATCAACTTTCTCACAATTTTCCTACTTAATTTAAAATCATTCACAAAGTATTCTCGATCTCTCATATCCGCATCTTCAGTCACCCTCACATAGTAGACTCCGGTTAAGTCCTTGCATATGATGAACTTAACCGAGGGTAATGGCTTTGTCAATATATCAGCTGAATTTTCAGACGACGCTATCTTTATTAAACAAACTTTACCACTTTGGAAAATCTCTCGAATATAATAGAGTCGCATATCAATGTGTTTAGACCTCTTATGAAACATTTGATGGTTGCTTAGGTGTATGACACTCTGGTTATCATAATATACACCGCTATTCACATTTTTATTAGCCATTACCTTCATGCATACATCTTTCAACTACGACCTCTTTAATAGCTTCTCCAATAGCTATGTACTTCACCTCTGTGGTAAATAGTGCAACTACATATTGTAGAACTGATATGCAATATACACTACACCTCGATACTGTGAATACGTAACCTATCAACAATCTTCTTCTGTCTAGATCACCTACATAATCTGAGTCTATGTATCTTCTTACTATTATATTGTTGTCTTTAGCCCTTTTATACATCAATCTATAGTCTAACGTCCCCTTAAGATATCTTAACATCCACCTCACTGCAAGTCAGTGAATATTCTCCGAATTCTTTATGTATCTACTAACCACACTCACAGTCTATGCTATATCTGGTCTTGTGCAAACTATCGCATACATGATGCTCTGCACAACGCTTCATATTGTACTTTACTCATCCGTAGTTTCTCCTCTTTGGATGTCGGCGATTGTACTGTTGAAAGTTTAAAATGCATGGTCAAAGGAGTGAAGATAGCCTTTGCAGTGGACATACCAAACTTCCCTAGGATCTTGAGTAAATAACGTTATTGTAACAAGAAGATAACATCAATTCATTCTCTCATAATATCCATACTCAATCTCTCATTTGCTACTCTCAAATCCTTTATCTTAAACTTGTCACTCAATTGCTTCTTGAGTTTCTGTATTTCTTCCATGTTTTTACATGCGATCAACTTATCATCGACATATAGAAACAAATACATCATTCCACTACTCAAGCTCTTAAAGTATAAACATCATCATACTTGCTCCTACTAAATTCACAAGCCATCATAACTCATCAAATCTTCTATACCACTGTCTAGGTGATTGCTTTAACCCATATAATGACTTCTTCAGTAAACAATCATGTTCTTTTTTTTCGGGTTCTACAAAATTTTGCGGTTGTGCGATGTAAATGGTTTCTTCAAGCTCTCCATGCAAAAAAGTTATCTTTACATCCATTTGCTCTAGATGTAAATTAATTGCACACATGGCTAACAGAATCCTAATAGATATATACTTGACGATAAGAGAGAATATCTCATGAAAGTCAACATATTCTATCTGAGTAAAATCTTATACAACTAGCCTAACCTTGATCTCATAGGCTCTACCCCTGATATCCCCTCCTTAACCTTATACACCCACTTGCACCCCATTAGTTTTATTTTAGGTCTCTCTACAAACTTTTAGGTATATTCTTTCTAAAAGAACTAATATGTTCTGCCATGACCTATTATCATTCATTCTTATTTTCACTTTTTATAGCCTTACCATATGTTCTAGACTCATCAAATTTAAGAGTGTAAGCAGAGTTAAAGGCGTGAGCAATTAAATTTTTTTGTGCATATCTGATTGACGAGTTAATCATTCTATTTAATTTGTCTCTGGCTAGCTAGCACTCATCAAGTTCTATCTTATAAGTCTTAGTCTTTCTTTGGATGGACTTAGAGGAACTCACTAGTATTCTTGGCTCATTTTTAAGATCTTTTTATTGAAGTCCTAATCTGGGTGCATGTGAGATTTATATTTAGTCTCCACTTCAACTTCTATTGGCTTAGGTGCTGAGTCTTCCTTAGACACAAGTTCTTCCTTCTTATCTTCTTGGGAGGCTTTCAACATTGTTGTCTTATCAAACGTCACATCATGACTTATAATACTTCTTGGTGGTGTTAACTCTCTACATCATACCTTGCATTCTTTTACACCTTCAGGATACCTTATGAATACCTTTTTGATAGCTCTATGTTCTAATTTTTCCTCCTTAATATGAACAAAGGTGAGGCAACCGAAAATTTTAAGGTGGTTGAGAGTTGCCAAACTATTTCTATTTTTGGCGTCTTGAAGTTTATCATTGAGGAGGGATTTCTATTAATTAAATAAGTTACAGTCATTATAGCTTCTCCCAAGAATGCCTTGGACATTTTTACATTGGTAAGTATGCATCTAACCCTTTCAAGTAGAGTCCTATTCATCCTCTCAGCTTTACCATTCTGCTACGGTGTTGATCTCATAGTTTTATACCTTGCAATCCTATGCTTGGCACAAAATCTATCAAAATCTCAATTGCAATAGTCGAGGTCATTGTCAGTTCTTAGTCTTTTAACCTTTCTATTAGTCTGATTCTCAACTAAAGCCTTTCAAGCCTTGAACATATCAAATACTTGATCTTTAATATTCAATACATAGACTTATAACTTCCTCGAATAGCCATCAATAAAGCTAAGAAAATATCTAGCCCCACCATGAGTAATTGCCTGAGTTGGTCACTAAATATCCAAGTATATGTAGTTAAGAATCCCTTTAGTTCTATGCTTGCTAGTACTAAACCTCACTCTATGTGCTTTTCTAAGTACACAATGCTCACAAAACTTCAATAGCTGGAATTTATCCTCACCAAACGTCTTTTGACTAAATAACTCCTTTAGGTTTTTCTCACATAGGTGTGTCAGTCTAAAATATGATAACTTGGTTTGCATATTTTCATCATCTATAGAGAATAATGCTGAACCACTTACAACGTCTCCTTTCAACATTTAAACACCTTTATACTTCTCACATTTGATTACCACTATAGAACCCTTTAATACTCTTAAAACTCCTCAGTCAATCCTGATGAAACACTCATTTTAGTTTAAAGTTCTTAGTGAGATTAAGTTCTTCTTGCAGTCAAAAATATACCTAACTTCTGTTAACTCTCTCACTCGCCCATCATGTAACCTAATTTTAATAATACTAATTTTCATTATATAACAAGCAACGTTGTTATCCATTAATACCTTACTGCCAATCATGGGCTGAAAATTTATAAACTAAGACTTTGTGAACACATGTGAAAAGTACAACCAGAATCAAGAATCCATTGTTCAGTACTCTTACCATCAGTAGTGACTAGAGTCTTTGCACTATCTTAGTTATCATCATAGGTAAGCGCAATATCCACTTTCTTCTTCTCTTGTGCTTTCTTCTCTGGACAATCCTTTATGAAATCCCCCTCTTTCTTACTTCAATAACACTTCTTAGAAGTCTTGAACTTTGACCTTGAACCTTTTTTCCTTTTATCTCTATGCGAGGACCTTCTTCTTACAAATAAACTTTTTGCATTGCCCTCAATCTGCTTTCTCAATAGCTTTGAGTTTAATGATGATTTCATATTGCTTATCATTAAAATCTCTCTATTATAAAGTAATATATTAACAAATTTCTCATAATTCTTGGGAAGTAAACTCAGCAGGATGATTGCCTAATGTCACGCCCCAAGTGCTCTCAAGCATTTTCTCGAGCACTTAGTGCGCGACTAGGCTTGCTGGAGGTCTCTTGGACCATGGAGCGCTACGCCTGAGGCCCGTGACTTATTAGGGTAGTTTACCTTAATTAGAATTTCATAAAAGGTAGAATGGCATCTAAGAATATTCTAGAGCATAATTCTCCATCTTGTAAATACACCGTTAGATCATTTACATTTCAGCCGTCGATTGTATAGGGCTGTTACTATATAAAGGGGAAACCCTCACTTGTATAATTCATCTCATAACTTTGTTTTCTCTTCAGCAATATAGAGCGCATTCCTGCAAACACTTAGTATGCTTGTTTTTCTTCTCTTTGTGTAGGTTTCTCGACTGCTTAGCACGCAACGCGTCTAAGGCCGCACGGTTCAAAAACAGTCCGTGACAGTTGGTATCAGAGCAGGTTCAAAGACAGAGAAAGATGGCTTACCATCAAATTTGACTAAAGAGAGAGGTCAAAACCCCAAAGCTAAGAAGCACAGCACGGTCTCTCGCGAGAAGTCAGTAGATCCAAGTCAGGATATTGGGAGTATGGTGAGAGCACTCAATGGCGCTGTTGGGAAGGCAGCAGATCGCCTTAGAGAGCTAGAGCAGCAAGTAGAGAAGATCGAGGTGGGCCTCGACACTTAAGGAGACGAGCTGCACTCCCTCATCAGCACATCCATCGAGGCTTACGCCGATAAGTAGTGAGACTGGATTAAGGCTTTCCAGGAGAAGGTCTTCACCACAATGGACAGTATTCAAACCCAAGTATAGGAGCTATGCCGAGGGTTTGAAACTGTAAATAAGGATGTGGTGCTGTGCAAGCGGGCGTTAACAAACAGGTCTGTCGTCGCTCAAGTTACGGTGTCTACACTGAGGGTCGATGCTCCTAAGCCCAAGGAGTTCAGTGGGAAGTAGAACGCCAAGGAGCTCGATAATTACTTCTGGCAGATGGAGAGATACTTTGACGCCCTAGGCGTACGGGACGAGGATAAGGTAAACACCACGAACCTATATCTCTCTGATTATGCAATTCTGTGGTGGTGTAGAAAAAGTGAGGAGATTCACAAGGGTACCTGCACCATCAACACCTGGACAGAGTTGCAACGAGAGATGAAGCGTCAATTCTATCCGGAGAATATGGCGCACGACGCTAGGAAGCATTTAAATGAGTTGAAACAGACCAAGTCTATTGGCAAGTACGTAGATGAGTACTCACTACTATGCTGCAGATCCCCAATATGAGTGAAGAAGACTTGCTGTTCAATTTTCTCGACGGATTACAGACATGGGCATCTAATAAGCTAAGGCGGCTTAGGGTGCAGAACATATCCGATGCCCTCACATTGACGAAAATGCTCAATGATTACCGCAAGAGTGATGCGGGGAAGTCCAAAAATTCGAAGCCCAATCACAGCAAAGGTGGGGGAACCAGGGAGTCTCAACCTCCGCAGGATAAGAAGTGGAAAGGTAAACCGCCCACAGAGAGAGAGCTGAAGCGTAACGGCGAGAGAAAGCCAAGATCTAGCTGCTTCCTTTGCAATGGGGATCATTGGGTGAAGGACTGTCCAAAGAAGAAGGCTATCAACGCGATATTAGAGACTCAACAAGCGGGCGAATAGGGATAATTAGGATGTCTGCAGTTGCTCAATGCCCTCAATGTCAAGCCGGCAGCCCGCTTGCCAATGGGAAAGGCGCTAATGTACGTTGAAGCCTACATTAATGGGAGAAAGACTCAAGAGCTAGTGGATACTGGAGTTACGCACAACTTTATTAAGTAAGCGAAAGCAGTACACTTGGGCCTGAAGGTGGAGAAGGGGATTGGCTACCTTAAGACCATGAACGCCGCAATCAAGCTATTGGACGGGGTCATTCGTGGAGTTGAAATGAGCATCAAAAAATAGAGCGGTAAGGTAAACTTTTCGGTAGCCCCTCTCGATGATTTTGATACAGTTCTTGGTATAGATTTTCTATTGCAGTTTAATGTGGTACCATTTTCCTGACACAACTACGTATGCATCCTGGAGGGAGGACCATGCATGGTGCCGACAGTAAACAAGCCAACAGGTGGCCAATCCAAGTCCAACGCCCACACCACTCTCCTGTTCGCTATGCAACTGAAGAAAGGAGCTAAGTGGGGAGAAGAGACATACCTCACCACGATATGGGAGGTAGATGATGAGGCATACATGGGGGAAGAGGAGCTGCCAGTAGAGATCACGAAAGTGCTCAAGCAGCACCAGGACGTGCTGCCAGCAGCACTACCACAGAAATTACCACCAAGATGGGCGATTGATCACGAGATTGAGCTGGAGCCAGGAGCTAAACCTCCAGCCAAAGCACTCTACCAAATGTCTCCACCAGAGTTAGTAGAGTTGTGGAAGCAGCGCAAGAAGCTACTGGATGCAGGGTTTATCCAGCCATCTAAGGCGCCCTACGGCGCGCCCGTGCTTTTCCAGCGCAAGCACGATGGATCATTACAGTTATGCATAGACTACCGGGCGCTGAACAAGGTCACTGTCAAAAGTATCCCATTCCTTTAATTACTGACTTGTTTGATCATTTGGGACAGACGAAGTACTTTTCGAAGCTGGACTTGCGAACAAGTTACCATCAAGTACGGATAGCCGAGGGAGATGAGCTGAAAACAATCTGTGTAACGCATTATGGGGCCTTTGAATTTCTTGTCATGCCGTTTGGCCTCACGAATGTGCCAACCACTTTCTGTACACTGATGAACAACATACTCCAATCCTTCATCGACAAATTCGTCGTCATGTACTTAGACGACATCGTCATCTACAGCAACACTCTCGAAGAGCACGTGGTGTTGGCGTAACAGGATCTAGGTACGTGGGTGTATGCATGTGCAATTTTGTCTATTGCCTAACGCAGCGGAAATATAAATTTTGTAATAAATACAATAAATAAATATATTATTCACATTAATATATTAATAAGATTAGAGAACTCACCAAACGTTTAATGTTATACACGTATTTTTTCTGGAGTCTACATGGAGACCAACTCGCGTGCAGTTCTAGTCACCAACTCGTTGGGATTGGTGAGCTAGAACAGCAGCTCCATATTCAGCTTGGAATTAACTTTTAATCCCTAAAATGGCCGGGAGTGAATTTACATCATTTTCTCCAAAAGGATAAGAAATGGAGAACTTAGAGAAATTTATAATTACTCCAATTAGAAGCAGAGGGAAAAATGAAACAATTTCATTTTTCCTTTTCCTTTTTTTTTTCTTCCTTCTTTTTCTTTTCTTTCTTCTCCATTTCTCCTCTCCCTCTCTCGGCCGAATTCAGCCTTCTCTCATTTTTTCTTCTTTATATATATATAATATAATATAATATATATATAATATATATATATAAGGGGGAGAGAGAGAAAATGATTATTTAACAATTAAATAATCAGAGTTGACCATTTTGCCCCTCATAAATAGTTACCAAGTTTACCCCCTAGTGGGTTCTACCAAATCCCACACTTAGATAAACTCAACTGAGGGTCCACAATACGCTACGTGTCTTTATACAATTAGTAAATAACATTTATTAACTAATTATTGTATTTAACACTTAAATACAGACACACACTCATTCCCATGAAATTGCTAAATATTGTTGGATTAAACAATTTAATCCGGCACATTGTCCCAGTGCACAACGAGTACACTCCATATCGCGGGACTCCCTAGGTTCTACGCCCGATTCGTCAAATGGAACTATTTCATGAGTCCATGAGCAATGCCCCATGCACATGTCACGGATATACAAATCAGCACGTTGAACCATACAAGCTGAAGTTACAACGCATACGTATAGTCTTTCCGTCATGATATCCAGGATATGCGGGGATATAGATTATCACCGTCAAATCCCCATGTGCTCATCCATATCCTATCTCCAGACTTATATCTCAATGAACAATATGCGCAAACTCCTTTGCCATATTGTTCTTTTGCGCATATTGTTCCACCCTGTCGAAACTCTTTCCCGGATCATTGCTTGTGGCCACAAGACTTTCTAAGATACAGTCTTGAAGCATTTGGATATCAAACTTCATATAGGAGCTGACGGATCTCATATCTATATGCACCGAACTCCATAAGCATCGAACCATACCCAGTGACACCTAGCGGTCACACCATGCAAGGTCTGTGACATGTATGGAACCAAAGTATGATGGATCACTTATAAGTCCATCGTGGCACTCAGGTCAAAGGACCACGTATACTACTCAACTCGAGAGGACCCTCCGTTGACGGCTTACATTAGATGTCTATCGGAGGCCCTCGTGAGTCTGTCCTATATCCAGTCCTAACTGGATACCCATATGTCGATACGAGCTCCAAGCTCATGGTCGGTCAGGAACGATCATCTATACCCGACAGATACGACATATGCTGATCTATATATAAAGGTATCCACCGATAGACTCGCATCGGTAGAAATAGATCAGGGACTATTATTCGAGAACATACTTGCGCAACATGTATTTCCTGGCACCCGATTGCAACTCTTGCAACTATGCAGTTACTAGTACATTCCTAGGTCTATGTCCCATTAAAGACAAGGCTCCAACTCTTGGATCTACTGAGTATTATAACCAGCTAACACTTAGCTGTGCTAACATTTAGCAATTATATGTCTCAGGATGGCTAACTATGAGCCATTATCTAAACCCTTTAGATCTGATCCGAACTCCTTCAGATCTACAATGTCTGTAATATTACATGCATAATACCATATAAATTGGTATTAGCGATTTAATGAGAATATACATTTGTATAAATACACAAGTATATATACATTCAGGGATGGCACGTAAGCACCGACCCTAACACGTGGAACACTTGAAATCTGTTTTGAAGGTGCTCCGTGAGAATGAGCTGTATGTGAAGAGGGAGAAGTGTTCATTCGCCAAGCCGGAGGTAGACTTTTTGGGTCACAAGATCAAAGAAGGCAGGTTAATGATGGACAGAGCGAAAATTCGCGCCATAGTGGATTGAGAGGCATCTACGAAAGTTACCGAGCTGCGGTCTTTCCTTGGGTTAGTCAACTATTATCGAAGATTTATCAAGAGCGACTCTACCATTGCTGCACCTCTTACCGACCTGCTAAAGAAGACTAAAGCATGGGAGTGGACTAAGGAGTGTCAATGGGCTTTTAATCGACTGAAGACAGCAGTGATCGAGGAACTAGTCTTAGCATTGCTGAATCACTTGTTTGCCGTATGAGGTACATACTGATGCGTCTGACTTTTCCATTGGTGGTGTATTGATGCAGCAGAACCATCCGATCGTATATGAGAGCCGGATACTCAACGAGACGGAGAGGCGCTATACGGTATAAGAGAAGAAGATGACAGGGGTCATCCATTGCCTGTGTACTTGGCGACACTATCTGCTTGGGGCAAAGTTCATAGTGATAACGGACAACATAGCGACGAGTTACTTCCAAAGTCAGAAGAAACTCAGCCCGAAGCAAGCTAGGTGGCAGGACTTTCTGGCAGAGTTCGATTATGAGCTCGAGTACAAATCGGGAAAGGTAAATGTGGTGGTGGACGCCTTAAGCCGAAAGGTCGAGTTAGCAGCTATAAGCAAGCTGGAAGGTAATTTGCTAGGCCTATTTCATGAGAGTATGAAGCATGATCCCGCAGCCACACAGCTCACCACTTAAGTACAAGAGGGAAAGATTCAGCTATTTTGGGTAGAAGATAGGCTTCTTTACATCAAGGGACGCCAGGTATATGTGCCAAAGTGGGAGAACTTGCGACGTAACCTCATTAGAGAGTGTCACGACATGAAATGGGCAGGACATCCAGGACAGTGGCGTACACGCGCCCTATTGGAGACAGTTTACTATTGGCCACACATGCGGGAAGAGATAGAACAGTTTGTCAAGACTTGTCTCATGTGCCAACAAAACAAGATCAAGTAGTGGAGTCCCGCAGGGCTACTGGAGCCACTGCCCATACCGGAGAGATCTTGGGAGAGCATCTCTATGGATTTTATATAGCTTTGTCAAAATCTGAGGGGTGTAGAACTATCATTATGGTGGTAGATCAATTTTCTAAGTATGCGACTTTCATACCGGCGCCCAAGAAGTGTAATGCGAAAGAGACAACAAAACTTTTCTTTAAGTACGTAGTTAAGTACTGGGGGTTACCGAGAGTGATAGTCAGCGATCGTGACACGAGATTTACGGGGAGATTCTGGACTGGATTATTCAAACCCATGGGATCGAAGCTTCGCTTTTCCACCAGCTTTCACCCAACGGATGGGTAGACCGAAAGGGTGAATGCATTACTGAAGCTGTACTTGCGGTACTTTGTGGGCACAAATTAGCAGGATTGGGTCAGATTACTCGACGTGGCACAGTTCTCATACAACTTGCAGAGGAGTGAATCGACGAACCAGAGCCCGTTCGAGATAGCTACTGTCCAGCAACCTCTCACGCCGCACGCGCTCGTATCTAGTGATACAGGGAAGAGTCCAGCAACCTACAAAACTATAAAATCTTGGCAGGAACAGTCAGACAAAGCGCGAGTGTGTCTGGACAAGGCAACAAAACGGATGAAGAAATGGGCTGACAATAAGCAAAGACATGTTGAATACACCATAGGGATTTAGTGATGGTGAAAATCCTTCTGACGCAGCATAATTCTAAGCGCCCACTTCACAAGGGCCTTGTTCGGAAATATAAGGGGTCATTTCCTATTGCCAAGAGGGTTGGCAATGTCTCATATAAGGTGGAGCTGCCTTCGAGACTTCGGCTGCATCCGGTCTTTCACGCAAGCTGCCTAAAGTCATACCATGGTGATGCAGAGGACACGGAGCGTGGGCCACAAACCAGGGCACCATTGGGAGTTTCTACATCTTACGACAAGGAGGCTAAACTTATTATTTATGTGAGGATAGTACGTAAGAAGAACTGTTGTCCGAGTCGTGAGTATCTTGTCAAGTAGAAGGGATTGCCGATAGTGAAGCAAGCTGGGAACCCGAGAACGCACTATGGCAGTTTGAGAACAAGGTGCGCGAGTTCCAGTAAGGACGCGACGAAGGCGTCACGTGAATTTGGTGGGGGAGAATGTCAAGCCCCAAGTGCTCTCAAGCATTTCCTCGAGCACTTGGTGCGCGACTAGGCCTACTGGAGGCCTCTTGGACTATGGAGCGCTACGTGGACAGGAGGCCCGTGACTTATTAGGGTAGTTCACCTTAATTAGAATTTCATAAAAGATATAATGGCATCTAGGAATATTCTAAAGCATAATTCTCCATCTTGTATATACACCGTTAGATCATTTACATCTCAGCCGTCGATTGTATAGGGCTGCTACTATATAAAGGGGAGACCCTCACTTGTATAATTCATCTCATAACTTTATTTTCTCTTCAACAATATAGAGAGTATTCGTGCAAACACTTGGTGTGCTTATTTTTCTTCTCTTTGTGTGGTTTTCTTAGCTGCTTAACACGCAACGCGTCTAAGGCCGTACGGTTCGAAAATAGTCTATGACACTAATCTTCATCTTCTATCTTGATGTTGATAAATTCAATATCAATAATGATATTATTGAAGACAACTATATGATCTTTCATCGTCATCCCCTCTGACATGAACAACGGATACAACTTCTTCTTCTTTATATGTAATCTATTGGGCAATGACTTCCGCATATAAAAAGAGTCAAGTTTCTTTCAAAGACTAATCGTCGTCATCTCACCTGCTACTTCCCTTAGCACTTCATAGCTCAATGATAGAATGATTATACGGTAATCTTTTTCTTGAATTTTCATTCTTTCTGCTTCAGCCTTAGATGACTCTGACATTTTCTCTTCTTCACTAGATAGAGCTGCAATCTCCTCTAATATTGAGTCTAACCATTGGCTTACCAATAATGCCTTAACATTATTTTTCCACAAGTTGAAATCATGTGTCCCGTTGAATTTCTCTACCTCATATTTAGATGTGGCCATACTTACTTAGAATCTAGCTCTGATACTAGTTTGTTGAAGCGAAAGCAATCAAACAAGCAATAAACTCAAAGTATATAACACAACAAACAACAAATAAGAAAACTATAGAGAGAAAGTATAAGAACAACATATAAAATTTATATAGTTCGACAACTTGTTTACGTCCATGGCAGATCAAGATCACACTCTCTTATTATTGAATCATAAGGTACTCACAAAGTATGTCTTTTACAAGAAAGAACTCACAAAAAATTTACTCTCTTATAAATTAGAGATTTTTTTCACTAAGAATTATAAAGAATGCTATGGTTACAAAGATTATTATGTTGATAACTTAGATATGTTTACAAGTCAATAAAGAACCTTTATATAGGCTTTAAGACTACCTAAGTTAACACTAAACGTGTGAAAGCCATTTTAGAGAGTCTGGATAGATTTAAGAGACTGTTCAGAATGGGAAACCTATTTCCCGCACCAGTACCGCGACACTGGCTCATATCGTGCCCAGCGCCGTGGCACTGTAGTCTCGGCCTGTGAGTGCCGGGGCGCCCAAGCTTGAGCAGTTGCATCTTTTTCATTCATTTTATTTCGCATCCGTCTTGCTTCTCTAATATATCCAACACACTTAATTTTTTCCCCAAATCATATTACAATAATTTTTAATCAACTTTCTCATAATTTTTAGATAATCTGTCAAATTCTATATGACGAATAGAATTTTTCTTGGCATTTGAAAGTTTATATAGTTGAGTTATATCTCTTTATAGGCCCAAAGTACAAGTTTATTGCATCTTACCTTAACACGGGCATCAACCATATCTCAAACTCATGCACCTACTGTTGCACAATGAATTTAAATATACTTGCATCTCACTTATCTCTCTTTTCTCTGTTTTTTTTTTTAATTGTGCAAACCATAGTCTATTCACGAATCTACTCCTACTGCTACACCGGCAATCAACAATCTCTCCAATTGTAGTAGTAGAACCAAGACATGTGAATAATAATTGAATAAATATTTGTATGTGCAAGGTGAGGATATTAGTTGGGTTAAGTAAGGAACTGATGGGACAATAGTACATGTAAATATTATTGATGATGGCCACGATGATAACCATGAAAATAATATTATGAAAAATATTGAATAATATTTTCTTTATAGATTTTTTTTTATTTTTGTAATAGATTACATTTAATGGGTGGTAAAGCTCATTGTGTCTCCATGTCTATGTGTCATTATATTTTTCTTGTTAATGAATTTTTTTTATATATATTAGTAATTACATTATTCTTACTTATTTCTTATTACATTTGAGGGATGATAAAGCTCATTACGTCTTCCTATCTATGTGTCATTATATTTTTCTTGTTAATGAATATTTTTTTTTATATATGTTAGTAATTACATTCTTCTTACTAATTAATAAGCATCTTCATTGATATATATTAATTTTTTTTAATTTGTAAATTTTTTTAATAATATATTTTAATATTTAATTACAACTAGTTATAGCATCGAAAAAAGAAAAAAAAATCTATCTATAGATATCTTACTTCAGCAACAAGCAAAATTACAACGACAAACATCTTTGTCTTATCGTTCTTATGCACATGATGATGAAGAAAGTATATTAATAAATTTTATCTTCTATTATTTAAAAAATTATACTAATATAAATTTTTTTAAGACCAAGTAAATCAACACATTATGGTCTGGCTTTGGTGCTAATGATTGAGGGTATGAAATATTATACATCTAAAATTTAATTCAAAGTGGCAAGTAATTAGTTCAAATTCTAACTAGGGACCATAACACGAAATAGACTAAAAGCTCCTTTGGTATATATTGAGTGGACTAACATGCCAGAGGATGTTTTAAAAACCTTTTTAAGAGAGATAAAGGTATAAAATATTATTACAGTATATTAATTTAGACTCGTATTTTATAATATAATTAAGTTCATACTATATTACAAGAAAACACAAATGATTCAAATGCTTATTGACATCATTACTTAAGAAACGTATGACAACTTTGGAAGGATTATAAGCATTGAGTGAAGAATAAGTATTATAATAACAAGACAAATATAGAACGTCTTGTATCCACTCCTCCCGGAGTTAAGTTATCTAAAGTCTAACTATAATGACCTATAAGGTAAATATATGGTCTTACAGAATCAATGTGATAAGATATGTACATTGATGCAATAATATTTTGATAGTGACAGAATTTACTTATCTACCATAATTACATATAAAGATTTAATTTATATTATTTTAATGATAGGATTTACTTATTTACTAGTAATCAAGTATGAAGATTTAATTTACATTGTTTTAATTTAATATTAATTATACTTGTAAAGTTATTTATAAGCTATAAATTACTTTTGTAGGTTTAAGATGCACCAATTAGAGGCTAAATACTTGTTATAGTTTTTCAAAATTATAATGGATATTATTATAATAGATTATAAAGTGAAAATATTTGACGTTGATGATATTATAATATATTATGAATGTTATTTTATTTTATTTAGTTAATATATATGATTAATATTTTTTTGTTAATTTTTCATTAAAAAAATTAAAATATAAAAATAGATTTGTATATTAAAAATATTTTTAAAAAAAAAGAAAAAATCTATTTGCTAACTTTTGTTAGCTAAGGCTTAAAAGTTTCCATGATAGTCCTTTCGCTATCGTAAAAAACTTATTTTAGTGGCAATTGTAATGAGATCACTGTTGCAAAAAGCTTTTTTCAGTTTTCCTTGTAGTGTTGGCTCCTTTTGTTCCCTTTTGTCATCATTTTGTACTCCATATATTTGTGAGACATAAAATTCTGAAAGATAAGAAAAGAAATGCATTTTTAACTTATTATACACACACATATATATATATATATAAGAAATGCATTTCCAACTTATTTTTTATATATTTATTATCTTGAAGTTGAAATATCTATATATGTATTTATTATTAAGTTGAAATGTAGAGTAATAATAATTGAGGTATGAAGTTATTCTCTTTAATTTAATACTATTTTAATATCAATTAAGTCACAGCTCTATTCTAATTTGTTACAGGAGATCAGCTTTAATATTAATATTTATATGAGATTAGCTTTTATGTTGGTATTCTTTTGTTAGGAATTCTTTTGCCGAGCACTCTAAATAAATTCTATGCGGATACATAAGACTTAACTCATAAATAATTAAGAACATAAAAGATTAACATCACAATAAAGATAAAGAAACAAATTAAATCACAAGACATAAGATATACGTAATTTAGCAAAATGCTCACATTCATGAGATTTATGATCCAACTTCTTTTATTAATCAGATCATCAAGTATCTTTTAGATCACCATAATCTTACAAGACCTCTTAATATCTCTCATTGTAGACCTCTAAGTATCTCCTAGATCTCATGATCTTTACAAGACCTCTTAGTATCTTCTATACCTTATAAGAGATTTAACACAAGAAATATAAGAATAGTTTGACTTTCTTAAAAGGATCGTTTGATTCTACTTTTCTTTATACAAAAACACCTTTCAAGATTAGTGCACTACGCACTTAGTGTCTATTTAACTCTTTTATTTTCTCTTATGTTTACATTTTAATGATTTAAATGTTTGGCTATTTTCAAATATTTATAAGTGTTTATATAATTCTTAGAAACTTTAAATATAATTAGAATAAGAGTTCATGTGTGTAAAAATTTGAAACATCTACAAAAAGTCTAATTTGAGTTAAAATTAAAAGTCCTTGAAGTCGCACCGTTGCAATGCTATCTGACTTTTGTTGTAGTAAAACATTTTCTACCACTACAGTGAAATTTTAACATTGCGATGCTGCTTGATCAGAGTTGCAGCATTGGAGCTTTCATCTCCGACACTTCAGTGTTGATAACTAGTGCTGCGACACCCAAATTTGAAGCTTACGCTCTCATTTTTTTCATCTCTCTTTACTTTTAATTTTTTATCTTGTTTATTCGTTATATATTTATTGTGTATTTAATTTTTTAATTTATATTTATATATAATTGTTGAATCATTAATTTTAATAAATAATTTAATATAATAACAATGATTAATGGTAGGTAAATTAACAGTTGGGGCGGTGGCCCCAGGTGAAAGCAGTGCGAAGTGATAGGATGAAATTGAAAATAACGGGGGGTTTGCCGTTGGCGGTGCGTATGTATAAAGGAGAAACTTTTTAACTGGAAACATGTCTTTTAACAATGGACAAAATAAAAAGCAGTAACTTAAGGGATGCCATGAGAAAGAGTAACAAAGAGGCAGTATCCTGTTATGGGATGCCTTCATTTTATAGTCAAATCCATTAACCTTTTATGCATTGTCCTCCCTGCTGCCGCCAGCTACCACTTGCTAGCTAGCACCGCCAATTGCCCATTCATAAATTTACTTTACAACTTACAAAGCGAATTGCATGGAAATCAATTTATTTTTTTTAATATGTAAAGTTTAGTTATTGTCTTACACAAAGATACTACGTAAATGGACCATATAAAAATTACAGTGATAATAAACATAAGCCTAAATTAAAGGTAAACCATTATAAATTTTGTATAATTTTTTTATTCTTTAATTTTATTATTTTAATTGATCTTGTTATAAAGATGAATTAGAATTTAATCTGTAATATTTCTCTGACGTGTTATCCCATTTAATGGTTTAAAAAAAAAAAATTATTTTGGAGTGGAAAACATTGATTCTGCACGGGGGGGCCTGTGAACAAAATCAAAGGCTAAGGACACAACACATGCTCCTAAAAACCATATCTATTTAAGATTCTATTCCATACACCTTTTAAAAAGGAGATGGACCCAAGTCTTGGAGTGGCCCCCACTCTGCTAACCCAATTGATTAGGGTTTTGAACGGATATGGGAAAAATTCTTGTGGCAAAGTGCGACCTTTGGCTGGCACCAAAGCCAACTTGCTTGTTTTGGAATTTTTGATGATGTCCTCAACATTTACTTGATTTGATCGGGACTCGGAAAAATTATATGAGCAAATTCTAAGTCATAATTTTCAACTCAGCTCTCTGACTCTACCTATATATATATCTGTATATGTACACAACATAACATGATCTCTTGTGTAAATATTGACAGCAGCAATATGCCTACAGAGGCTTGCATGAAAGGGGTAGAGAGTACAGTGCAGCCAAGGATGACTTGCCGGCCGGAATTATAGCAAAGCCAATGCCCAAGATGGTGCTTTTATTTTGCTGCCGGCCGGCAAGTTGGTCCTTGGCTACATTGGTCTCTCTTCTTCTCATGTAAGGCAGAAATGGCAAAAATTGACGATCAGCATGATCGATGAACACTGCCTGTTTGGCCAAACAGTCTTGCCTGAAGAGGTAGAGAGTTGGACGCAGCCAAGGATGACTTGCCGGCCTGAATTATAGCAAAGGCAATGCCAAGATGTGCATTTACTTGCGGCCGGCAAGTTGGTCCTTGGCTACATTGGACTCTCTTCTTCTCACGTGAGACTCAAGTAATTGGCAAATTAATAGCATTATTGCATTAATAGATGTACTCAGGTACGTAAATAGACTCAAGTTATGCCAAGATGTGCTTTTATTTGCATTATTACTTCGACAAGAGAAAAATCAATAGAAATTTGTTTCGCTAATTGAATACTAGAATATTATCTCATAATATATGGGATATATAATGAAGACGACCTTAGCCACAATTGTTCGTATCTGCTATACAATTGCCGTCCATCATGCAAATTGATCATTGTTATTTAATCATGACAAGCATCGACAAAACTCAAAAGCTAGCTTGAAAAAGGAGAGGATGCAATAATCATGCAGATGTTTACGTACGTTATCATGTGCTTTTCATTTATTTTCATTTTAATTAATTACGTGGGCATTTTGAAAGGATGAGGAAGATGAAATGAAACCTCGTTTATGATGCAAATCGATCCAACGGCACAACCAAGCTTTGGCGGCCATGGAATATGATTGATGTCTCCACCAAAGCATATACATGCTGGGGACCACATAATGCCATCATGCTGGAAAATTACGTGGCTATAGCGAAAATTTTTAGTCAAACACTTCGTCTATGCTCAGCTCCATCAGTGAGTGTTGGATGTAAAAACAATACCTTAATAATTAATAAACATTGGTCTACTATTTGTAATTTTTACTTGCATGTTATGTGTAAAGGGAAGAAAGTATCGTTAGTTTCAAAGTAATTTTTTTTTTCTTTCAAAATATATTTTTTGCTTTCAAAGTAATTTGAAAATATTGGAAGGGGTGGGTGAAATTTTTTTAAATAAATCTAGAAATTTCAAAACGCACCATTTTATTAATGACATTTCTGTAATTTTACTGAACTTAACAACAACGCCATTTCATGAGGACTGTTTGAAAAATACTTATAACTAATTTCTAGCCATCTTCTTTATAGTTTTGGAAAGCAGGTCCTCTTCTTGATTCTTAGAACCATTTCTGATTGGTACAAGGGGCATCAATTCTGTTATAAATGGTGTCATAACAATCAAAAGATAACGATTGCTGATGATAATTCATTCTGAATCATTTTAGAGAGAGAATCGAGAAATTGAGAGTACCTAAAAAGGGGTTAGAGAGAGAAACAATTTCTTTGTATGTTTTTGAGTAGTGATCCTATAATTGTTCTTTTTGTGCTGATTTTTATAATAGATTCAAGCCTTTGATAGAGCTCAAAGTGAATGTAGATTTTTGTCTGAAAACCGAAATAATGTAGAATGTAGATTTTCTTTGTATGTTTTCAATTTGTTTTTACAATTGATTGAATCAATTATTGAGTTCTTTGATTAATTCAGTGAGTGATTTGAGTGGAGAATCTTATGTTGATTGATCATTCAACGCTATGAAGATTTTCATTTTCAATTACCATCTCTAGGTAATAGATTGTTTGTCTCGTGCTGAAACCTGCAAATCTCTGTTCTCTTTTGAAAAATTTATGAGCATCCGTATCACTGATTGAGCAACAACTGACAATTTTAAATTGAAGGGAACTATTGATGGACTTGTTTAATTCAAACAGAAATTGATTTATTCAGAAACTTGTGATGACAACTCCCATATATGCATTGTTAAATTATTGGTTATGGTGTTTTGGTGTTTTTATATATTCTCATAAGTAGACTGCTGTAGTCATTAATTTACATACTGGAGACCTGGCGGCCATTGATGCGAATGATTATCAGAACTTGAGCAACTTTTGGTTATTCTTCTACTGTTAATTTGATGGCTCTCCAATATATTTGAGATCTAATTCTTAATTAAGACTAATAATGCATTTAAAGTTTCCACTAATCTGATGAAGTTTTAAAGTAATTGTAAAATTACATCAGTATTCTTCATCTTCAACAGAACACTCAAAAGCATATTATATTCTTATGAAGTTTGCGGGGTAAAAGAATATGAAAATGACTGCTCATTGAAGGCTCCACGGTCATACCCACCAAAAAAGGAAGACATAACTGGGCCATTTTACACTAAACAATAAAAAAGAAAAAGGCATGCAAATCATAATTCATTAGTCAAATGTCGATTCTTTTGCATGTAAATTCCTGAGAATCCAACCTCGGCCTCATCATCACATGGTACCTACAAGATATGACCACGTTAAAGAAAACCCTAATTTCAGATGCGATAATGTTTAAAATTTGGAACACTTCCATTGAATTAAATTACCAATAACTTCCATAACGTACTATGATGCATTCTTGGTCATTATCATCAAAAGGAAGATTATTATACACATTATGGCTAGTTATTTTTTTTAAATATACATAAATGAAAAATAAAAAGTTCATCATGTATATTTATTTGATAGGCAATGTCGCCGAGTTAAGAAAAAACAAAAGCTATAATCTCGCTCAGTCGCCATTTATTCAAAAAAATTTACAAGATTAAAGAATTGCTTATTTGAACACACACATATCTATTCTAACCATCCCCAAAAGACCTCATGTTAAAAGATAGCTTATAGTAAATGGAAGTCGCGTAAGATTACTTTTGAGTTATGATGAATAAGATTCTGAAATCATAAGAGAGAATAGATGATCGAGGACGAGTATGTATATACACAATTTAAACTAATACTATATTTACATAATTTGTATTCCAGTTATGACATACTATTTACCAATAAGTTCACTGTTAATATTATAATAATGATACAATAATAAAATTAATACACAATATATTTTAATTAGTGTACAAATACTTTTTTTTCTTTTATATTTTTATAAAAGTTTGGATGCATGAAATATTAATATTCTTTCATTTTTATTATTATTTAAATTTGGTTTCCAACACAAAATGTATTCACAAACAATTGAATTACGCAAAAAAAAAAAAAAGGTGTATTGACTTGGTAAATTATAGTATTAGTTTACAAGTTAATATAAAAGAAAAAGTTAACTTCCTCCTCCCTTCCGTATATGTAGACAGAGAATTTGTACGATCACTAAAAAGCAATAATCCATTTGTTAAAACTTAAAAGTGCCTTTATCTAGCACTTAAATATTAAACATTTTAAAGTCATTCTCTAATATCCACCCAGTCCAAAAGATGATTAAGAAAATATTAAGATATTTCGAAAGAGGGAGACAAGCTTTAATTTGGCCGATGTACGACCGTTCTTTGAAAAAATGGCTTCTCCATATATATATATATATATATATATATATATATATATATTCCATATTCGAGTCAAACATTTCCTCCACTTCATACCCATCTTTATTCCATTAATGGATACGTTTCTATCATTAGAAGCATTTTCGTTCATGGCATGTCCAATGAAGTAAGTCATTGGCTGATATGGGGAATATGTTTCGTGTTCGCATTTGGCTGGAAATTCTCGACAGGAGGACTTGATCCTTTTGGAATATTATTTACAATTGCAGGGTCCTCGATCCAATTCCTTTTTTTGCCAGGGTTTGACTTTATCTGGATGATTTGAGCACCAATTTCTCTGATAGAATTAAGCATCTATATATCATCTTGTATATATAGCTCTGAGCAAGATGAGATATGGGCAAAACAACTTTGAAGAGAAATTTAAGTAGCTAGTTAATGCCATGGGGCCTGGCATGAAGGGGTAGAGAGTCTAATCCAGCCAAGGATGACTTGCCGGCAGAGTCTTGCATGCATGATGATCATATATATATATATATACATAGACACTTGTTTTTCGGCCGGCAAGTTGTCCTTGGCTACATTGGGCTTTCTTCTTCTCATGCGAAGCCCGTTGACAATATATCGCATGGCAGGAATTAATTGACTTTTTAGACACTTAATTCATCCCATGGGGCCTTTCATTCAGAGTCTTAAGAGTTTTTAGTAGGGGTGGGCAAATTCGGTTCGGTTCAGTTTTTAGTGTGAACCGAAAATCGAACCGAGCCGGTTGGTTTTTGAAAAATAAAACCGAAAATCGAACCGAAAAATTAAAAACCGAACCGAACCGGTTCGGTTCGGTTCGGTTCGGGTTTTGGTTTTTCGGTTCGGTTTTATAATTTTTTTAATTTTTTTTTAATTTTTTTTAATTTTTTTTAATTTTTTTTTAATTTTTAATTTTTTTTTAAATTCGGTTTTTTCGATTCGGTTCTCGGTTCGGCCTTCCGAACCGAAAACCGAACCGAATTTTTCGGTTTTTAAAATAAAAAACCGAAAACCGAACCGACCAAGAGAAAAACCGAACCGAACCGACCAATTCGGTTCGGTTTTTCGGGTCCGGTTCGATTTTTCGATTTTTTGCCCACCCCTAGTTTTTAGTATAACAAGTGTTATGGAGTATTTTTCGTACAGTTTTGGATACTTTTTAAATATTAAATAATTTATAAGATTAATTATTATAAAAAAAGAGATATAAAAGAAGTACATTAAATATTTAAAAGAATACTCTTATATATTATTATTAAAAAGAAATTATAAAATTATAATACTTGAGTATTTGAATGATGATTTGCTCTAATAAGAGCTCCATCTATTTATAATTTAAGCTATATATAATAAATGATTATGATTCATCTAATTTAATAGTCCACATCTAAAAAGAAGAATATATAAAAGAATATTTTAAAGATGCCACCTATTATAAGAATATCTTAAAAAATATGTCATCTCTAGAATACTCTCTCATATATCACACAAATGTGATATTAACCCAAGTCAATTGGGCCTTCTAAAAATTCAAGCCCATATAACACACAATGAGCCAAATAGCCTTTTGGTGATCTTGTTGCGCGCCAAATGTTCGAGTAATTACTTGAGAATATTTAGGACGTGACATTCTCCCCTACTAAATTCATGCGACACTCTCGTCGCGTCTTCGCTGAAACTTGGGTACCTCGTTCTTCAAACTCTGGCTATGCGCTCTCGCGCTCAGGGCGTGCTCTCTCATCGGGCAACCCTTTTCATTAGAAAAAGTACTTAAGGCTCGTCCTGAGTTTCTTCGCTTTGTCATGGCATGTGGAATTTCCCAAAGGTTCCCAGTTGTGTGGCTCATACTCCGCGCCTTCCGTACTTCTACGATAATGCTTCCAACAACTTGCGGAATACACTAGATGTAGCCATTGCCGCTGTCTCAAAGGTATCCTCACCTTATATGAGACCTAGCCAATTTTCTTGGCAATAACCCTTGACCTTTCATCTCTACGATCAAGGATCTTGTGAAGTGAGTATGCTGACTTGGGTTGTGGTGGAAGTATCGTCCCCATCACCAAGTCCCCCGTACTATGCTTGACACGTCGCGGCTTATCTTCGACCCATTCCTTGTGTCGCAAATGCACATCATGCGACACCTTGGATTGTTGGATGATACCTGCATCCGTCAACTCCTTGAGCTGCCCCCGCAACTCTCCCATCTCTGATGGAGGCGTCGACATTATAGTTGGAAGTGTAATCTTAAGCTCCAACTTGCCCTTAATTACCCCTCTTGAAGGCAGTTCTTCCATTAAGGCAATAGGCTTGACCCCTTTGTGCTCCCTGAGCACTTCTGCAGTATCCTTCGATATTTCATCCTTACCCCTTTTTGCCTCATCATCAGTCCCCTATGTTATGGCTCGATGTATTTCTCTTTTGTACTCAGTATCTTCTCTTAGTTGTATTGCAGAAATGACTTTGACGTTTGACTTGAATCGCCCACCCTTGGGCATGTCTACCGTCGATATCATTCGCGGTCCTCCCTCCAAAATACACATATAGTTGTGTTGAGGAAGTAGTATCACATTATACTGCCGCAAGAATCCCGTACCTAGCACCATATTAAAATCATCGAGAGGTGCTACTAAGTAATTTACCTCACCGTGCCATTTGTCTATGAGAATTTCGGCTCCTTGAACCACCCCATTCAGTAGCTTGGCTCTTGCATTCACAGACTTGAGGTATCCTTCTCCTTTCTCCATATAAAGGCCCAAGCGCTCTAATTCCGCACGCTTGATGAAGTTGTGCGTAGCGCCCTTATCAGCCAACACTTGAGTCTTTATGCAATTGACATAGGCTTCAATGTACATAAGCGTCGTCCCCGTTGGCACGTTGGTATGCTGCTTGATTTTAAATTAATTGAACAACTGCATACAACCCATACGGCTATATTCGCCCTTCTATTGTGCCTCGTACATTGCATTGAAAGCCTTTTTCTTCAGACAGTCCTTCACCCAATGATCCCCGTCGCAAAGAAAATAGTTCGACTTTAGACCATTACCTCTATGGCCGTTGCGCTTCTGCTCCTTCCACTTAGGCAGCTTTCCTTTCTCCTCATTGCTCTCTGGAGGTTGAAACTCCTTGGCTTCCCCACCCTTGCTATGATTAGGCTTAGAATATTTGGACTTACCCATTTCTCCCTTGCGGTAATCTATAAGCGTCTTCGAATTTGTAAAGGTATCGGATATATTCTACAGTCCATGCTGCTTCAACTCATTGGCAGCCCATGATTGTAGTCCGTCTAAAAAATTGAACAACAAGTCCTCCTCACTCATGTTGCATATTTGCAATATATAAAAAAAGTACTCCTCCACGTACTCCCTAATAGACTTTATTTGTTTTAACTCCTTCAACCGCTTGCGAGCATCATGTGCCACGTTCTCCAAATAGAATTGGTGCTTTGATATCCGTTGTAATTCTTCCCATTTATTTATGGTGCATGTACCCTTGCGAATCTCCTCACTTTTCATACGCCACCACAGAATTGCATGATTGGAAAGGTACAAAGTTACTGTATTTATCTTATGTTCGTCCCACACGCCTACAGCGTCGAAATACCTTTCTATTTGTCAAAAGACGTTGTCAAGCTCCTTGGCATCTCGCTTGCCGCTAAACTCATTCGGTTTAGGAGCTTCAACCCTTGGTGCAGCCACCACATTTTAAGTAGCTACACCATTAGTTACCGCTCGCTTGCACAGCACCACGTCTTCCTTGACAGCTTCAAACCCTTTACGCAGTTCTTCCACTTGGGCTTGAACTTTGTCCATAGTGTTGTAGACTCTCTTGAAAAGCCTCGATCTAGTCCCGTTGCTTGTCAGCATGCTCGTCAATGGAACTGTCGATGAGGGAGCGCAGCTCATCTCTTTGAGTGTTGAGGCCTACCTCGAGCTTCTTGACTTGCTCTTCCAACTCCCTAAGGCGATCCGTTGCCTTGCTCACAGCACTACCGATCTTCATAACCATGTCCCCTAGTTCATGGTTCGGATCAACAAACTTTTCTGGTGGAACACTCCTATGTCTCCTAGCTTTGGGGTCTCTACCCTTCTTTTCAATAATCTTGGATGATCCAGCAACTTCCTTCACCATTTTCTTTGAACCTATTCTGATACCACTTATCATGGACTATTTCTCGAACTCGCATGACCTTAGACACTTTTCAAATGCTAAGTAGCTTATAAAACCAATTAACCAAAGAAAGAGATGAAGAAGAAGCACACCAAGTGTTTGAGAGAATGATCTCGTATATTATTACTAAAGAGAGATTACAAAGCTATAAAATTACAATGCTTGAGTATTTGGAAGATGGTTTGCTCCAATGAGAGCTCCATCTATTTATAGCTAAAGCTATATACAATGGACGGCTATGATTTATCTAATCTAACGGTTCACATCTAAAGAGAAGAATATATAAAGGAATATTTCAAAAATGCCACATATCACAAGAATATCCTAAGAAATATGTCATATCTAGAATACTCTCTTACCTACCATACAAATGTGGTCTTAACCCAAGTCAATTGGGCCTTTTAAAAACTCAAGCCCATATAACACACAATTGGCCAAATACTCTTTTGATGGTCTTGTCGCACACTAAATATTCGAATGATTGCTTGAGAATATTTAGAATGTAACACAAGGATGACTTGACTTGCTGTATACAGCGGCCATGCCCTTATGTATCGTCCGACGAGTTTTCCTTGGCTATATTGCACTTTCTTCTTCTCATGCAAGACTCTTGTTGGTTCATTAGTATGTAACTTAATAGCGATTGATGATTAGGATATAAATTCACGCAAGTTAATTTGTTTAGGGACATGCAATGCAAGATGTAAAGTGCATTGTTTCATTAATGGCATTTTTGCAATTTCATTGAACTCAGATCAACGTCGTTTTGTGAAGACTGTTTGGAAAATAATTATAATTGATTTCCAGCCCATCTCTTTTAAGCTTTGGAAAGTATGTCCTCTTCTCAATTCTGGGAACTATTTTTGATTGGTTTAAGGGGCATCAATTCTTTACTAAATGGTGCATAACAATCAAAGATAACGGTTGTTGATGATAATTTATTCTGAGTCGTTTTAGAGAGAGAATTAAGAAATTGAGAATGCCTAAAAAAGGGAGAGAGAAAAATCAGTTTCCTAGTATATTTATCAGTTGTGATCCTATTGTTATTCTTCTTCTACTAATTTTCTTTTTCAATTACAACCGTCTAGGTAATAAATTGTTTGTCTCATGTTGAAACCTACAAATCTCTATTCAAATATTTAGCATCTGTATGATTGAGCAATAACTGACAATTTTAAATTGTTGGGAATTACTATGAATGAACTTGTTTAATTCAAAACAGAAATTTATTTATTTAGAAACTTGTAATGGCAACTCTCATATATGCATTGTTAAATTATTGGTTATAGTATTTTGGTGTTTATATTTATTCTCATAAATAGACTGTTGTAGTCAATAATTTAGATCATAGAGCCTTGGCGGCCATTGATGCGAATAATAATGATAACTTGAGCAATGTTTGGTTATTATTCTAGTTAATTTGATGGCTCTCCAATATTTGAGATCGAATTATTAATTAAGATTAATAATACATTCAAAGTTTCCACTAATTAATCTGATGAACTTTTAAAGTTAATGGAAAATACATGCGTATTCTTCATCTTTAACAAAACAATCAAAAGCATAGTACTTTCTTATAAATTTTGTTGGGATTTCCCAGAAATCTTAGCCTATAAGTATATAAGAATTATAAAGATCACACATAATGATCACTATGAATCACTTAATAATTATAAAGATTACTTAAGAGATTCGTTAGGAATACACAATAAAACGAGCATTCCAACGGTCTATACAGCACTCTCTGGCACACTCAATACTTAAACGCTCCATAAACTCTATATTCTTTCTCTTGTTGATGCATACTCAACTTTAAGGCATAACAAGGGTTTATATAGGTTCTTGACGTGTTAAGTAATTCTAAATCAACTTAGAATGGAAGTCCACGCGCAAAGGTCCTAAACCAACTTAAGAATGAAAATTACCTTAGAAAACCAAACTTTGGCACCATGGTGCCACGAGTCCGCGACCCAGGCTTAATGTTGAGGCCTGGCCAATGTTGAGGCCTGGCCAAGGTTGAGTCACGGCGCTAGCCACTACCTAGGCCTGGATAGCGGCCCCAAGGTTTGGAAATCGCCTTGGTCGCGTTTTGAGTCCCTTCTTGCTTTCGACTTTTTGTTTTTATCCCCTTTTGTCCTTCCAATGCATTCTCGCCCTTTGTCATCCTTTTATTAGTCTCTAACTCAAAACTATACTCTAATGTGATTTTGAATCACCAATTTCTACAAACTCTTACTTGTTTCAAAATCATTAATAAGAGTTTTAGGATTTACCCACTAAATATCAAACACTCAATTACATAGTGGTAATTTCAGTTAAGTCTTTGCACAGACTAAACTCCATTAAGAACAAAGACTTAGGTCTCTAAAGGTTCGATTATATACCATTCAAGGTAGTTTTAATATTGTGATCTCTCATATTATACTTGACTCTATGAGCTTTCTCAAATAAACAATGACTATAAAATCTTGATGGGTGAAACTTATTCTTACTAATAGCACCTTTATATAAATTTTTTAGACCTATTTCACTTTGGTGGACTAATCTCCAATGTTGCTTCTTAGTTTGCAGCCCCTTAATGTCAATAGCAACAAATGTTAAACCACACACAACATTTTCATTCAAGACATATAACTTGTTGTACTTTTCACCCTTCATTATCACTATAAATACTTTAATCACTTTCAGTATTCCTTTTTCTGACTTAAATAAATAGCCCACTTGATCTAGCATATATAGGGATACCAAGTTCCTCTTGAGATTAAGAACATGTTTTACACTTAATAACTCTCTAATTTTTCTATCATGCAATCTTAATCTTATATTACCATTCTCAATGACTTTATAAGCATATCATTGCCTATTAATACTTTGCCACTAGTAATAGAATGATAATTGGTAAATAAAGATCTATTAGGACACATGTGAAAAGTATAGCCAAAATCAAGTATCCATTCACTAGCATTCTTTAGAAGCTGCCAAGGTTTCTGAACTATCATAGTCTTCCTCGTAGACTATTGTAGCATTACCTCCATTTTTCTTTTCATTCTTAATGATTTTTTTCTTTAGATAATTCTTTACTAAATGCCTTTACTAGCTTTGTCTTGACTCTTTTGAATAATTATTTTTCTAACTCTATTCTCAGCTCTTCCCCTTATAATCAAGACAGTTGTAGTATTAATAAGCTCTAATCTTTTCTCCAATTTTTTCGAGTTCAATAAAGTTTTAACATTAGTTAAAGACTTTATGTTATATGGGAGTGTATCGATAAAGTGCTCATAACTATCTGATAGAGAACTCAACAAGATAATCACTTTATCTTCGTCTTCTATCTTGACGCCAATCATCTCAAGATCAATAATAATCTTATTAAAGGTATCAATGTGATTTTTAATCGAAATGCCTTTAGTTATAGATAACTGATACAACTTCTTCTTGATGTGTAGATGATTCATTAGAGACTTCGTCATG
The DNA here is from genome assembly GCA_946807835.1 of Ailanthus altissimus. NCBI lineage: Eukaryota > Viridiplantae > Streptophyta > Magnoliopsida > Sapindales > Simaroubaceae > Ailanthus > Ailanthus altissimus. The sequence continues at coordinate 34,594,325 of OX327686.1, read as the reverse complement.
TAAAGATCATCAAGTTTCTTTCAAAAATCAATTGTAGTCTTCTTTCCAATAATCTCTCTCAAATTTTATCACTCAACAACAGAACAATCATACTGTGGGCTTTCTTCTAAATGGTTTCATGATCAAGGTCGAACCTTGATGTCCAAGCTTCTTTTTATCATTGGTTGTGGCAAGAATCTCCTCAAAAGCTGAATCAAGTGATTGACTTACAAGTAAAGCCATGACATTCACCTTCCACAGATTGACATTATTTTGCCCATTGAACTTCTTGACTTCATTCTTATGAGATATAATGATTGAACAACCTTAACTCTAATACTAGTTTATTAGAATTTTGTAGAAGTATTCGCCGACAAGTATACAAGAATTACAAAGATCACACATAATGAATAGAGAGAAAAATCAATCACATATAAGAAACATAAGAATTACATGATTTAGTAAATTACCTACATTCACAGTGGATCAAGGATCTTAAATATTTTATTACTTAATAATTACCACAAATCACTCAATAATTACAAAGATCACTTGAGAAATTTGTTAGGAATACACAATAGAATAATCTCTTTAATAGTTTATATAACATTATTTTCCGCACTTAACATTCTCTTGCGCACGCAATACTCAAAGCTCCATATTCCAATTATAACATACTATTCATCAATTAGTTCACTGCAACTATTATATTAATGACACAACAATAAAATTAACACAATTTTTTTTTAATTAGTGTCATATCAATTAGAATACAAATTATGTTTCATTTTCTTTTATATTTTCATAAAAGTTTGGATGAAATGAAAAATCACACCCACAAATATGTTAGTATTCTTTATTCTCTACTATTATTTGAATTTGGTGACAAACTCAAAACACATTCACAACCAACTGAGTTACGCTAAAAAAAAAAAAAAAGCAGTGTATTAACTATGTAAATTACAGTATTAGTTTACAAGTTAATCATAAAAGAAAAAGTTAACTTCCTCCTCCCTTCCGTATATGTAGATAGCGAATTTGTACGATCACTAAAAAGTAATAATCCATTAATTTGTTAAAAGTGCCTTTATCTAGCATTTAAATATTAAACATTTTAAAGTCATTCTCTAATATCCACCAAGTCCAAAAGATGATTAAGAAAAGATTAAGATATTTCGAAAGAGGGAGACAAGCTTTAATTTGGCCAATGTACGACAGTTCTTTGAAAATGGCTTCTCCACACACACACACACACACACACACACACACACACACACACACACACACATATATATATATATATATATATATATATTCGATGTTCAAGTCAAACATTTCCTCCACTTCATACCCATCTTTATTCCATTAATGGATACGTTTCTATTACTAGAAGCATTTTCGATTATGGCATGCCCAATTAAGAAAGCCATTGGCTGATATGGGGAATATGTTAGACTTGATCCTTTTGGAATATTATTTGCAATTGCAGGGTCCTCGATCCAATTCCTTTTGTTGCCAGGGTTTGACTTTATATGGATGAAGAGTAATTTGAGCACCAATTTCTCTGATAGAATTAAGCATCTATTTATCAGCTTGTGTATATATATAGCTCTCATAAGCAAGATGAGATATGGGCAAAACAACTCTGAAGAGAAATTAAGTAGCTAGTTAATGCCATGGGGCCTGGCATGAAGAGGTAGAGAGTGTAATCCAGCCAAGGATGACTTGACGGCACAGTCTTGCATGCATGATGATCATATATATATATATATATATATATCACACACACACACACACTTGTTTTCCGGCCGGCAAGTTGTCGTTGGCTACATTGGGCTCTCTTCTTCTCATGCGAAGCCTGCTGATAATATATCGCATGGCAGGAATTAATTGACCTTTTAGACACTTAATTCATCCAAAGGGGCCTTGCATGCAGAGTCTTGAATGTTTTAGTGCAGCCAAGGATGACTTGCCGCATGCGGCGGCCATGCCCTTATGTATCATCCGGCAAGTTTGTCCTTGGCTATATTGGACTTTCTTCTTCTCATGCAAGACCCTTGTTGGTTCGTTAGAATGCAACTTAACAGCCATTTATGACTGGGATACAAATATACGCAAGTTAATTTTTTTCAGGGACATGAAATGCAAGCAAAGTAAGTAAATACATATTTGGATTGTTTAGTATTTGTTAATGAACAAAAATTGTCTTGCTTTATGTATTCCGATGCAAGAATTGATTGTAACCCGATTGCTTGAAGTAAGCCTCATACTCGTTACATTTTTTTTCTCTCTCTTTCCTTTTGTGAGATGAATCTTTACCTAACTTTGCTTTCTTGTAGCTTTCTTGGCTTTCTTTTTTTTAAAAATTAAAAAGAAAGGAAGCTAAGCTGCTATTTATGATCTTTGTATAATATCCTAAAATGGTTAAGATTTTTTTTTGGTTAGCTTTAAATGGTTCCTTTTATTAACTAAACACTTCTTTTTCTTTTTCTTTCTTTTAGCTTTTCTTCTCAAAGTTACTATGTTCTTATTAACTATTGTTTGTTCTTCTTCTTTCTTCTCCCTCCCTTTAAAAGCACACCCACTATCCACAATCATAAACAACAAATACCTTTTAACTCAATTTGTAATCCAATTAATTAAAAGAGAGAAAAGTAAAAAAAAAAATATTAAAATTTATTTTTAATATTAATATTGAACCTTCACTTATTAATTTAAATTTTTAAGTTGATTAGTTTACCTAATTAAAAAAATAAAGAAAGAAAAGCTTTTTGGTACAACAATTCTTAAAACTTCTTAGAAATTTATGTTTATAATGAAAAGATTGCTTCATGTCTATATTTTCACTTTTCTCAGAATTTATGTAAAGGGCAAAGAATTGTTTTTAATTTTTATTATTTTGGAAAAGCTAGTTTGACAAGTTTTTCTCAATCCTTTCATATATTTTATGAAATTCCCAATAAAACAAATATTTTTTGTGTTAACTGCATAAATAATGAGATTAACTTGATCAATTTCGCTCTTGCTGAAAATTTGTTTTATGTGGATAGAAGGCACAAGTGTGCAACGAGAGAACCTAGTTAAAACAAGAATATTTTTGGAGCAAACATTTGTTTAGCAAAACTAAATGTTTAAGACTAAGCAAATTTAATTCATCATATTTTGATTGAGTGGTGGGTAGCCTTGTATCTCTATTTGAAGACTAAAGTTTGAGTCCTCTATCATGTATAAACAGTAATAAAAAAAATCGATTTTTTAATAAAGTAAATTGGGTCTTTCATGAGTTTTGATTTATAGGCTACACTATAGTAGATATCATTGTTATAAATCCACTGATTATAAATAATTTACTGTAATTCTATAAAGAAAAGATTAAGCAAATTTAAATTTTGAGAAAAAAGAAAAAAAAACTAAAGAAGACTAATAAATGGAATATCCTAAAAAGTTCAACAAAAGCTTCAAAGAAATTATCAATTACCCCTTATGGTTTTAAAATTTTATTTTTTTAATCTTTTTAATAAATACCAATATTTCTCTTTTTATATCATTTTTTCTTTTGAAAGAATAAAGTACCGAATATTAATATTTATTAAAAAAAATAATAAAAATGATTAAAAAAAATTCAAACTCACGTAAAAGGTAACTAACAGATTCCTAAAGCTTAAAATGGGCATGGAATCCAAGTCATTATTTATGAGTATTTGTTTGCAATGCGTCGGAGATTACATCGTGCTATTGTTATTGGGCTTTGGGTCCAATACTTGTTTGTTTTTTTCCCGTTTAGTGTTTCCTTCGACAACGCATCACGTACCATGTAGCTTCAAGTGCGTGATTTTCAAAGGCATTTGATTTATCAACGCCATATTTATATAGTTGAAATAAAAAAAATTGTATTATAGATATTATTATATTTAATATATTAATTATTAATAATAAATAAAAAATTAATATTTATTTAATAAGTAATAATTATTTATTAATGCTACATTAAAATTTTTATATTCCAACTCTATATATATATTTATAGTACAAATTTTTTTATTATAATTAATGTGTTACCAATTAATAATATCAATTAACCATTTATGTATCAATTATATAATTATTATATTTGATTTTAATATCAAAATTGTGTTTTTTATGTGAGAGTCGAATTTTCTATTTGTAATAAGAATAATAATTTTTAATTATAAAAATGATCCCTCCATATGATATTTTAGCTTAGTCTATTTTTATAACAGATTATTATATTATATTAAAATTTTAATATTATTGATTTTATTAATAATATTACATTTATTAATAATTTTTATATTTGTAAGGATTGTGCTTAGGGGTGGGCAAATTCGGTTCGGTTCGGTTTTTAGTGTGAACCGAAAACCGAACCGAGCCGGTCGGTTTTTGAAAAATAAAACCGAAAACCGAACCGAAAAATTAAAAACCAAACCGAACCGAACCGGTTCGGTTCGGGTTTTGGTTTTTCGGTTCGGTTTGGGTCGGTTCGGTTCGGTTCGGTTCGGTTTTTTAATTTTTTTAATTTTTTTTAATTTTTTTTTAATTTTTTTTAATTTTTTTTAATTTTTTTTTTTAAATTTTTAATTTTTTTTTTAAATTCGGTTTTTTCGGTTCGGTTCTCGGTTCGGGCTTCCGAACCGAAAACCGAACCGAATTTTTCGGTTTTTAAAATAAAAAACCGAAAACTGAACCGACCAAGAGAAAAACCGAACCGAACCGACCAATTCGGTTCGATTTTTCGGATCCAATTCGGTTTTTCGGTTTTTTACCCACCCCTAATTGTGCCTATTTTTGCTGTTGACTTTTAAAACAAACATCAATGGTGGGCTTTGAGTTTCTTTTAACTTTTTTAAAAAAAAAGAATCTTTTGAAGATTTTCAATTTTTTTTCTTTTGATTAAAAAAAAGAAGAATCTTTCTAAAAAAATGAGTTGGATCTCATATACGACGTTAATGAGACATGATGGGGTCACAACTATCGTAGAGTATCAAATTTGGAATTAAATAATTAGCAACGTGAATCAATTATCCAAATATTCTATCCATAAAAACTAACGTAAATACTAAAATAAAAACAAACCCTTCTATTTAATTGTAGAAAACTATATGATAGATGTATCTAAATTATGTATTGAAGATTTATTGAGATTCTTCAAATAACACAAATGCATAATTACATTATATTAATAGTTGTGATACAATATTTTCATCGACTTAATTACTTGACATTAACTAATAATTAGATAAATTCGTCAAGTATTGTATGTTATAATTTTTTAAAATAATTTTAATATTATTATCAAATTGGTTATATTTAAACTTTTTATTTGAATTCAAATAAAAATAACAAGTGTATAGTAAATGAGATTTATAGTCTTTATTAATTTAAAAAAAAAATCAACTCACTCTAATTTTTAATTATACAAAGAGAAATTTAAAAAAAATAAAAATAAAATAGCCTAATTAATTTGTGGGGTGCATGTACAAGCACTCAATTAAAATTTTGGTCCGTAGGGCTTGAGGTTTTTAAATTAAAATAAAATCTAATTATAGTTGAAAATAAATTTTCATTTGAGTGAAAATTTTGTTTGGTTTTCAAGATGTTTCAAGAAAATTCATAAGTTGACAACTATCATCAAATTTTCCTAAAAAGTTTCATTAATTTTTCTTGAAACATCTCGAAAAACTAAACAAAATTTCTGAATTTTTACCATCTAAATTAAAAACTTTCAAAATAAGTAAATTTCTCTAAACATTAACTTTTATTTATTAAATATATATTCCTTATTTTTTATTTTTACCATATTTCAAGTGGTTAAAAATACAAACACATTCGTGATCATTGGAGTAATACTTGAAGATCAAGTAAATTTTTTTATTTATATAATTAAATTGAATCGATAATATCAATCACTCTAGTAATTTAATAATTAATCTCATCATTTTTAATATTAAAGTGTTGGGTTTAAATTTAAATTGAGTCTCTGTATTTGCATAGAGAGTAACTCAATTGAATAGATTTATTTTCTGTTTTAAAAGTAAATATTATAATAAATAATAAATTAAAATCTTATATTTAGGTGAGATACAATAATTATATATTAAAGAAAAAGTGGCTTTCCAAAAAAAAAAAAAAAGAAAAAGTGAAATTAAGTTAATTTATGGTCAAGAAAGGGAAACCATTAAAAACTAAAGTTGAAGTTTGCAACCTACCTACGTTTGTGTACCACATAGATATTGACCGACACGTGTCAAGCTCTCGACACTCCTGTCACTGAAAGAACCGTCACGCGTCGGTTACACTCACTAAACCTCACACAGCGACTATAAATTCAAATGAGAACAGTAGCCGGTGCCTGGGCTTGGCAAATTACCGCGTTCAGTCGAAAGACCTAAAACAACAACGACGACAACGAAAATAGAAATTATAAGGAGTGTTTTTGCCTTGCGAAGTGAGCGAGTTTGGTGGTGGCTAAGAGATCAAAAATCATTTTTATGGCGGCCTCAAAGCTCGCGATTTTATCACTGTGTTTTGCCCTAATTTTTGCAGCGGTTAGGGCTGATGTTTCGATCGAGGGAGAAGATGTGCCGGTCACCGCATCGGACGGCGTCGATTCCTCCTCTCTCGAGATTGAATTGGACCAACTCAAGGCCAAGATCCATTCTCTTGGTTAGCATTTGAATTTCTTTATAATTCATCTAAATTAATTTATTTGTTTGTTTGATCAAAAGGAGAATAAATAAATAAACTTTGGATGTAGGTTTTACATTCTTGGGATTATCGAGGCTTAAATCTTATAAACGTCATTATTTATTTAATTTTAAATTTTAAATTTAGCATAAGTGAGACATTTGAAACGCAGCTGAAATCTGGTGCATGGAATTTGATTAAGAATGAGGACTAATTTGATGGAGAAGTAAAAAAAAATAATAAATCATGCACGATTACGTTAGCTGATTGATTTATTTTGTTTGTAATCTTTTCAATATACTATGTAATTATTAGAAATTCCTAGTGAATGTTTGTGTTGCTTCCCTAGTTTAATTTAGGAAAGATGCCCTCCTCTTAGCAATTCAGTGTTACGTTAGAGGGAAATTAAAATAAGTGAGCAGTTGTTTGCTTGCTGGATTTATTTCATTCTGTTGGTATTGCATTTTGAAGGGAGTTTCTAAATTTCAATGTCTTAAGTTTTCGTTTATTTAATAGGCTGATGTTGTATAATTTCTTGTTCTGAAGAATCCCATATTGATGAGAAAACCCAAGAGTTGAAAAGCAAGGATGAGATGATAGCACTGAAGGAGAAAGTCATTCACGAGAAATCAGATAGCATTGAGTCCTTGCAGAAAGAATTGTCATATCTTCAGGTTTGTGTAAATGGAAAAATTGAACTCATTTGTATGTTATTAAGCAATCACACGCACTTTAGTATGTGTTATTAAGCAAGCTTTTTTCTTTTGTTGTTTCTCAGCAAAAGGGGACATTAGATGCTGCAGAGGAGGTGGGTAAGGCTCATGCACGGGTTGTTGAGCTTGAGAAGCAGGTGAGACACCAACAATCAAATCTATCACTCTATGTGACGACTACATCCTTGTAATATTACTTCTCTGTGCAGGTTGATAAGCTCAAGCAGGAATCACAGAGGCAACAAAAGGAGAAAGAGGCCTTGGAAGCCCGAGCAACTGATGCCGAGAAGAAGACAACAGAATTGAGAGTCAAACTAGAGAATGTAAGACGTCTATTTGGCTGAATTTCGGAAAAGCTCATTTTTATTATTGTCTTATGTTTTATTCTCATTGCTGTTAGGATTAATTTCTTTTGTTACTTGTGCTTATTGAAACTACACACAGTTTTTAGATGGCATACTTGCTATAATCTTGGTATTCATCTGTCAGGTGCTTGTACATATGTCCAACTGAATAGAATGCTAATAATCCCCAAACTTTTAAACAATGAATTTGTTTGGTTGGGATGTAATATGTTCCTGTGATTATTGTATAAATTGGAATCCACTTCTTGCCGTGTGTCTTCTTCTCTTTTTTATCAGTTTTAGGACAGTTTTTAAGGAACTTGAATGTTTCTTAAGAATAACCTATGCTTTGGGTATGCTGACACTAGAGCCTCTTCCGTTTACAGCTTCAAAAGATAAATGATGAACAGACACGCAAAATTCGTAAAACTGAACGCGCCCTCAAAGTTGCTGAGGTATCGTAGTAACTTTAATTATATTTTGCTCTATTCTGGATGATGTTTTTCAGTTGTTGATTCTTCCATTAGTTTTTAAATTTTACATTTTTCATTGCAGGAAGAAATGATGAAGGCAAAGTTAGAGGCTACTTCAAAATCTAAAGAGTTAACAGAAGTAAGAATCTGTCCTAATTTTTATTGTCATACGTTTCTCTTATTGATAGGGGGAAGGTTTTTGCTAGCAAACCCAATATGGTTCTCATTTAGTTTTATGATTTCAGTTCCTGTTATGGAATCTAGTGATAATCTGGGGGAAGTACTACTCTTTGGAGATTAAAGATAAAAGTAAATGTTGGGAAAAAAAAAGTCAAAGATACGTCAAGTATTGGATTGACAGTCATTGACTGCCTGAAGTTTTAATACTTTGATGAAGATACTGCTAGCTATGGTTGTCAGAGGAGCCTAAGCATCTGAATTTTTACTACCTCCAATGAGTATAAACAGTTTTTTGCAAATCTATTTTCCATTGCAGAAGCTTAGCTTGAATTTACCAATTATTATTGACTATATTAGTTTTCATTACTGAGAGTTTGTTGGAAGATAAGCCTGCGGGAACATTTTATGTGCATGCAGTTGAATATGGTTCTCAAAACATTATTGTTCCATCGCCCCTGTGATCCAGGATGGTATATCTGTGTTAGTTGTTCCTAGTGATGCAATCTATTTTTTGGTGCAGATTGCAATAGGTGCATGAATGCATTACATGTCATGCAATACAACTGTTCTTTCTTCAGATGATTGATTATACAGACTGAGTAGATTAAACTTGGGGTTAATGCATATCTCAAATTCATGATCAGGTTCATGGTGCATGGATTCCTCCATGGCTTGCTGTACATTTACTTCAATGTCAGGTAGAAATAATGCTATTTATGATTTTTTTTTTCTTTTGCCATGAATTTTCCTCCTAAATTATCATTTTACTTCTTGCAGTCCTTCATTGAGACTCAATGGAATGAGCTTGGAAAACCTGCCTTTTATATTGTGACTCAAAAGGTATTGTCTTTTCATTGCCATATGGTTTTCTGACATTTGCTTGTTATTTGTTGGAAACTGTCGTGTTCTTGAACATGATATTGCCAGTTAAATTCTAGTTTTGGTTAAAATATTATTATTGGTGGTCATGACATGATGTCATCACTAAACTAGGTGTTTGATTTTGTCACAGGCTCTGGATAAGAAGGCCCAAGCTGAAAAGTGGGCTGAACCACATGTGATAACAATTAAAACTGTGAGCTCTATTTTCTCATTCTTGTAATCCTATGATTTTTAAGTTTTATACTGGGAGCTCTATAACAATGTTGTTCCATTTACTCAATAAACCACCCCCAACCCCCGCCCCTCTTCTTTTCTATTGGATGGATGAGGTATTTATGAAGCAGGATCTTGCATATTTGTATTCTTTTCTTGGAGCTTAATTATGCTTTTCTGCCTTGCTCTTTTTGGGAGTAGGGAGGGCAATTTGGCCCGATCTGGAAAAACTCAGAATCCGGCCTGGCTCGGAAAATCCGGTTTTTTTTTTTTTTTTAAAGATCTGGGGTTTTGCGGGAACCTGGAAACCCGGCTGGGATTCAGATTTTATTTGTTTTTTTTTTAAAGTCCTAAATTAAGTCCTAAAATTCTTAATCTTTAATATATATATATATATATGAATCTAACAATTTTTTTACAAAATAAATATCCCAAAAGTTCAAATTTAACTTAAATAAATGAAAAAAAATCTGGGCTTAACCTAGTTTTGGCCTGGCCCGGAAAAACTTGGGGAAAACCCGGGTTCATTGAAAAAATCCAGTTCTGGATTTTGTCATCCCTATTTGGGAGGCATCTTTTACATGAATAAGCTTGGGTAGATCAGTGGTACATGGTGATTTACCATTTATCAGATGAAATTCTATGTCATGTTGTCCTTATCTGTAAGGAATTGGTGATCACCTGTGTGTCTGATTACATGGATCTCTGTTCATTATTTGAAGAAATGGATCCCGGCCATGAAGGAGCAGTGGTTAGTTTTCACCACAAATGTTGAACCACATGTGCAATCATTAAAGACAAAAACAATTGAAGCTTATGAGGCATCAAAAACTGCAGTAACTCCACATGTTGTTAGAGTACAAGAGGTTGTTGATCCTTACTTTCAGGTATGTTCCCTATTTCACCTTCCTGTTCATCGGCTATGATAACATGCATCTTAAAAGCATACTTCAATTGCTCACAGAAAGCTAAGAAGTTCAGCAAGCCATATATTGATCAGGTTGCCACTGTGGCCAAACCTCATGTTGACAACGTACGACTGGCCCTGAAACCTTACACCAAGAAGATAGTTCATGCTTATGGGAAGTTTTTAGAATCTGCAACCACATACCACCATCAGGTATCAAAAGCTGTCACTGTTAGTGTATGTGCATTAAGCTTTCTCCCAACTTTTATGTCCTTAAATTTTTCTTCCTGCAACTTTGTGGGAACATGGCATAATTTTGTCATCCTTTTGGTGGGTTACATTATAGTATCTCATTTGTGGTGAAAGGTTTACCTGGACAATATTTAGGAGAAGCAATGAAGTTGTAGTCTTGTAAATGGACATGAAGCTTTTTCTGTCTTTTTGTTTAATTTGTTGTAATTTGGACTTGGATGTCTTAGCTAGCATCATTTTTGATAGAAGTGTTACAATCATTGAACTGTTTCTTTCTTTTTTTTATTTAAATTAAGGTCCAAACTTCTGTGCAAGAAATCCTGAAAAACCATGAGCTGACAAGACCTCTTGCAACTAAAGAGCTGGAGTGGTTTGCTGTATGTGCCAATTTTGTTTGTTTCCTTTGACCCTGCCTAATAGTTAATTGTCAAACATTTGATCATTTATACTTCAGGCAGTTGATGTAACTGTCTAACCTCTTGGTAACTTAATTTTGCAGGCATCTGCTTTATTGGCCCTACCTATCATCATTTTATTTAGAGTCTTTTCAGCCATTTTCTGGTCAGTATTTAATTTGACTAATTCAATTTTGGCAAATTTTCTATACATCTGTGTCAAGAAGCTTTTATTTACATCTTTGTAGTTTGTTTTGAGAGTAGACAGTGTCATATTTTCCATTTGTGATATATGTTCCAATCTGTCTAATCTCAGCAGTAAGAAAACAAAGAAACCAGTTCGACATTCTCACCATGCTCGTCGTAAGCCCAAACGTGGACATCCAGACAAGTAGAGTACCAGGAGCTTGTCATCCTTTTGTTTTGGTTTGGGTAATATCAGAGGTATCTCAATTGTCACAGTAATTGACATTCTTTTTATACACTGCATGGGAAAGATGCAAAATCTACATGAAGATGTTTTCCTTTTTGGAACGTGAACAATTGAGAGTGTTAGTCTGGATGGAAATTTGTGATAAGTTTTCCTTTTTGGAATGTGAACAATTGAGTGTTAGTCTGGATGGAAATTTGTGATAAAAATCTGTTGTTTTTCGATTGATTTTTAAGTCTTAGGTAGCTTTGGAATTGTCTGGCAATGCTACTGGTCTGTTATGGTATATACTCTGAACTGGACTATTAAGGATGCTTTTTTTTTTTTTGATAGGATGAACTAGATTTTTATTGTCTTCTCCAAGGCATGTTTTCTCGTATTGGTATATCTTGATTTGATGCTGCATGGCATAACAGTAATCATTTTGTGTTCATTTTCTGCAGATGGGAATTTGACACATTACACATGGGCTTATTGAGGCTATAATGTTTTTGAAGATCCTGCATCTCTTTTTCTTTTTCAATATTTGTGAAAAGAAAATGTTTAGAACTTTTTCCCACTACAAAATTAGTCATTTCAGAAAAATCTAGAATTTAGTGTATGATGCAGTGTGTGCTATTTATGTTGTAAGAGTTGTAATCTTATTATTGTTATTTCTTTTTAATTTTCTCAAATTCACAGTTGAAACTGCTCTTAGCCCAGTGATTTATCATGTTTGCTAGTTTCTTCTAAATGATGTCTTAATATTTTCTCATCAAATATTGTAAGGACCAAGTTAACTATTTAGTTTGACGACAGGTTGAGTGAGGAAGCTTTGAATAATTGAGAATGCAAACTGTGCTATTACGTATAGCTCTTAGGCCTCATTTCATTTCAACAAAATGAGAATGCAAATTGTGCTGTTATGTGTAGCTTTTAGACCTCATTTCATTTCAGCAAACAAATGTCCGTAGAAGTGGCATGGTTTAGGCCCAGAGTCTTTACAGGCTGTGGCAAGATGTAGACGGTGTGTAATGGTGCCCGCGATTGCCGACGGTTGGAAGTGAAAAAAGAGACCGCAAAACATAGCTCGAAAGAAATTGGGAATATTTTCATAAATAGCATATTATTTTTAGTGATTTTTTTTAGTAGTTACAGTAGGTTAATCTTTATTAATCAAATCAAAGTCAAATGGATAGAATTGATACCTAAGTTTTTGTAAGGATTCGTTGGGTTAAAATTTTGAAAGTACAGTTTTTAAGAGATCAATAGTAGAGATTTTAAAAAGAAATTATTGATCGTCAATTAAAATATTTTTTTTAAAATAGTAGAGTGTTTGATTATATATTATTAAAAGTGTATATATGTTATTAAATTACTAAAAAAAATATGTAATAAAATTTATATTTAAATTTTAAATAATTTAATATTTTTATATATAAGTTTTAATTTATTATGTATTTTTTTAAATTTAATTTTTTAAACACAAGAATTAAATAAAATTAATATATAATAATCAATGAATTAATATAAATTATTGTCTTTGGTATAAAAATTAAAAATAAAATAAAAATTTTTTATTTTAAAAAATAAAATAATTAACAAAAATATTTAATAAATTCTTGTAAAAATACGATGGTTGTAGAGATAAAAAGATTTAGAGATATGATAATTTTTAAAAATATATTAATTGAATAAAGTTAATTTTTATTAAGGTATATTATAAAAAAAAGAAAACATTATTATGCTATATGTGATATTATACAAATATTTTAAAAGTTCAAAAATTTTTATTTTAAAAAATTAAAAATTTAAATTTTTACAAATAAAAATAAAATAACTTTTTTAATCTTTAAATTTTTTTATCTAATTACAATTAAACACTATAAAAAATTTTGAAAAAAATTTTTAACATTAAAAAAAAATTCGTTTTGCCAATAAAAAAGCTCAACTAATGAGCATTAAATTTATCTTAATAAATATATTTTAATATTTATAATAACTAAATTTAAGTTTTAAATTAAAAAAATAAATAGGGAAGAAAATCTAGAGTTCTAAAATATATGAGTTCGATCGTAAAAATTCAAATATGATAGAAATATTCGCGAGGATACTTTGATTTGTGCGAATGGCCACGTAAATCAATTTGTGTGACCTTTCCTGCCCTGCATCCAAGAAGAGCTGCACAAATCAAAATAAATTAAGAAAAATACTTTCGCACCCAAGAGCGTGCATTGGTTTGCGAGTTGATTCCTTGCCATTATTTGGTGCAAATTGTATCACGTGTATTGCGCACCCATTTCGTGCAGGTTTCACGTGATAAGAATGCACCCATTTTTTTTTGCTTGTTTTTGCCAACTTTTTTTTTCTTCTGGAAAATTTTCTTGTTAATTTATTTTACTAATGTTTTTTATTTTTGCCCATGTTATAGTATTTAGTTACAATAAAGTTGTAATGTATTATAAATTTATAATAACTTAACTTAAATTCATATTTATAAAATTTAAGTTAATTACAAATTTAAATTATGCATAAAATTTATTTATTTATTTAAAGGTATGTATTTATAAATTTATAATTATCTTTTGCTTAAAAAGAATCTAATCTCAAGACTAAAATTCATGGGCCGACCTTATATTAAGTACTTGATGAATATATATACAAAAACTCTATAATTCTCACTTTAGATCTTCTATTGAAGCACATTATCTTGTAACTTAATTACATCGAAGAGCGTTAAGTTTAATACAACATCATTTCAAAGATCGTAAAATTTACAGGTTTGTAGGTAGTGCGGCATTAAAATATATAATAAAATGACACGAGTCTCCATCACGTTGTGAGCATTTTCATTAAGGTTAGAATTGTAGATAATGATCTTCTGCTTCATCAAATCCAGCTTAATCATAATTCAATGCTCGCACTTGTAGTTAGCAGGAATACAAATTTATATAAAGTTTGACATTGTCTCGTAAATAAAAAAAAATTTATAAAAAAAATTAAATCCTTTAACCTATAAATATTTTACCTTGTCAACTTAATATATAGTTTCCTGCTAAATAATTCTTCTTTGAATTCTAATTTGTACAATAGTATGCATGAATCTCATGCAATAACAAATAAGTTTATGGTAGATTGTATGTAGACAAAGTTATAAGACTTAAAATTTTAACAAAACAAATAATTAGTATATGTGAATGACAAAAAAAAATTAAAGTACTAAAAAATAAGTATCACACAAGTAGACATTTATGGTAATGCATAATAATATTTGCATTGCCTTTGCCAAACCAACTTCAAGTACTCATTAATGTGCTGCAAAATTCAATAAATAAAGCTAAAAAATAGTTGAATTTAAAGCAAATGAAATTCAATATATATGTAATTTTCACTTACGAAATCATCTAACCATTTTTGTAATACATACCAAAACCATGTTAAGTCAGCATTAAGCCCAAGTAAACTATCTTGACCCTCACTACTATAAGACCAAACCTTAAACTCGGCTTGGACAATCAAGTCTATTGGTTGTAACGGATTCACATCCACCTACAGCTCATCGCACTGAGGCTGTACCTGAAGTTTAATCTTTTTATTCTTGATATTCCATAGTATGAGATTGGTATATAATGTGTATTTAACACATGCGTCCTTATATTACTGCCCATACATACTCAAACCTTGACGACAATCAAGAAAGATTTGAGCACTAACATGACAATCAGTTAGATATTGCATGTCCAGCTACATGTTATACCCAACAATTAGAGTTTATTTTCATCCGTTGCATTTTCGTCGAACTGAAACAAAACACATAAGCGGATAAGTAATGTAGCCTAAATTCACTTTGTGTAAGTGATATTTATTCCCTTACTATATATTGATTTGTGTCAGTCTAGAAGGAGTACGACTATTAGAAAAGATGCATCATTTACTATATTTGATGCATAATATCACTTTAGACCTAATCAACCCACATAAAAATAATCTCTCGACTTTATTCTTTGTAGTAACTCAGCTTTGTCTCAGTCCATTCTTTGTATCATTTGTTCTTGTAGTTGCTCAATCTTCTGTGCAACGTCATAATTTTCTAATGTGCTTTATTCAAACTACACAAAAAATTAAATTTAGTCAATAACTTAACTAAATACATTAATTAAGCTAATTTTTTTTAAAAGAGAATATATTGTTGCTCTAAAAACTTGCGAGTCTTCTTCTTCATGGCCACCTTCTACATCCATATCATCTTCAATGATAATGAAACAGACAAATTCCTTCTAGCTCTGAATTTGTGTAACACCGTAAAGATTTGGCAAGTCCTTGGCATAATTTCCGACTGCTGGAATCCTCAAATGTCTGATCAACTGGATGACCTTATCCTAATTTTTATGGTATTTTAGTATTAACTTATAATGTACCTCAAGAACCTATAGAACAACTACGAGGATTAGTAGAAAATTACCTTATTAAATGAGGAGTGCAAGGAATAGCTCATTAGATCCATGCCACTTTGAACCTCAAGTTTTAAGCAAACTGGCATAAGGCTTTACTTGCTAAAAAAGTTTTGGGGGGTAGGGGGAGAGGGGTTTGCCCCTCTCTTTAGAACATCCCTTAATTTTAGTGCCATCCTTCATTGGTTCTTAACTATTTAAATTTGATACGTAGAACCAGAATGCAAGTTGTGTGATAATTTGATTCCCCAAAAATGAGAAGTCTCTAAGCTTTATGCCTCCCACACAAGGGACTGTTGAACCTTTTACTAAACGCTTCGCATAGAGGAGCTCTGCGAAGGAATATTATCCTTGGACAAGGTTAAAGAGGCTTGGGAGTTGCAAATATTTTAAAATTAGGTAATATATATTTGTGAATAAGAATTATATAATTATTTATGAATTGATTAAAAACATATTAAACTCTCTCAAAATTATTAGTTCGTGAATAGAGGAGTCTTCCAGCTCTGTCAATTTAAAATACGATGGAAGTGGTGATCACTATGAATATGAAAAAAAACCTCACCACTGACCGCTAATTCCTTACAAATTCATACTTGAGATAATTTAAAAATAATAAATTATTTTCAATAAAAATAAATTATAAGATCAATAGTAATCGACAAAATTATTACACACTTGGAAGGCATAAAAAAAATTGTACACATTATATTTCTCTATCCCTTTTAAAGTTGGGCCTTTTCTTATTTTTTCTAACTTTTAGAAGACCACCTTAGTAAGTGACTCATACAATATACTCTATGTAATGTTGCCCCATAAATACATATTGAACTCATCAAAATTGTCTACTATACTTAAAACAAAATTTTGAATCCTTCCATACTTGTTGCGTAGGATCAAAATACGATGAATAAATTAAAATAAACTTAATTTTACCATGTCTTCATCGTTGACCTACTCTAAGTCCAGAGAAGGGAACCAAGTATTAACAAATTTGTAGGTCAAGTTCTTTCTACTCAGAGAAAATGTCCATAAGCGATTACCCAAATTTTTCTCAACTTTCGAATAGGTGAGTAATTTTTCATTTTCAACCTAATAATTACAACAAATACTTTTTGAGAGAATCAGATACGCCTCTTGCCAACCATATCTCTTGATACAAATTAGCAATCTCCACCTCTCATAACAAAATTTTATGAACCAAAATACCTAAGAAAGAGCTATTCTATTCATCCAAATATTTCCCCATACAAGTCCATTAAACAATTCCTTTTGACTAGTATCAATTTCTTTCTTATAAGATTGAAGGCCCATATTTTCGAGTAACTCATAATCGATGCTCGAAAAAACTCATTTGGGGGAATTCTATATTGTTTACAAATGTTATTCTTATTGTAAAAATAAGTAATAAATTAAATTAAATAAAATAATTAAACTTAAAAACAATTATTAAGCATACAAACTTATTAAATAATTAAAATTAAATAAATTGAAACAAACATACATATTAGATAATTAAAATTAAATAAACTAAAACAAACGTGCACATTAAAATATTAAACTTTAAATAAATTAAAACAAACATACATATTAAATAATATTTTTGGATACTAATAAAATATTATTTTAACATTTAATTAATTAATTAATTTTTATTTATTTAAATAAAAATTGGATATGTTAACACATGTTTATTAAAATTAAAATAATAATTTATTTTTCTAAATTTAATTAACTTACATATTTATTTATTAAATTAATAAGTAATAATAATACAATAAAATTAAAAATGCACGCCATATGGTGCCCACGTGACGTGCATGCGTGGGCATACAATGGGCGCACACGCATGGACGCTCTGTGTGGCACGTAGAGTGCATGCACGAGCGCCTATGCTTATGCATGGGCACTACATAGAGCACTAAAGCATTGGTACTGCATGGGCACATGCGTGCCAGCCTACAGGAAATATTTAGCATTGTAGATGACAGTCGGTCGCCATGCTGGTTACTGTCTGCATTCAATTTTTATAATTTACATCCTATTTTTGGTTAGATTTTCACTATTTTTTTTCATATTTTCAACACAATTTTCAAACAATTTACCCATAATTAATCCATTTGATTCACATCTATTCATTTTCACCCATTTCAACATAAACTACTAATTTCATCTAGAGTTAAAAAAAACTCACTAACTATCAACTATTTTTTAAATTTGAAGTGAGCAATAGGATGAACAAAGTCTGCTCTACATAATATCGCCTTCAAAATTACTGATTTACACAATGTCGATTTCAGAGAGTTTTGTAGAGAGATAGTATTTTTTTAGGTGGAGAGAAAAAATAAGACTCAAGGCTATAATCGTCAAATTTTAATTTTTTTGGGTACAAAAAATTAACTTTTACATATAGGGCTAAAATAAATTTGTTAAAATTTGGTCATTTATGAAAAAAATTCAAAGAAATTTCAGGAAGAGAAAGCTCAATAAAACTATAATATTAAATGAAGAATACTTAGAGAAAGATAATGTTGAGTGTTAGGAAATCAGATAGGCTCTCCAAGCTAATACTACTGAGGTATCAACTCAGCCATAGTACTGATACTACTTGTTGGGGTTTTTACATGTCCTAATACTTCAATGACTAATATTTAGCACTCTAAAATCACCTAAGAGTTTTGTGAAAGACTTCATCTAATCAAGAATATAAAAGATCATACACAATAGAAATAAATAAACAATCGTCACAAGACACAAGATATACGCGGTTCACCGATAAACTCCTACGTCGACGATGGATAAAACATCCATTTTCTTTTATTAATAGTCCACAAAGAACTCTAGATTATAAAAATTTATTAAATCACAAAGATTTTTCAGATCATTGAGATCTTATAATAAGAGATTAATTAATGAGTACAACGAATAGTCAGAGCTCTCTCTTAAAAGATCTATCATAACTTTCTTGCGCATTTAGCACTCAAATGATCCCATGGTAGCATTTTCTCGCACAGTCAACACTATAGTGTCTATTTAACTCTCTATTTTTTCTTATGTTTACATCTTTAATGTTTATTTTATTTTAAGGGGTTATAAGGGTTTATATAAGTTTCAAAACATCCATAAAAATCTTAAATTTACTTGAAATAAGAGTGTACGTGTTTAAGGAATCTAAAACCAACTAAACCTAATTAAGACAGATTAAAACAAGAAACTACTAAAATTGGGCACTACAGAGCTAAGAGTTTTTCCCTTGGTGCCACGACGCTAAGAAGTCGGTGCCACGATGCCACACTTGAGAAATTTCTTCACTTGTGCTTTCATGCCTTGCCTTACTTTTAGTTATTTATTTTTGTCTCTTCCTCATAGATTCAACACGTACTCATCATTGTATAATCTTCTAACTCAAAATTATGCATAAACATAATTTTAAATCACTAAATTTTTAACATTGAGAAAAAAAGAAATTAGAAATAGGAATGACAATAGGATAGGAGTTGCGAGATCTTTTTTGTTCCCTGCCTCGTTTTTTAATTTTAATTTATTCTAGTCTGGTTATTCAATAATTTTAACAAAGTCGATGAAACGTTCTCAAATCAAAATGAGTTCTGGCATATTGGATAAAATACTTAATTTTTGTTATTGCAATTGACTAAAAATTAAATTTTAGGATTTTTTTATAAAATTATATATAATTTAAAATTTTTCTCTTCACATATTATAAATTAATAGATTAGTTAATATATTTATATATTAAATTTTGAATGTATAAATATATAACGGGTGGAGACGAAAAGGAGAGTTTAGATATCTGCTATTGGGAAAATAATTTTTTTACCACACTGCATTTTCATAAAATTCACCCGACGCTATAGCATTTTCCCACCCCCAGTTGGAAACTTTCGCCTCTCTACATCGGGGAAATCACACAAAGAAATTTTGAGGGAGTTCTAAACTTGTAGAATAAAAGTTAAGATGCAATTTATTTGTTTGGTTGGATGTCTGAGGATTAGTGAGAAGTCCTCAGAGATCGGCAAGTGAAGGGGATGCCCCAGCTTTTAGCTCCATATGAGGCCATGCTGCCCAGGACTCATAGAGAACACGATGAAGTTCGTAATTATTATCAAAATCACTATCTTCCCTTTCTTTCCACATCTTTCAAAATGACAGAGATCAGATGAAAAAACATGGACGACTAAGATGCTCCTAGATGAAGCTAGGCGATGGCTTGTTTTCCAAATCATAATGATTACTCTCTGATAGCTGGGTAATTTACCCCTTACACCCCCAAATGATACACAATAAACTTCTTAATTTCTTGAAGTTAACAAACTTAAATAAATAGCTAACTCTACATTAACAGACTTCATCATCTAGCTAAATTAATATTCTGATTCTTTCTCCCTCAGTAAGGAGGCCAGTAGTTATCTAAATCCATGCAATGGTCCACGCTCATGTATCTGCCGCCAGGTCCATTCGTATTATTGATTTCTGAAGCGTAGCCAGTCTCTGAGGCAAAAGAAGTACCGGTCATTATGGAAGAAGCTGTGACGTCTTGTTGATTCATTGCTTGAGGAGGAGGCGGCGGCGGCGGCGGCATGGGTCGCAGAACAGGTTGCGCCGTGGCCCCTCCAAGATTTAGATTTAATCCCGATATTGTGAAGCCTCCCCCTAATGGGTAGTTGATTTGGGATTGGATTGGTAGATTTACACTCGTTGATGCACCTCCCCGAAACATTCTTGTAAGTTCTGCAAGTTGATCTGCGTTTCCCATGTAGTGTCTTCCAATGGGGAATTGGTAGCCCTCCGGTTGCATCATTTGTGAGGGCATGACACTTGGTCCTATATCGAAGTTGTACCCAGGATTCACTGCTCGTGATTGATTTGTTGGGAACTTTTTGGCACCTACACTCTTCTGAAAGACCCGGCAAACTACCCATTCATCCTGTCAGATTCCATTCAATTTCAACAAATATCGATTTAGAAAAAAGTCATGAGAAATCGTGGAATATGGTACTTCTTCCATTGTATATCAAACTAACTCGTGTGTATCATGTGCATTAATCAATAAATCATGAAAAATCAATACACAAATGTCATGCATATACATTTCTATGTATATAACATAACTATCCTCTTCTCTAATGTTCATTTGTTTAGTGTGAGTTTGATGTAGATGAGAAGCAACTTTGTGTAGAAAAAAACACACATAGGAGTATACCGCAAGCTAGAGGTGATAATTTCTCTACACTACGTAGGAAAATTGAGAGAGACCATTTTTCCTCGTATAGGTATCTGCCTTGGCGAAGAATATGTTACCTAGTTTTTGACCTATTTTGTAGCTTTTTGTATATTAATTTCATAGTTTTCTTTGGCTTATGATTTAAGTTTTTCAAAATCTACAGATCATGCTGTATTTTGATGTTTTCTTGTAACTTCACCAAAGGGTAACAAATTAAAAAACATATATCTTGTTGAAACTAAAATTAAAAACAAAACAATTATTATAAGAAAATATCGGTATAAGAAAGAGAATCTTGAGTGTTCTTAGTATATAATTGCATTTTTTTTCACTAAATTTACATTATGTGTATGAAATTCTTTTAACATTGATTGAGAAATACACATAGCAATAACTAAATAGAAAGGGTGAAATATATCGAAGCTAACCAAAACATTTTTACAATTATTTTTAGTCATTATATATATACATATCTTAAATAATATTTCTGAATAAAACCAGATAATGAAACCACCAATATTGAGCATTATTATTTTGATGCTTACACTCACAGAAAATTCTATTATTATCTTTTGGTTTATAAGAGTAACAATGGTTGTGGACATAACATGGGAGTAATAATAATTTAGCATTACCTTTGAAGTTCTAAAAGCAGATTTTGAGTGGACGCGATATTCATGCATAACCCAGTTGGTTTTCTCTCCTCTGGGAGCTCTCCCTCTATAGAAAACCAAAGTCTTCTTCATACCAACCAATTCAGAAGTCACACTGTTGAAGATCTCCCTGTCTTTTCCTGTGGTCTTCCAATATCCAGTGTTGGTTGCTCGGTTTGTTCTCACCCCTGTTGGATATTTTCGATCTCTAAGACTAAAGAAATACCATTCCTTTTCTCCCATTTTTGCCTTCCCTGATTCATACATCACAATAACAAGATACAAAACAAAGAATCAATTATTGATTCGTAGGACGTGGTTTGGTTGGTTGTGAATGCGCCTAGTATTTGCGGCCATCCGAATTTGAGTAAAAATAGAGAGTTAAGAGTTGATGTTTTGTCCTTTTCAAAAAAAGAATTGATGTTTTGTGGATGAAGTTTTTCATTCCCATTTAAACTTTGTTTTTTTAAAAAAAAATTCATTGATTCGTAGTTTTATTTAAAATTTATGTTGTATCTCTCGAGAAATGAAAGAAAAACATAATTGTACATCTCGACTAATATTAAAGTTTTGAATTTTCCTTGTCCTGTTGAGGTCCAAAAAAAAAAAAAGAAGAAGAAAAAACTATTTTATGAGATACTGTTTGGAAAACCTAGATTCCAAATGAAACAAATTAAACAAATCTGAGAATATTTCTATACTTAGAACACTTATGTACATCATTCAAGAACATGACCGGATGGTGTTTATAGTTTTAGGTCAATGTTATATTGATTAATGATAGAGGATTTAATGTGTTACAACTACCTGGGAGATCCCACGGCTCGCATTTGTTGAGATCAACATCAGCAATTGCCCTTCCTGTGAAATTAGCATCCGATATCTTGTTTAGAAGATAGTAAGTGATGAGCTCTTCATCTGAAGGATGAAATCGGAAACCTGGTGGCAGAGTTTCCTCCTTTTTATCACCTTCCATTTCTATCTTCTCTTCAACTTGTAATTTCTTCCCCTTGTGAATATTTTGGCTCTGTACTAAAACAAAATTGACATCAAGTGATGAATTGTTCAAACTTTAATAATATCGATCCCAAAGAACTACTAAGCAAAAATAATTTTTTTATATATCCTATAAAACTAAAACACATGCTGAATATAGGGGAGAACATTGGTTGCATATGGTGGAGCTTCCAAAAAACCCTAGCAAAGATCAAATATCTTTTATTCCCCCAAGTAAAAGGAAGTTCTGAAAATGAAAACTTCTAGGAACCAAGTAGCTTACTTGCATGGAGAAAGCAAATTCTTCGATTAGGTTTTGATTTATTTCAATTCAGTTTTGATAAAATATTGGTAACTTAGAGAGGGATTCTAGATAAGGAAGGTGATAGAGAGTGAATTTGTGAAGGGCTTTTATTTTCTTACTTACCATGAACAAGAAAATGTGGGAATTTAAGCTTCTCGTTTGAAGAAAAGAATTGAAAGGTGTGACTGTCAAGCTCTCACCTACTATGGGTCTTCACGTACAAGGTTCATGCTCACGTCCAAATTTTAATGCTTTTTTATTATATGCTAAGTCATCCAAGCAATCCCCTTTATTTAGTTTTATTTTACACGATGATATCCCTCACCTGTCACCGAGCTTAATATTGCATATTCTTGCTAAAATGGCCATAATACCCCTCACCATCTCTATACTTCATTGGGTTTAGTTAATGTCGTGTTATATTCAATGAAATTATTTCTCTCTCTCTCTCTCTATATATATATATATATATATATATAATATCTGAATTTAGTGGGTAGGATCCTGTTCATGGTTCCAAAGCAAAGAGACCAAAAATATAGGGAAAATAATGGCAAAATATTCAGAATAAAAGAAAATCGATTATAGTGATTAGAAGAGGCTATGTCCATAACATGAATTACGTAATTTACAGCAAATCTTAGGAGCATAATAATAATATTATAAGACTTTTTTAACAAATAGAAACAATGTAAGTGATGTCTCTGATAATAAGGATTTTGGTTTTGGTCATGCAAATAAGACAAAGTCACGTAGACAGGTATTTGTCCACTGCAGCACGTAAATCCCGTTCATGTTCAGGACCACCCACGTGATGGTTCTCCCTTTGAATTCAAATCTCTTCCCACCAATTAATTTCTGCCACGTCAGCGGAACTGAAAATTCTGTGGGAGAGATTTTGAAATGGTAAGACTTAGGGTTCTTTTGGGGCGCCAACCACTGGAATATTATATATATTTGATTGTTTCCCGGGAAAGCGTTTCGCCTTCTTCCAGACCATTTTCCTGGATTCCTTATTCCTTTGTTCTCCTTTAATTTGACATTTATTCTTTATCTGGGTTCTATTCTAATAGTACGCTGCCAGAAAAAGATAAAACAATTTTGCAAATATAAAGTAAAAGATTTGAACAGAGTGGTGCTACCACTCACATATATTGTGCCAATGCCAGATTTTGTAATCCTTAATGATTTAAAGATGACAAGGGGTCGAAAACTATTTAAATTAAAATGAGAATTAATATAGATACCAAAGATATAAGATAAGATCAGTATCATTAATTTAAAAGGAGAGAAAAAATCCAACCTACAATTGCAAAGAAAAGAAAAGGAATGAAATTTTTTTTTAAAGCAAAACTAAATATAAAGTAATAAATGATTGATATGCGAGCTGGTGAAATGACTTAAAGCAAATACTACTAGCTATTTGAGCTGATCAAAATTCGAAGTCCAAAAGCTTGATCCTCCTCTTTGCTCTTTTCTTTGCATCTTGATCTTTGTGAAAGGCTTCTTATTTGACTATCATAAATTTTTTGTACATTCTTGTTTGACGTATGATCATGGCTGTATTAAGCTTATTATTTCTTTCGCTTGCCCCCGGATCGGATGTTTTTGCAACCAGCAGTCTATGACGTAGTGCGTTTGGCATGTTTATTTTTAAGGAAAAAATATATTTTAATATTATTATTATATAACTATGTGTTAGAGGTTTTAACATACGCTCTAAAAATCTTCTGAGCATTTTGTGAAAGATTTGAATTATAAATAATTAAGAATAAAAAAAATCAAGATAAAATAATAAACAATTACACAATCACATAAGAAAGTGTACGTGGTTTGATAATAAACGCTTACGTCTACAGTGAATTATAAAATTTAAGTCTTTTTTATTTAATCCACAAAGAACTTAAATCTCAAATATCTCTTACAATAGATAATTAAAAAATACAATATAATAGACGAGCTCTTAAGATCTATAAGTGCTTTCTTAATCACACAGATCTTAAGCACTCATATGACATTCTTTTACGCACTCAATACTCAATACTCTCTAATTCTCTATTTTCTCTCTTGAAGTTTTTCTATAATGTTTAATTATTTTAAGGGTTACAAGGGTTTATATAAGCTTCAATAGGTTCTTAAAAATCCTATTTCTAGTTAAAATAAGAGTTCATACGTTATAAAAATCTGAAAATTGACTTTAGGACACAATACTCTTTAAAATAAGAAAGTTCCCGTAAGTTGGAACCTAGATGCCACTTTGCTCAAGTTTTGGTGCCTAGGCGCCGAAACGACTTTGCCCTCGCCTTTTTTTCACGCTCTAAGCCCCTCATCACTTTCAGCTTCTATTTTTGACCCTTTCTTATTCGTTTAATATGTCTTCGATATCATTTTGACTCTTTATTGGTCTCTAACTCAAAATCATACTTAAATATAATTTTAAATCATCAAAATTTAGCAAATCCCTCCTTAATTCAAAATCTCTCTCTTTAAGAAGCTTGTCAAGATCCATCTGCACCAATACTCTATCACTTAACGTTATCTCTAGTTAAGTCTTTGTATAAACTTAACTCTTCTTGGGCTCATAATTTTGATCTCTAAATATATGAATGCATCTTTCCTTAGGTAACCTTCATATTGTAATCTCTCATGTCATTCTTGACACTATGATTACAATCCGTTGGTAGTTAAAACTTATTGTTGCTAACAGCTCCCTTTCTATACATTCTCTTTCGACTCTTATCACCTTGGTGAGCAATTCTCCAATACTGCCTCTTGGTCTGCATGCTCTTAACAACCCATCTTGAGCCAACTATAGCATTCTCATCAAGCATATATAGCCTATTGTGCTTCTCACCCTTCATCATCACCATAGATTCTTTTATTATTTTTAGTATTACTTTTTGTACCTTGAATGAATACTCCACTCGATCTAGTACTCCTAAGGATATCAAGTTCTTTCTAACTTTAAGATTATGTTGTATATCAAGTACTCCCTCACTTTTCTATCATATATCCTCATCTTTATACTATTTATTTTCATAACTTCACATAGCCATATCATTACTCATTAGTAATTTATCACCTATAATGGATCTATAATTAATAAAATAAGGATCTATCAAGACATATATAAAAATTACAAGTAAAATCAATTATTTATTCATTAGTATCTACCATAAAAAAAAACTATCAAGGATTCTACAACCTCATAGTCCTCCTCATAGATTATCATAGCATCTCCATGCATATTTGTCTTTTTTTTAGACAATCCCTTATCAGGTGCCATTCTTTCTTGCAATGATAATACTTCTTGGACTCTACCCTTTGATTAGTTCTACTTTCTATCTATTTCTCTTGTAATTAAACCTGTTACACTATTAGAGTCATATCTTTTTTTTCAATTCTTTTGTGTTCAACGAGTCTTTAACATCACTCATCGTTGAATTCTCTCTGTCATACATGAGTATGTTTATGAAATACTTATAACTTGAAGGCAAAGAACACCACAAGATAATTGACTTATCTTCATCTTCAATCTTGATGTCAATTATCTAAAGATTTATGATTATCTTATTGAAGGCGTCAATATGATCTTTAATTGAAGTTCTTTCAGCCATAGATAACTAATATATCTTCTTCTTGACATATGGACAATTCATCATGGACTTTATTATATAGAGGGCGTCAAGCTCTTCCAAAGACCTATTTTTGTCTTCTTCTTTATGTTGCTTGAGTCTCTTTAAGGGTTGAATATAACCATTGACTTATCAGTATAGCCATAACCTTTATCTTACACATATTGAAATTATTCTACCTATTGAAAATTTCAACCTTATACTTGTGAGTCGCCATCAACTATTTTCTTAATATACAATAAAGATATTATCCCTGACCTTAATTCTAATACCACTTGTTGAAAATTTTTAGCATACACTCTAAAAACCTTCTAAGTGCTTTGCTGAAAATTTCAATCACATGTAACTAAGAATATTAAAAAATTAAGATAAAGAGATAAATAACCATACAATTACACAAGAAAGTTTACATGGTTCTAAAATAAATACCTACATCCACGTCCACGATGGATCATGAAATTCTAGCCTATTTTATTCAGTCCACAAACTACTCAAATCATAAAGATCTCTCACAAGAGATAATCAAGGTATATAATATAATAGACAAGCTCTCAATGATTTATTAGTGCTTTCTTAATTACAAAATTCTCAAGCACTTCTACAACACTCTCTTGCGTATTCAACATTCAAGACTCTCTAACTCTTTATTTTTTCTCTAATGCTTAATTATTCTAAACAGTTACAAGAGTTTATATATGCTTCAATAGGTCCCTAAAAATCATATTTCTAGTTGAAATAAGAGTTCACACATTATATAAGTTTGAAAACTGACTTTAAGATGTAATACTCTTCAAAATGAGAAAGTTTTCGTAAGTTGGCACCTAGGCACCGAAGTGACTTAGCCTTTGCCTTTTTTTCATGCTTCAAGTCCCTCCTCACTTTCAATTTCTATTTTTGACTTGTTCGTCTACGTGATCTTGATCTCATTTTGTCTATTTTTTAGTCTCTAACTCAAATGAAATTTTAAATTATCAAATTTCAACAATATAAAATAAAAAAAAAATACTTTTTTCAAAAAAAAAAATACACTTCCAAACACATTGTAACATAGTTTAATTTCTACACTTCAAAAAGATCCAAAAATGATTCCTCGTCAACATATGCTTTTCTAAATCTAACTTCCAAATGGCCATACTAAGGACGAACCTTATTTATCATTTGCTTCCCACTATACACTTAATGCAAGTACGTTTTCTTTTTCTAACCAAAAAAAAAAAAAATTGTTTCGTCATGTGATAAATTGATCATATATATTAATAGCAAACTAGGGTTTGTCTATTATGAAGGCTCGGATTACAACTAGGTCTGTCTTATTATGCTTTTCCGTGTAAGCATAAGCATATATAAGATCAAAAATTGAAAGCCAAAATAACTAGTAAGAGGCCAATTCTTAATTCTTAATTTATGTACTTGCTCCGTACACAAATTCTTTCCCAAAGGCATTTCCTTTTCTTGCATGCATGTATATAATTAATTAGATATATGAATGTTGTTGAATAAAAATACTTGCTAAAAACCCTATTGTTGGATCAGCTTATCTTACTTATGACCAAGTTAAAAATAAATAAAACACAGAAGGTTCTGTTTCTGTTGTTGCACTTTGTTCCCCATTTCTCCATTTTAGTTAGCATCCACCGTACGTGGATTCTCCTTCATGAAATAATCAGACAATTTTAATGTTGCAAATACATATACTTATTGCACGAAATGTGCTAGATATATATCACTTTTTTGCACAGGTCAAAGGCAAAGAAACGCAATAGAAATCTTGTCTCTCATATGCATATATATGGGATTATTACACCTTAGACTTGGATTCTTTTGATTGGTCCTTGGAGTGGTGATGGCAATTCCCTCATTTTCTTTTAAGCTCAATTAATTTTCCATGAATTAGTATAATACGTTTATAACTAATTCTGTCTGTAAATTCACAAAGGCACTTTACGTGTTATTTAAGTACATCTGTCAGGAATTGCATGCACTGTAATATTTTAAATAGAAGATAATTATTTGATAACCATCTCTTTCTAAGTGGCTGTTAGTTATAATTTTGGGAAGATTTTGAGAGGTTTAGTTTTGTATAATTGAGCAATTAAGTTCTGAATTTTTTTTAAAATTGCAATTACCCATCTATCGCAATCCTTTTGTTTACTTATCAAACACTTCAAAAATGTATATGATATATAATTTCATAACGGGTCTTGATCACGCTTACCTGTTTTCTGAAGGCCAACTAATCTTTACAGACAATTTACTAATTAATTAAGACTTAATTGATAAGTATGAAGATGGTGTAAACATGATTGATTGGTATATAAATGATGATTAAAACGGGGGGGAAGAAACTCTGAGCTTTTGTGATCAATCAGGAACTCTTAATTTCCTCAACAGGCTGGCTGGAAAATATATGGCTAATTTTGATTCGATTTATTGACCTTTTTACCCAAAAAAAAAAGTACATTTGAAGAGAAGATAATTGTACCCTATATGATAATAAAAGTTAATTTTAGAGCATATATTATAATACATGAACCACCCATTTATTCTGCTGAACAGAATAAGATTATATATCAAGAAATTAAATCCAAAGTTGTATATCTTGCATGCTTAATTATCATCTCTAACATGACAAAATTAGCTGCCTTTGTTTAAGTTGGTGTCAAGATAAACCAATATTAACGACGGAGTTTTGCAGACTAATGTCAGTATGAGCACTAAATCTTATTTGCGCTCTTCAAATTATTAGATCACTCCATTGTAGCTCGATTTTATTCAAGTCTCTATTTTTTACTGTAGCTTTAAACAGACTAACTATATATAGAGGATTATATAACCTATGATTTTTCCCCCTTTCGTTTGATAAGCTTAATTAAAAGGATCTCATGTAATTAAATGAAAATTGAATTAGTTGGGAAGGGCAACATTCATAATGCATACGTAAGAATGTATATATACACATGGGCGACATAGTTGAATTTTCGTTAAGATTTTATTTCATTTTGTTAGTATAGTTGACATATATGATATATCTAGTGATGAAAAGATTGAGATATACTTATTCAAAATCATCTTGTTATAATCATATTATTAATTTAACTTTGCGTGTTTATTCGCATAACCACACTAGGAAAAAATCACCGTTCATCCTATCACTTGATTAACACGATTCTAAGTTATGCGTAACACATCTCTCTTAAACGAGTCAATTTTGAAAAATAATTTGTCGAGACTTATTAACTCTCAATGGTGAAGTAGTTGACAAGTATTTTTCAAGAAAACTCTCTAGAAAAAGATGGAAAAACCCTAAAGCAGTTTGTAGATTCAAGTATGGTATGCTACTTGTCAAGCACTTCAAAAATATAATAATTTAAAGGACAGAATGGTTAATCTCATCGTTACGTCTTTCCCGGTATGCAATACCAATAAACACACAAATGATTAATGAAATTTTTATGTTTATGCAAATAAGTATTTGAGTTGTTGGTGTTTTAAAGATACAAGAAATGATCAAGAAAAAGTGCTTAGTATGATTTTTGTTCCCTAAAGGGAGTGCATGCAAGATATTCAACAGAGTAGTTGCATGTCAAAATAAGTTAAAATTATTGAAATAGAGAAAAAATATATGTAATATCCGGTCCGTGTATGACATTACTGCCTACTGTACACGTAAGTTAGTTCTTTAGTTGGCGTAAGTGAGTGTTTCTAATTGCATTTATTTTCTTGTTCCTATGAATAATGCTCACTCCGATAAGTTAGGTTTAAAAGTTAGATCCCATTTTCTTAATTTGCAGTTCGTTTAAGCTTCTGGGTAACGAGAAATAAGATTAAAATTTTAGTTTCAGGATCATCCAGCTAGTCACATCAAAGAATCGCTTTTAGGATTTCAGATCCATGAAAATGATGAAGTTACCAAATTTTAAGCAACAAACGTGTTATTTTTTTATTTTTGGAGCAGTGAGATCTTACTAATTGAATGTTCTCAGGAAACATTAGTGTTGAATGGCGATCTACATAACTATATATCCGAATGAAACCCTAGAAAAATTCAGGCAACGACTTTGTGATTGAATAATGACCAATGAGTTGTACGTATTATTAAGAGACGTCGTGATAATAATTACTCGCCAAATCTTTCTTAAATTTGCAGTAAAAAATTATGCAAACCGAAATGGGCCAATAACCCAATAATGGGAAGCCATAATGGGCCGAAACATAAGGTCCAAAAAGAAGGTTTAATTTCAATTTACCCCCTAAATAATTAATAAAAATCAAATTACCTCCATCTTTTAACGATCTAGAGATGAAAAAGAAAATTGAATCGAACCAATTAATTTTTGGTCAGTTTAAAAATTAGTTCTTGATCGATTTTATTTACTTAGAACTGATCAGTTCGATTCATTTCAATTTAAAACTAAAAAAATACACTTTAAATGAGCTAAAAAATTTAAATTAAAATAAAAAATTAAAATAAATTAAACAAAATCAATTCGATTTAATTTGTAGTACTTGAACTGATATATTTCATTTTTATAAATTTAAGATGTTTAATTTTAATTTAGTTTTGTACCAAACTAAATTTAAATTGAATTTGCCTATCCCTAACCGTCATCAATGCAACCTCAATCATTTAACTGATGTCGTAACAACAATATTTGATTTTAACTAATGAAATTATATTTATGACTTTGATAGTATAAGTTGTCACTATCACTTTTAAAATTTATGCTTAAAATAATATATAAAATTAATAACAAAATCAAAAAATTTAATCTATAAATAATGAAAACAAAAAAGAAATATAAATAGTAAGTATCGATAAAAATACTTTTATTTGCTTTATTTTAAATTTAATATGTTAAATCCCAACTGCTTTTAATTTTAATGAAATTAATTAACGGATTGGGGATGCGTTAATAACACATAAATAAATAGGAGTAAGTAGATGTTTAATCATATTTGAGGGGGTAAAGCGATATTAATCCTTTAATATAAACAAAGGAACAAAAGAACCCTAAATTCCTCTTTTGGGGATGTAAACAGCTGAACTCGACTGGCTCCCGCTCATTCGTATCACTCAAAAGCAGCTCGAGCCTCATCCTGCATCTCCATCAGGTACCCACTTCATAAAGATTTTTATTTTTTTTTAATTTTCCTTTTCAAGGTTATGTAGGTTACGAAAAAATGTAGTCTCTGATTCCACGATGTCTTTGCTTGGTGCAATTATGTGCGCTGCTTTGAAGTGAAATTGAAAACTATTACTCATTTGTTGTTGTAGCGTGGTTTTATAGAACTTCCTTCGTGTTCATTTCACACAGAATTTCTTGGGTTTTAAGCTGTCGATTGTATTATTGTATCTCATTAGCCAATAAGGGTGCCCTGTTGATTCATGAACATTTTTATTTTGTTCCACCGTTAATTTTAATGGTCATTTACTTTAATGGAGAAGTGAATTTATAATCATCATTACATGTCTCAACAATTTTACTTTTTGTGGGTAGTTCAATAAATAGGCATTGTATTCTAAAATCTAATGGGTTCTAATTTGGTGAGATTGTTGTAGCTTGTAGAAGGAAGATATGTTGGAGAAGGAGACAAACCCCACATTCAGCAAGTCAACTGGCTTACCTCGAAAACGTTTCTATCGGGCAAGAGCACACAGCAACCCGCTAAGTGATTCCCACTTCCCTGTTCCGATCTCCCCTTCTCATGTCGACTATTCCTTTCATTACCCCCAATTCTTCCCTTCTGCTGATCAAGTTAATAGTTCAAAAAAGATCCAGTTTGCAGATGTTGGCTGTGGTTTTGGAGGACTTCTAATTAGTCTTTCAACACTTTTCCCTGAGACCTTGATGATTGGTATGGAACTTAGGGATAAAGTGACAGAGTATGTCAAGGAACGGATTTTGGCATTAAGGGTGTCAAATCCTGGTCAGTATCAAAATATCTCAGTGGTTAGAACTAATTCCATGAAGTACATTCCAAATTACTTTGAGAAAGGACAACTTACGAAGATGTTTTTCTTGTTCCCTGATCCTCATTTCAAGGAGAAAAATCATCGTCGTAGAGTGATTAGTCCACACTTGTTAGATGAGTATGCTTACATTCTTGGAGTTGGAGGGATCATATACACAATTACAGATGTCGAAGAGCTAGGAGACTGGATGAAGTCTTGTTTGGAGAATCACCCAATGTTTGAAGCCATTACAAATGAGGAACTTGAAGCAGATCCAGTAGTAAAGCTCTTGAGTTCTGCTACTGAAGAAGCACAAAAGGTTGCTAGGAATGGTGGACAGACTTTTCAAGCAGTTTTCAGACGCATAGTGCCTGCTTCATGATAGATGGTATAGACTTGGTCCACTCAAGCTTGTTTATTCAGGATGATTAACTCTGTAACAGTGGATTTGCGCTGGTTGCTAGTTTTATGCTGTCAAATGTAGTCCTTTTCTCAATTGTCGCATTTCAAAATATTTGATTGTCCATGAGTTTTAGTTTTGGCACATGGAAACAACTGAACAGGGCTATACTTACATTAATTGATTAATTGATCTCACTGTCTTGTATCGCTGTAGGGCATGAAAATTTTCTTCTGGGAAGTACTGAAAAAACTCATATAAGCAAAAAATCTCAAATATCCTCTCGTTTCACTTTTTAATATGAGAATTAGGATCCTTTCTATTGATCAAATATGTTATAGGGTACAATAGAATTGTATGCTATTTGCTAATATGATTATGAATTCTTTTCTTAAAATATTACCAAAAGCTTTTAAGAATATGAAGAGTTGTAGATGGGAATCGATTGGGATGAATCTAGGCCAGGTTGGTGTTGAGATTCAGGGGGATGTCAACAATTCTTCCTTCGTATAGGAAATTTTATCTTATTGTATTTTGATATATATATATATATATATATATATATGAGAATCCTTCGAAGAATATTTAAGTGACATAACATTTGCGTTTTGCAGATAACCTGACTTGATCAGTTTTACTATTTGATATTTCATCCATAATTAAAATTACATGAAAAGTTAAAACTCTTCTGCAACTTTCAGAATTCCACAGATTCTTGAGAATTAAGGATGATGAAAAATAAATTTACATGAGATGGTGGCTGAACTTTTTCTTATTTCATTGCTCTGTTTCTTATAAGTTTATACAAGATGAATGGTTCTGAAAAGGAAATAAGAATAATTGTAATATGATTATGATTACAACTTTTTTCATTTGTTGCTTGGCACGATTGAGTCAAGCTCTTAATTTTTATCAGCCTCGTTAAGTTGAAAAAGCCATCAAATAGACTGAAAATTGTCTTACGACTAAACAATCTTTAAGAATTTTAAGGGAATCTATAATTACAGCGCCAAATGTAGCAAAACAAAGCCTTAAGTAGAACATGGTCATGAAATTACTTCAAGAAATCTTTTTTCAAATCCCACAAAGATGTAATATCCACGCAAAACAACCAAAGCTTCATTGAAACCACTACTCAATTGATCGTAAATTTGTTTGTACTAGCAACCACTTGAATTTAAATAGAAAATAAAGATTAATATTTAATGAATAAAATTTTTCATTCCCATTCAAATTGTTCTTAAATTTTTTTTTTTAAAAAAAATAAAGACCCGGATTGAATTCAAGCCTAGTAATTTTACTTGTTTGAAGCCGCGCTGAGTTGCCTTCTTCTTGTAATTGGCTTAATTCGGTAATTCAATGATTTTTTGAGAGAGTGACTGAACTTTTTCTTATTTCATTGCTTTACTTCATCAATTTATACAAAATGAAAGGTGCTGTAAATGAAATAAAAAGAAAGAAGAATAATCCTAACACGATTATAAGGGATTTTTTTTATAAAAAAAAAAAACAACAATAGTTAAGCTTTTGTGTCATCTTTATTACCATTTTTTTTTTCCGAGTGTATTATAAATTCTGCAGAGTTCGCCACCGGCACCCATATATTTTCTTTTTGTAACTATTAAGAACTTTTCTAATATTTAAAAATGTTCAAAAACTCCACTGTCATTATGGCAATAATAATAAAAAAAACAAATTTATAAGAATGAAAGTGTTTTAAAAAAGCATATACATTAAAAACAAAATATTTTCAAATAGATATTATATATTAATAATTTTTCACTTACTAATCTCTATATTTCTTTTTTTTTTGGTCATGGTATTAATAAAAAAAAAAGTATTTAATAGAATCATTATGATAATAGGGATATTTTCAAATTTTAAGGGAATTCTTAATAGTTACAGAGAATATAGAGGGTAAGTGGTAAACTCCCTAAATTCTTCTGTGTTCTCTTTTAAATTAGAAGCACAATTCTGTTTCAAAAAGAAAAAAAAATTGAAGTACAATTAAAGTTCTTTTGACAAATTAACAACATCGAAGTTATACAGAAGAAATTTATAAAAGGAAAAATATTAGTTTAATCTCTAATTTTATAAAAATGCTTACCATCAAAAGGAAAATAGAAGGATGTTAATGCAAGTTGGAAGTGACGTGGTATAGTAGGGTTTTTTCTCTCGGCGCACAGTATTAATCTACGCTGTTTCTATGAGGAAAAAAAAATCGAACAAAATGCCGCCGTCTCTGTCCGCTCGCTAATCCCAGAATCGCTCGCCTAGCGAGCAAGTGAACGATGGTAGCGCCCAGCTCGCTGCCGATCCTCCTTCTGCAGCCGTTCCTCCAACTGCTGCTGCTCCTCCCTCTACTGCCTATCCTCCGCCGGCGTCCCACGCGGCTGCTCCCCCGAACGCTGCTTCCAGGTGTGGGGAACCTCTGGCAGCCTTGTCCGAGTTGCCTACAGGGTGTTCTGGTAATCCTCTGCGCTGTGGAGCTGCTGCAGGTGCGTCGGCCGGGTCCGACGGTTCTCCTGCGGGGGCTGCCGAGGTTCATGCACAGGGGGTTGTGCTGTGCTCTGCCGGCTCCCGGGGTGCTGAAACGAAGGCTCCTGGCCCCCCTACGAATGGAGGTTCTTCCAGGGCCGCACCGGCGCTCGGGAATGGCGGTCGCGCTTCGGCTGGCTTGGCCACCATGGTTCCTGCCTTCGCGGATTCTGGGCTGTCCGACGGGGCTCCTCCGGTGGCTTCAGAAAGTGCGGCCAAGCGCAGGAGCAACGGGCTTCCCGCGGTGTTGGCTGTCAGCATGGGTCCGACGCCGGCTGTTTGTGGGGCGGGCTACAGTGCGACGTCCGCTGCTGCTGCTGCTACATTGGGCGCGGTTGCTACAGTACCCGCGAGTGCTACAGTGCCTGCTGTTGCTACAGTACCCGCGGGTGCTACAATGGCAGATTGCGAGGGCAGAAAGGGCGTACAATCCAACAGGCCTTGGGTATCTTTATTTGCTGACAACCGTACTCGAAGCCATGGCAGTGAACTACAATTTGTCCCCTCGACAATCTCAAATGGTAAGAAAATTGTGAAATTCAATAGTAATGAACTCAAAGAAGAAGAGAAAAGGTGGCAGCATGCATTAATTGGGTGTGTGTATAGATTGTGCCCCCAATTTCAACCTCTCCAAGCTTTTATAACGCGCCGTTGGAGGCAATTTGGCCTTATCTCGATTCACTCCATCAAAGATGGGGTGTTTCTGTTTAAATTTGAGAATGAATATGGGCAACAAAAAGCTCTTGAGGATGGTCCACTGACCTTTGATAAACGCCCTTTGATACTCAAAGTTTGGAAACCCCAAATGGTAATGGATGTGGCAAGTATCAGAACTTTACCTATTTGGGTGCAATTCCCAGGATTACCGTGGGAATTCTGGAGCCCCTCGCTATTGAGTCGTATCGCCAGCTCATTGGGATCCCCTAAATTTAGCGACCAATGTACTTTGAACAGAACAAGGCTGGCATTTGCGAGGGTCCTGGTGGATATGGATGTGAAGGGTGATTTCCCTTCCATGATTACATTAGAGGATGAAGAGGGTAATATAGTTAAGCAGGAGGTGACTTATGAGTGGAAGCCATCAGTATGCTCTAAATGTAAACGGGTTGGTCATGATGGGAAAGACTGCTTGACAGGGATAAAACAAGTGTGGAAAGTAAAAGGGAATGATCAGAATAATCAAAGAGAAACTGAAGTACCTATTGGCCACCCGGAGATGCCAGAACCAAAAGAGTTAAATCTAAGTAAAACAGAAGGGGAGATACAGACGCCAGAGGGAAATGAGGCGCATGGCCATACAGATAAGGAACAAATGCTAGGAACCGGGGGAACAGAGGAGATCTAGGTAATGGACAGATTTAACCTAAGGAAGACTATTACTCTGACACATGATGTGGGAATTATAGGGAAGGGTCGACGTGCCAAAAGGAACTCTAAATCCCCACATAGGGGACAATGATCGCAAGCTGGAACATTCGAGGTCTCCATGACCCCTGCAAACAATCAGAGGTACGGGCTCTGATTAAATCTTGTCGATTATGTATTTTGGGATTGTTAGAAACAAAAGTGAAACTGTCTAATCTAGATACCATTTGGAAGAAGTTGGCATTACGAGAGTGGAAACTAGATAATAATTCTGAGTGCCTAGACATGGGAAGAATATGGATCGCCTTTAATCCGGCTAAATGCAATGTCACGATCTTACAAAAACACCAGCAATTCATACATAGTAGAGTGATTATTGATGGTATGATGTTTTACTGGACTCTGGTTTATGGCGCCTCTGCTAGTATTGAGAGAGAGAACCTGTGGAAGGACCTTAGGGAGGATTTGACTCCCAACATTATACCGTGGTTAATCCAAGGAGACTTCAACAATGTACTCAGCAACAATGACAGAATTGGTGGTCAATGGGTTAATGATAACATGGTAGAACAGTTCAAAAACTGGATATCGAGACTAGAGTTATTCGAGTTAAAGAACCATGGTTGTCACTACACTTGGTGTAACAATCAAACAGGTGGACAACGAATTTGGAGGAAAATTGACTGGGCATTTGTTAATGGAAAGTGGCTGGATGCATTGGAGTTTTCTGAGGGTGAAGTTCTTCCAGCGGGCATTTCAGATCACTCTCCTCTCGTGGTCTCCATTTCTAGAGCTTCATATATTGGGAAGGTTCCTTTCAAGTTCTTCAACGCCTGGTGTACTCACAGTGATTTTCTTCCCACAGTCGAGAGAGAGTGGCAGCATGATTGTCATGGTCCCCCAATGGCCAAGGTTTGGTTTAAACTAAAGCTATTGAAACCCAAGCTAAAAGAGCTTAATAAGGTCTTCTTCTCGGACATCCAGCAAAAGATTGAAGATTACAAACTGATGTTGGCCTCATTGCAGAGTAGTCTGATCTATAACCCATTCAACCAAACCCTTCAAGATGAGGAAAGGGGCATTTACCAACATTTAAGGAATCTTATTTATGCTGAAGAAAGCATTGTCAGACAAAAATCCAGAATCAGATGGATTCAAATGGGGGATTCAAACACCAGCTACTTTCATAAGTCAGTTAAGCAAAGAAGAGCTCGGAATAGAATCATTTCGATTGAAAACCCAAACAGAGAAATTGTTGAAGACCACACGGTTGTGAAAGAAGCCATTGTCCGATACTACAAAGATTTGTTGGGTACCCCTACCTCCCATAGGACGTCCATACAAAAGAGAATTATGGACGCGGGCCCTAAACTGAAGGTTGATGATAGAGACATGTTGAATGCCCCTGTCACAGAACAAGAAGTCAGAAGTGCTATCTTCAGCATCAATGGTGATAAAGCCCCTGGACCGGATGGCTATAACAGTTGCTTCTTTCAAAAATGCTGGCACATAATAGGAAGGGAGGTCACTGCAGCTGTGCAACATTTCTTCTCCTCAGGTCAGTTCTACAACCCCATAAATGCCACTGCCATTACCCTTGTGCCTAAGGTTCATAATCCTCATAGCTTGGGGGACTATAGACCAATTGCATGTTGTACCGTCCTCTACAAATGTATTACCAAAATTATAACATGCAGACTGAGGAGAGTGGTGAGCTACTTGGTCAGCCCTAGTCAATCAGCATTTATCCATAATAGGAAGATATCAGATAATGTCTTACTAGCTCATGAGCTTGTGAGGGGTTATGATCGCAATAGTGGGAGCCCAAGGTGTGCTCTTAAAATAGATCTCCGCAAAGCTTATGATTCAGTATCTTGGGATTTCTTAGAAGATGTATTGATGGGTCTGAATTTCCCTTATCACTTTATCAACATCATCATGAAGTGTGTCAGAACAAGCACGTACTCAATTATGGTAAATGGCAGACTAGAAGGCTTTTTCCCGGGGAAGAAAGGTTTGAGGCAGGGGGATCCCATGTCCCCTTTGCTTTTTGTTATGGCCATGGAATACCTCAGTAGGAGCCTAAGTTACATTCCTCAAAACCAGTTTATATATCACAAGGGGTGTAACAGGCTGAAACTAAACCACTTGATGTTCGCAGATGACCTATTGTTGTTCTCTAATGGGGATGTCAAGTCCGTGGGCTACTTTAAACAAGCACTTGATGATTTCTCAATGGTCTCAGGGTTGCACCTAAACGCTGGTAAGAGCTTCATCTTCTTTGGGAATGTGCCTCAACCTACCAAGGAGACAATCCTTCAAGTGACTCAGTTCCAGCAAGGTGGTTTGCCTATCAAATACTTAGGTATCCCCTTAATCTCTGGAGGACTGAAGAAAGACCACTGTCAGGAGCTCATTAATAGGATCTCTGCAAGAATCTCAAGCTGGACTGTGAAATATCTGAGCTATGCGGGGCGGTTGCAATTAATAAAATCAGTCATAATGAGCATGCATGTCTACTGGAGTTCTATGTTCACCCTGCCTAAGTCGGTCACCAAAGAAATTGAAAGCAAATGCCGTAATTTCTTATGGCATGGAAGTAACCAGCAGGAGAAGAGAGGTTTAGTGGGCTGGAATGAGGTATGCAAAGATAAAATTGAGGGGGGTCTTGGCATTAAATCTATAAGCTTGTGGAATTCAGCGGCAGTTACTAAACACATCTGGGAGCTGGTTGCTGTGAAAGCCTCATTGTGGGCAAAATGGGTAATTGATAACAAACTGCGGAGACTAAGTTTTTGGGGCATCACAAAGCTAATGGATGGTAGCTGGACTTGGAGGAAGATGCTGGGATTGAGAAGTCAGATAAAACAATTGTTCTCCTATGAACTGGGCAACGGCAAGTCCTTTCAATTTTGGTGGGATCCATGGCTGGGTGGAGAATCAATAGTTAATAAATTCCCCCACATACAAATCTCCGATGCGGATATTCCTCGGGGTGCAAAGGTTAATGAACTATGACAGCATGGTCATTGGAACCTTCCTGACCCTTTGGACGAGTACACTTCTCAGGTATGGGACTATCTCCGTAAAAATATTTCAATTTCGGAAAGAGAAGATAGAATTTCATTCACCGCAAGTCCCAATGCAAAGTTTTCCATTGCGAGTACTTGGAGATATCTTAAGAACAATGAGGCTAAGGTGGGATGGAGTAAACTGATATGGGGAACGCAACATATACCTAGACACAACTTCGTTACTTGGTTAGCTCTGAAGAACAGATTATCTACCAGAGAGAGACTTAAAAAATGGGGGGTTATCACAGCAGATGATTGCCCCCTTTGTGGTAATGACAAGGAAACAATCACACACTTATTCTTCCAATGCAACTTTTGTAGTGAAATTTGGCACAAAGTACTAAGGGCGTGTCAACTCAATCAATGCCCGAACAGATGGCAACGAGTAATCTCCTTCATGTGCAGGAAATCTAAAGGCAAATCCACTCTCAGTAAGATTAGAAGAGTATCGTTCTGCGCTACAATCTACTTTATTTGGAGAGAACGGAATTTGAAGGTCTTCCAACAGAAAACTCCTTCTACAAGCGAAGTCTACCAAAAGATTAAGGATGTTATTTGGATTAGATGTATAAGTGCTGTAAATGGCCAAGGGATTGACCACATTGCAGTTGGTTGGTAAATGTAATTAACTGTCTGGGATTGTATTGTTTTACTTTCTCTCTTTTATTGAATCTTTACTCTGTAATACCAGCGGATTTAGCATTTATATAAACTTTTACTTACCAAAAAAAAAATCTCTAATTTTATAAATATACATTAATTTAGTCTTCTATTTTTTAATATATACTATATTACTCTTTGTCATTAAAAGTTTTTTGTTAAATAGTTATTGTTCGAGGGTAAAAGAGTATTTTTAGTATTTTTTTTATTAAAATTGTCAAAATATTAGTTTAAAATAAAATACATTTTTAAAAAATATATATATATATATTTCTCTTTCTTCTTCTTCTCTTTTTTATCTCTCTCTTTATTGTGTTGTGTTATGAGTAACTATTTACCTTAGAACTTTGAGGAGATATGATATGTAATGTTATTATTGTGCATATTTGATAAAATAAAAACTAAAAGTTATGGGGTTGGCTTTGAAAAAATAACATAGATTTGTTGGAGTTGAAAAAGAAGACTAATTTTAAAAAGGAAGTGATTTCATTTTGTAAAAATTTTGCAATGGCTGTGACAGA
Source organism: Ailanthus altissimus (assembly GCA_946807835.1). NCBI lineage: Eukaryota > Viridiplantae > Streptophyta > Magnoliopsida > Sapindales > Simaroubaceae > Ailanthus > Ailanthus altissimus. Next base: position 34,553,081 of record OX327686.1, on the reverse strand, counting down.
GGAAATACAAGTGAACTATGAAGGTATTTCATAATTAGATGAATGTTAGAGTCTAGAAGTGAAAGTGATTCCGATTTTTCTCTTTTTTTTATAATTATTTGATTTTATATTTATTCTTCTTGCTAAGGAGAAAGAGAGATAAGTAATTTTGGATTTTGAGGGAAGATGGTGGGGCGGCTGGTTTGGGTCTTAAGGGAGAGGTGAGTTTTTTGGGAGAGTATTTTTATTTTTTTTATAATATGATAAAAGAAAGGGTAAATTATATTATTTGGGAGAATATTTATTATTTTTAATATAAAATTTATAATACGAGAAAAGAGAGAGAGTAAAATATATTATTTGGTGAAATTTTTTATTTTATAATATAATAAAAGAGAGGGTATTTGAAAACACTTCTCACTCTTTAAATAGAGATAAACATCTATCATTTGTTATATTAAGGATGTAAAAATAGCAAAAAAGTTATTATTTAACAGAATTCTTTTAACAGTATACACTAACATGATATATATTAAAAATGAGATACTAAATTTATATATAATTATAAAATTAAGAACTAAAATAATATTTTTTTTTTATAAAAATTACTTTCCATGACATTTATTTTTTAAACATATAAATTAAGCATTCATAGTGTTTAAGCTCTTTTTTCAAAGTGTCAGTTAGGGAAGGAATTAGATTTTAAGAGATAAGATCAAATGTAAAAATTATATAAAATTAAAATTTAATTATATAGAGATTTTAATATCATACTTAAAATCTTATAAAGCAAATCTTAAAACTACCTATTATAAGAAATTAAATTATAAAAATTCATTATTGAACTTAAAAATTATTTGAACTTAAAGAATCTATTCTTCCCAAATTTTAATTCAGGTCCATCCCTAGTGTCTATAGATAAGAATTGTAAACATATATATATATATATATATATATATATTAATATTAATATTAGATCAAACATCAATTATACAATATTTACATCTACCAATATTTTACATTAGTTACGCTTATACACACTTGAACTCACAAATTTATAACAAAATGACTAATTACCCTCACAAAAAAAATATATATATTTATAATATTTTAATCTGTTATTAAAACTCAAATCTCTAACCTTAAATTGAGGAGGGCATAGACTTTGTAATCTAGGCAAAGCAACTGGGCGCGTTGTAAATAATTTTCAATTTAAGTACAAACACAGCAAGAATGATTAAAATTAAAATTTGTTATATTATTCAAATATCTTTTAAATGTATCCCAAATTATATTTTATTTATTCATTTTTTTAATAATATATTTTTTTTAGTATAACTTGAGTCTCTTCAAAACTAAAATAAGCAAGAATGAAATATTGGTTTTCTTATATTTTTTTATGGCATCAGAAGAATAGGTTTGAAAATTCTTTTTAAAAGTCACCTAAATGTTTAGTTCAAAATAAATGTGATTCAACGATGTGCCACGTGAAAAACAATTTCAGAGTCTGTTAGATCAGTTTGTGGGAGTCAAAACAAAAAAAAAACACTAAAATTGGCCAATGCCATTATTTCTTCCTTGTTTATATTTTTGCAAAATTTCCTATGCATTGAAATGAAAGAGTTACAGAATCATTAAACATTACGCACCAGTTGCATTGGGCAAGTAGTAATGTCTATGCACCCTCAGTTCAAGTTTTAAAGAGGTTAAGAAATTATATATATATTTTAATTTAAAAATAGTTATAATTTAGTAATTATGCGGTTGTAATTTAGTAATTGTGCAGTTAATTTGACCATTAAATTTGTAATGAGATATATATATATATATAATGAAATAATTATAATGACAGTTGTACATTTAAATCAAAAAAAAAAAAAAAAGTGCCATGAAACATGACTACTTTTTCAACATAATACAGAGACACATTTCGAGCTATTTCCATCTTATGATATACCTGAAAATTTTGGCGTCCATTCTTAGTCTAAACGTGATTCAAAAACTTAAAAGACACGATGGAATCATCGGCAACATATATATATATATATATATATTAAAAGACAACAAACAAATCAACAGTATCTAAATTATAATTTTATCGGCAGCAGAAAATTCGATTATTTTCCACAAGAGGGCAGGCTTTAGAGCTTTGAAATTTTAACAGCATCATCAAGTGAGTTGGATGATGAAAGAGGAAGATGTAGGGGTTCCCAATCTTCATCATCCACGTCGGTGAAATATTGATCTAATATTTCTTTGGTAATTGACTCCAGCTTTGACAGTTGCCACTGTTTGACAAAGAAAAATAGTTAACCTAAACGAAAACAACATCCATGCTATTCAAAATCCATGTATCTCTGAAACCAAAAATAAAATAAAATAAAATTCCATGTATCTGTAACAAATTGTTCTGAGGGATATTATTAAATATAGCTTTTTGTATTTTTTATTTATCACTTTACTATGTCTTATATTTTATTAAAGTGTCTCAAAATCACATGTTTGGAATCTCATTAAATTTTTTCCAAAAAGTATATAAATAATCACACATCAATATATAAATATGACCGATGTAGTATCGGTCGCGATTGTATTGATTGTTTCTTTTAAATCAATCACGTCCTTCTGTTTTAATATTTTATAACTACTATAATTTTATTAACATAATATAAATAAAAAGATATATATAATTTGTTTAAATTAAAGGAAAATTAATTTCACTCTAGAGAATTAGAGTGTGTATGTATAATATACCTTGGGTTTTTTGTCTTTATCAACTAGCAAAGCTCTTACACCCTAGGAAAAATGAAAATAATGGCAAGAAATTTGTTACTTGCTTAAAGAAATATATATATATATTAAAGCAAACATTAATTATACACAAAATGTGACTTCTAAATGATCAATACCTCGTACACATCACTGCTTACTGTTGCTCTCATAATATGAGAAACTACCTTATACTCGCTAGCAAGACATTGCTCAAGTTTTTGCCTTCGACCTTCCCTTATCTAATCAAAACTCAAAACAAAACAAAAAATCTTGACAATGAAAAAAGAATTTTGTCACCTTGTTTGTTAAAAACTAGGCAATATATGCTGCCTCTACGAAGAGAAGATGCTCAAGATCAGTAGTCATCTTTGTTACCGTTCTAAGAAAAATTTTGAGGCTTGCTGGGCAAGCTGATTTCATTGAGTTTATTGCATCAACGATCCACTCTTGCTTCTCATTCATATCTGCCTCCTTTTCCTTCAAATACGTTAGAAGAACCATATTATATATAGGTGTGATGATATTCTATAATGAATTTCCTTGAGAAATTGTTAGTTTAATTTCTAAAAGTTAAATAAATTACTCAATCAATTCTTATAATTTTTTAAATATCATGATTAGTTTTGTTATTGAAAAAATAACGTGTAAAATCAATTTTGGAAGATAATAAAGTAAATTTTACCAATTATGTTGTTAGATAATTAAACAGATCAATTTATTTTACTATTTTAAAAAAAGTGCACTTCAAACTTTACTTAAACCTTTGATAGGATACATGACTTACAAGGGCCAACAGTATGTCTTCAACTGTTTCTCCAGAGAAACACTTGTTAACAATCTCCAATCTGTTTCGTTTCAATCACTCCATCATAAAAACAAGATTAAGAAAATTGAGATAGATATCTTTTCTAATAAGCACAAGAATATCATAATTTTATACCTATTGTAATAAGCACTAATATCTTGATCAACATATGTTTTATTTACAAATTTACTGATAATCTGAGGAATTGCGGTTGTATTTGAAAAAGCCAACCCATCGAATGCCTTTTCCAAGAAATGGAGATCCTACAAATTGGAATAAGATTGCTATTTGTTCATAGACTGATTCCAAAAATAAAAAATAAAAAATTATCGAAACATTAACTGAAACCAATAATTTCTGACATTATAAGCCAGATGATCAACAATATTGTTGTTTTGTTGATGGTAAATTCCATTTCAATGGAGAACTCTGAAAGTATTTGGTACCTTGGAAAGGACAAAATGAGTTGCTAGTCCACATGCCACCATTTCTGCTCCATCTATACGAGCTCCAGTAAGCCCTAAATATTCTCCTGAGAATTTAAACATTAACATGCAAAAATAATGAAAAAGGAAGTAGACAAATTTTGCCAAATATTAACAAAATTCATAGGTCAATTACCAAAATATCCTGGTAGCCTGGAAAGAAAATGTGATGAGCCACAATCGGGAACATTCCCTATTGCTGCTTCCGGCATTGCAAATACCTGCATGCCCAACAGGTAAGGACATAATTGAGTATTTTAAAAAATAAATAATTAAATTAAGATAAAAGCAAGACGACGGTAACAATTTCTCAAAAAATAAATAAATAGATGGAGCATACTACATACAGCATTCTCGGTCACAATCCTGAATGGTACATGCATGGACAGTCCAGCACCAGCACCCATCACAATTCCATCAATAAGTGCAACCTTAAACATTTCATTTATTAGGTAAATTTTGAATTTAATGGCACTGAAAAAAAAAATTAGTGAGACTGGAAAATCGATTGCTCTCTATTGGCATTAAATATTGCAAGATAAGAATGCTAAAACAATCATGATATATATACCAGAGGCTTTTTATATGTAGCCAGTAAGTAGTGCAGAGTGCTCATTTTCCGGTAAAAGTTTGCAGCAAAGCTCCAATGACCTGACCATATTTATCCAGGTAAATAAAATTTACATAGTTCATATATATTGGCAAGAGAGTTGTGAAATTAAAATGCTTAATTTAAATTCACAACATTATATTGTTATGTGGTGGATCATGATCACCTGCAGTCGAGTACTTGAACATTGCTACAATATCTCCGCCGGAACAAAATGCTTTTCCGTTTCCCTTGTGAGAAATGGTTCAATGTTCAATGTTCAATGTTAAAATCAAAGTATTTAAATAAAATATTGAAATTGATTGTGTAATTTAACTAAATTTTGGAAACTAAGCGGACAATGTCTCCTATTATTATTTCAGTCACATACGATTTAATTAACAATACTTATAGCTCTTATTTTATAAATAAATAAAAAACCTTCAAAATCACAAGTTTGACCGTAGAGTCATTCTCATATTCTTTCAGCTTCTTCAACATTTGAGAGATCTGCCAAGAAAACAAAATTAAACAAATTATTGATGAGTTATATATAGGTGTTCATCTTTTGATTTAAATATATCATGCAATTTTAGTTGAATAATATTAAACAGCTATCTGCTTATTGCCAAATTATAAGGTTCAAGTATGTTAGTTGGTTTCATTACCAATTTACAGATTGTATGTTTACAATTCTCATAAATAAAAAATAAATTAATTAATATATGGACTTACCACTTCGTAGGTGAGGCTGTTTAATTTCTGGGGTCTGTTTAGTATCATTTTCTTCACACATGAATTCTCTTCAAACAGCACCTGATGATAATTGATAAATATTATACATATATATATATATATATATATATACAAACGTGCACAAAAAGAGGTATGTTGTTTCTCTTTTACAAGAATTTATTTTTGAAATAGCAACTGCTTCCTATAGCTTGTAATTAAACTGATTTTAGTTATATATATAAAAAAAAAAAAAGGGTTTTGAAGATATATCATTTCTCAGTTCATTATACGAGCTAGAAGTAAATTAAGGATGAAGAAGAAGAATATTAAAAAATGTATATACCTGATTAATTTCTCTACCAAAAGAGCCACTGAGAGCCATTACTACTTAGAGCCAGGTAGATAACATATGTTTCCTCTATTGGAAAAATAAAGCTTTTGTGAAGGAATTTATAGTCTTGGCTCAATAATGTATGTACTTCAGCAATAAAACGTTAGAAAATGATGGCCACTTATTCTCACATGGATGCATTCAAAGTAACATGAACTCGTCAAGTTGTCAAAGCTCATCATATAAATCCGCGTCTCCCTAAAGCAACCACCTTTTCAACAATTTTAATTTCTTTTTTTTTTTCCCCTCCTCTTTCTTGTTGTCGTGATAATTAGCTCTCACGTTCTTCATGTTTGTAAAAATAAAATAAAATAAAAATCATATAGAGTTGTCTTTATTTGAAAAAAAAAATATTAATTTGAAAATATGAGACACATGCATATCGCACTTAAAAAAAGTCTTTGTATAATATTCATGACCATTCATTCTTCACGTTTGCAAAAAAATGAAATAAAATAAAATGATTTTATAAAGTTATTTTTATTTTAAAAAGATATTTTTCAGGTATATTATTTTAAAAATTATTCAAACATATAAACATATAATAAACATATATTCTCGAATATTTGTAAGCTAGAAATCATCAATAATCATAATATAAACTATATATATATATATATATGGTGAGAAAATCTAGTCTTAAGTATAGAATATGTATATTAGAGAATACTGTTCTAAAATTGAATAGTTTTCTTTTTGTGCATATAATGATGAATTTATATAACTCTAAGATTCAATTTTATATTCGTAACAGCTCTCCTAAATAAATACGATTACCAAAAGATAATCTCAAATCTCCATTATCATAATTGTCCAAACAATATAAGATGAAAAGCATATTATTTATAAGTAGTATTTACACATATATAGAACACTTTAGTTTTCTTCTCTTCTTCAATCTCACTTTTAATAACTAATAAGGATAAGCATCCCTTCATAGATAGTCTAACTATCAATACTAATATTAATAAAAATAATTTAATACATTGTCAATCTTATAATATTTTTTTATATAAAACTCCTAAATAATAATAATATATAAATGTTATCACTCTCACACATTTAAATTAAATTTAATGGCTAATTTAAAATATTATAACTATTATGTAATAACAATAACTTATTATTAATAACTTATAACATAAAAGTTTAATTTAAATTATGTAACTTATAAAAAATTTTAAGGAATTTTAAATCTTTTCTCCAACAAAATATATGCATATCATAATAAATATATGTAAATATAAATATATAAATAAAGTGAGAGAGTCTTTATTTCATAAAAGATATTGACTTCAAAATATAAGGCACATGCATGTTGTATTTAATAAAAGTCTTTGTATAATATGTAGGACCATTCATTCTTTACGTTTGTCAAAGAAAAAAATTATATGTAGTTGTCTTTATTTTATAAAAGAGATTAACTTCAAAATGTGAGACATGCATACGTACCAAAAACAAAGTCTATGTATAAATATGTAATACAACTCATCTTTCACATTTGCAAAAGTAATATAAACATATATATATATATTATATGAAATTGTCTTCATTTAAAAAAAGTATTAACTTCTAAAAGTGAGACACATGCTTATCGCTCAAAAAAAAAAAAAAGAAGTCCATGTATAATATGTAAGACTACACATTCTTCACATTTGCCCAAAAAAAATTATATGTAATTGTCTTTATTTTAAAAAAGATATTACTTCGAGACATATGATAAGTGTATTAGGTGTAATACCTAATAATGATAAATGTATTAGCCTAATAATAATAAGTGTATTAGGTGCAATATTTAATATTAGGTATAAACACATTACGGCCAACATCTTTTATCATTTTTACTAAATTCATTATTCTTCGTTATTCAAAGATAATGCTCATTATGTGGAATTCAACTAACCTATATTCATGAACACAGGGTGACATTTTTTTTATGAAAAAATGCTCATAAATAAAACACTTGGTTAGATCCCTAAATTATCTAATTTTATTTAAGACACACAAATGCCATCAGTAGAGATTGAGAAGTAATCATCTCTCTAGATTGTTGAAAAACGACTTCAATGGTAGGAGCTATATTTAATCTGTTTTTTAAATTTTGCATTAATTTATATGCTTTTAAAGTTACTTCAAACATGTTTAAATTACCTTAAGTTAGTCTAATAGTTGGTATCAAAGTCATAATTGTCTTTACTTTGAATAATATGCAATCTAAAAAATTAAAAAGTTATGACCAAATTTTGTTTTGATCAAAACTCATTATCTTGACGTTGTATGAAGCATAATAATATTATAAAGCATTAAAAAATTAAATTTTGAGCATTTTACAATTTGAAATGTCGAAATCGAAGTCAAAATGAGGGAGATATGGTCAAACTACTAAAACGGGTCAAATACGAGTCGCGGGTCTGAAACCGGGTTAAAAAGACCTGTGTTAAAGATGACTGGTTAATGTCATTTAGCCCTTCAATCTTTTATAAATTATTTTTGACCCTAAAATATTATTTAATTTTAGTTTGACCCCTATAGAATTTATTAATTTTAATTTGACCCCTGTAGTATACAATATTTTTTAATATACCCCTATAGATTTAGTTAATTATAATTAATTTCTAAATATTTTAGTAATTATATTTTGACTATAATACTTTGATAATTTTACATATAGACCCAATAAACTTGAATATTTTAGGTCAAACTCTAAATATTTATGTATAATTACAATTTGACTATAAAGTTTTTATAAAATGTATACATAACTCCATATATTACTCAATTTTAGTATTTTTATGTATTACTTTCATATTTAATTTTGAAGTTTCATCCTAGTTATTTATTGATACATGCAAATTTGACTTGAATAATTCATAAATTTAGTATTTTGTATATATCAATTTATGAATTAAAATTTTAGATATTTGTCTGCTTAAATTATGTTAATTTTTATATGTATAATTTATTGTTTCATTATACATATAATTTGAGTAGTACATAAACTGAAATTATGTTCATATTTATAAATAATGTTTATTTTTGCATTTATTTTATATGAACAATTGTGAATAAAATTAAATGTCTAGTGATCCATATAATTTTAATTAATTAGAGAGTAGCCACAACATCTTTAATTATACAAAATTATATATAATTTGATCACATATAGAAAATTATATTAATTGTAATTAATCATATTAAGTGTAGTATTTATCCCACATGAATTTTTATTATCTTTGTATAATTAATTAGGATGAATATCAAATTATATTTTCTAATTTACCTACAAGAATTAGGAAAAAGAACATAATTTGATAGTTTTTATCATAAAAATAAATGGATCTAATTGAACTAGAACTTTAACTCACAAGTAAGTTTTATGTTACTAGATTCATAATTTTTATAACATGATTTACATTGGTAAAACATGATATTTGTTTATTAGTCTCAGTATTTAATTATAAGCATATTTATCTAATTTTTATGGAGTTATGCAAACTATGAATTTCTCTTATATTAAGTGTGATATTCTCAAACTTAAGGGTGATAATTATAAATTTTGGAATGAGAGAATTCTTCTCCATTTAGGGTAGATAGATATTGATTATGCTATTAAGAAAGACAAACCATCTATTACTACTACTAGTACTAAAGTAGAAATTGCTCTATATGAACGATGGGAGCGTTCTAATCGTCTCAGTGTAATGTTTATAAAGACTAAGATCTCTGCTAGTATTCGTGGTTCAGTCGATCAGTATAATAATGTTCGAGCTTTAATGAAGGATATTGATGAACAATTTGAGACTTCAGTTAAGGCACTTGCCAACACTCTAATTATAAAATTTGCATCCTTAAGGCTCACCAGTGTAAGAGGTGTGTGTGAGCACATCATACAAATGAGGGACATTGTGGCTCAATTAAAAACACTTGAGGTTGAGAAGTCTGATTCTTTTCTTGTGCACTATATATTGAACACCCTTTCATAACAATACGGACCCTTCAAAATATCCTACAACACGCATAAGGATAAATGATCAATAAATGAACTTATGACCATGTGTGTTCAAGAAGAAAGGAGATTGATAATGAAATTGAGTGAAGGTGCGCTAATTGCAACACATGGAAAGAACAAAAAAACAAGCCAAACAGAAAGGAAAAAATAAAATTCCTCCTCAAACTGAAGTAAAAAAAGAAGTCAAGTGCTTCTTCTGCAAAAGGAAGTGACACATGAAGAAAGATTGCGCCAAGTTTTAGAAATGGCTTGAGAAGAAAGGTAATCCAATCTCATTTGTTTGTTATGAATCTAATATGGTTGATGTTACATATAACACATGGTGGATTGCTTCTAGTTCTACAATCCATATTTGAAATACCTTCCAGAGTACGCAAAATCTAAGGAAGTCAGTGGGCAGTGAACAATGCATATATTCTGAAAACAAGATGCGTTTATATATGGAAACTATTAGAACATGCAGGTTAATTTTAAACAGTGGTTTTATTTTAAATTTGAAAAAGACCTTCTATATTCTTAGTTTTTTTAGGAATTTAATTTCAGTTTTAAGACTTATGCTTTTGGGTTATTCCTTTAACTTTTTAAAAATATCTTTTAATTTATTTTATGAATCTAATTGTTTTAGGAATGATACATTGTCTGATTGTTTTTTCTCCATTAATTTACAAGATAATACTATATACAATATTATGCATATTCACACTTGTACTAAATGATATGTTATAAATGAAGATAGATGAGAAGTTGTGAGTGATAAGTCTTCACGTTTAATGTTATAAATGAAGATGGTAACAACGAACAGTAGAAGACGATTCTCTCCCAAATTTTCACGTTTATAGTAATTGATTCCTGATCAGAATTAACCATTTGTTTGCAGATCCATGCTATACCTCTGCATCCAATTGTGCTTAATTTATATACGTGACTTTCTACCCTCATTACTCCCAAACATATTTTCATTTTTTCTCTTCAATGCTATATTTTACCATCTGAGAATTAATGCCCTTTCTTCTTTAAAAAAGAAACTCAATCTTATTCTTTTTCTATGTCCCAGTTAATGATTCTCCCTATACATTTACACTAATTCACCCCAATATTAAATGGAGAATGTACAATATCCCAGTTTGTGTCTATACATAACACATAACTTTTTATCAAATATATATATGCAAGTTGTAACATTTTTATGTATCAATAAGATAGATGAGAAGTTGTGAGTGATAAGTCTTCATTTATAACATATCATTTAGTACAAGTGTGAATATGCATAATATTGTATATAGTATTATCTTGTAAATTAATGGAGAAAAAACAATCAGACAATGTATCATTCCTAAAACAATTAGATTCATAAAATAAATTAAAAGATATTTTTAAAAAGTTAAAGGAATAACCCAAAAGCATAAGTCTTAAAACTGAAATTAAATTCCTAAAAAAACTAAGAATATAGAAGGTCTTTTTCAAATTTAAAATAAAACCACTGTTTAAAATTAACCTGCATGTTCTAATAGTTTCCATATATAAACGCATCTTGTTTTCAGAATATATGCATTGTTCACTGCCCACTGACTTCCTTAGATTTTGCGTACTCTGGAAGGTATTTCAAATATGGATTGTAGAACTAGAAGCAATCCACCATGTGTTATATGTAACATCAACCATATTAGATTCATAACAAACAAATGAGATTGGATTACCTTTCTTCTCAAGCCATTTCTAAAACTTGGCGCAATCTTTCTTCATGTGTCACTTCCTTTTGCAGAAGAAGCACTTGACTTCTTTTTTTACTTCAGTTTGAGGAGGAATTTTATTTTTTCCTTTCTGTTTGGCTTGTTTTTTTGTTCTTTCCATGTGTTGCAATTAGCGCACCTTCACTCAATTTCATTATCAATCTCCTTTCTTCTTGAACACACATGGTCATAAGTTCATTTATTGATCATTTATCCTTATGCGTGTTGTAGGATATTTTGAAGGGTCCGTATTGTTATGAAAGGGTGTTCAATATATAGTGCACAAGAAAAGAATCAGACTTCTCAACCTCAAGTGTTTTTAATTGAGCCACAATGTCCCTCATTTGTATGATGTGCTCACACACACCTCTTACACTGGTGAGCCTTAAGGATGCAAATTTTATAATTAGAGTGTTGGCAAGTGCCTTAACTGAAGTCTCAAATTGTTCATCAATATCCTTCATTAAAGCTCGAACATTATTATACTGATCGACTGAACCACGAATACTAGCAGAGATCTTAGTCTTTATAAACATTACACTGAGACGATTAGAACGCTCCCATCGTTCATATAGAGCAATTTCTACTTTAGTACTAGTAGTAGTAATAGATGGTTTGTCTTTCTTAATAGCATAATCAATATCTATCTACCCTAAATGGAGAAGAATTCTCTCATTCCAAAATTTATAATTATCACCCTTAAGTTTGAGAATATCACACTTAATATAAGAGAAATTCATAGTTTGCATAACTCCATAAAAATTAGATAAATATGCTTATAATTAAATACTGAGACTAATAAACAAATATCATGTTTTACCAATGTAAATCATGTTATAAAAATTATGAATCTAGTAACATAAAACTTACTTGTGAGTTAAAGTTCTAGTTCAATTAGATCCATTTATTTTTATGATAAAAACTATCAAATTATGTTCTTTTTCCTAATTCTTGTAGGTAAATTAGAAAATATAATTTGATATTCATCCTAATTAATTATACAAAGATAATAAAAATTCATGTGGGATAAATACTACACTTAATATGATTAATTACAATTAATATAATTTTCTATATGTGATCAAATTATATATAATTTTGTATAATTAAAGATGTTGTGGCTACTCTCTAATTAATTAAAATTATATGGATCACTAGACATTTAATTTTATTCACAATTGTTCATATAAAATAAATGCAAAAATAAACATTATTTATAAATATGAACATAATTTCAGTTTATGTACTACTCAAATTATATGTATAATGAAACAATAAATTATACATATAAAAATTAACATAATTTAAGCAGACAAATATCTAAAATTTTAATTCATAAATTGATATATACAAAATACTAAATTTATGAATTATTCAAGTCAAATTTGCATGTATCAATAAATAACTAGGATGAAACTTCAAAATTAAATATGAAAGTAATACATAAAAATACTAAAATTGAGTAATATATGGAGTTATGTATACATTTTATAAAAACTTTATAGTCAAATTGTAATTATACATAAATATTTAGAGTTTGACCTAAAATATTCAAGTTTATTGGGTCTATATGTAAAATTATCAAAGTATTATAGTCAAAATATAATTACTAAAATATTTAGAAATTAATTATAATTAACTAAATCTATAGGGGTATATTAAAAAATATTGTATACTACAGGGGTCAAATTAAAATTAATAAATTCTATAGGGGTCAAACTAAAATTAAATAATATTTTAGGGTCAAAAATAATTTATAAAAGATTGAAGGGCTAAATGACATTAACCAGTCATCTTTAACACAGGTCTTTTTAACCCGGTTTCAGACCCGCGACTCGTATTTGACCCGTTTTAGTAGTTTGACCATATCTCCCTCATTTTGACTTCGATTTCGACATTTCAAATTGTAAAATGCTCAAAATTTAATTTTTTAATGCTTTATAATATTATTATGCTTCATACAACGTCAAGATAATGAGTTTTGATCAAAACAAAATTTGGTCATAACTTTTTAATTTTTTAGATTGCATATTATTCAAAGTAAAGACAATTATGACTTTGATACCAACTATTAGACTAACTTAAGGTAATTTAAACATGTTTGAAGTAACTTTAAAAGCATATAAATTAATGCAAAATTTAAAAAACAGATTAAATATAGCTCCTACCATTGAAGTCGTTTTTCAACAATCTAGAGAGATGATTACTTCTCAATCTCTACTGATGGCATTTGTGTGTCTTAAATAAAATTAGATAATTTAGGGATCTAACCAAGTGTTTTATTTATGAGCATTTTTTCATAAAAAAAATGTCACCCTGTGTTCATGAATATAGGTTAGTTGAATTCCACATAATGAGCATTATCTTTGAATAACGAAGAATAATGAATTTAGTAAAAATGATAAAAGATGTTGGCCGTAATGTGTTTATACCTAATATTAAATATTGCACCTAATACACTTATTATTATTAGGCTAATACATTTATCATTATTAGGTATTACACCTAATACACTTATCATATGTCTCGAAGTAATATCTTTTTTAAAATAAAGACAATTACATATAATTTTTTTTGGGCAAATGTGAAGAATGTGTAGTCTTACATATTATACATGGACTTCTTTTTTTTTTTTTGAGCGATAAGCATGTGTCTCACTTTTAGAAGTTAATACTTTTTTTAAATGAAGACAATTTCATATAATATATATATATGTTTATATTACTTTTGCAAATGTGAAAGATGAGTTGTATTACATATTTATACATAGACTTTGTTTTTGGTACGTATGCATGTCTCACATTTTGAAGTTAATCTCTTTTATAAAATAAAGACAACTACATATAATTTTTTTCTTTGACAAACGTAAAGAATGAATGGTCCTACATATTATACAAAGACTTTTATTAAATACAACATGCATGTGCCTTATATTTTGAAGTCAATATCTTTTATGAAATAAAGACTCTCTCACTTTATTTATATATTTATATTTACATATATTTATTATGATATGCATATATTTTGTTGGAGAAAAGATTTAAAATTCCTTAAATTTTTTTATAAGTTACATAATTTAAATTAAACTTTTATGTTATAAGTTATTAATAATAAGTTATTGTTATTACATAATAGTTATAATATTTTAAATTAGCCATTAAATTTAATTTAAATGTGTGAGAGTGATAACATTTATATATTATTATTATTTAGGAGTTTTATATAAAAAAATATTATAAGATTTACAATGTATTAAATTATTTTTATTAATATTAGTATTGATAGTTAGACTATCTATGAAGGGATGCTTATCCTTATTAGTTATTAAAAGTGAGATCGAAGAAGAGAAGAAAACTAAAGTGTTCTATATATGTGTAAATACTACTTATAAATAATATGCTTTTCATCTTATATTGTTTGGACAATTATGATAATGGAGATTTGAGATTATCTTTTGGTAATCGTATTTATTTAGGAGAGCTGTTACGAATATAAAATTGAATCTTAGAGTTATATAAATTCATCATTATATGAACAAAAAGAAAACTATTCAATTTTAGAACAGTATTCTCTAATATACATATTCTATACTTAAGACTAGATTTTCTCACCATATATATATGTATATAGTTTATATTATGATTATTGATGATTTCTAGCTTACAAATATTCGAGAATATATGTTTATTATATGTTTGAATAATTTTTAAAATAATATACCTGAAAAATATCTTTTTAAAATAAAAATAACTTTATAAAATCATTTTATTTTATTTCATTTTTTTGCAAACGTGAAGAATGAATGGTCATGAATATTATACAAAGACTTTTTTTAAGTGCGATATGCATGTGTCTCATATTTTCAAATTAATATTTTTTTTTTCAAATAAAGACAACTCTATATGATTTTTATTTTATTTTATTTTTACAAACATGAAGAACGTGAGAGCTAATTATCACGACAACAAGAAAGAGGAGGGGAAAAAAAAAAAGAAATTAAAATTGTTGAAAAGGTGGTTGCTTTAGGGAGACGCGGATTTATATGATGAGCTTTGACAACTTGACGAGTTCATGTTACTTTGAATGCATCCATGTGAGAATAAGTGGCCATCATTTTCTAACGTTTTATTGCTGAAGTACATACATTATTGAGCCAAGACTATAAATTCCTTCACAAAAGCTTTATTTTTCCAATAGAGGAAACATATGTTATCTACCTGGCTCTAAGTAGTAATGGCTCTCAGTGGCTCTTTTGGTAGAGAAATTAATCAGGTATATACATTTTTTAATATTCTTCTTCTTCATCCTTAATTTACTTCTAGCTCGTATAATGAACTGAGAAATGATATATCTTCAAAACCCTTTTTTTTTTTTATATATATAACTAAAATCAGTTTAATTACAAGCTATAGGAAGCAGTTGCTATTTCAAAAATAAATTCTTGTAAAAGAGAAACAACATACCTCTTTTTGTGCACGTTTGTATATATATATATATATATATATATATATATATATGTATAATATTTATCAATTATCATCAGGTGCTGTTTGAAGAGAATTCATGTGTGAAGAAAATGATACTAAACAGACCCCAGAAATTAAACAGCCTCACCTACGAAGTGGTAAGTCCATATATTAATTAATTTATTTTTTATTTATGAGAATTGTAAACATACAATCTGTAAATTGGTAATGAAACCAACTAACATACTTGAACCTTATAATTTGGCAATAAGCAGATAGCTGTTTAATATTATTCAACTAAAATTGCATGATATATTTAAATCAAAAGATGAACACCTATATATAACTCATCAATAATTTGTTTAATTTTGTTTTCTTGGCAGATCTCTCAAATGTTGAAGAAGCTGAAAGAATATGAGAATGACTCTACGGTCAAACTTGTGATTTTGAAGGTTTTTTATTTATTTATAAAATAAGAGCTATAAGTATTGTTAATTAAATCGTATGTGACTGAAATAATAATAGGAGACATTGTCCGCTTAGTTTCCAAAATTTAGTTAAATTACACAATCAATTTCAATATTTTATTTAAATACTTTGATTTTAACATTGAACATTGAACATTGAACCATTTCTCACAAGGGAAACGGAAAAGCATTTTGTTCCGGCGGAGATATTGTAGCAATGTTCAAGTACTCGACTGCAGGTGATCATGATCCACCACATAACAATATAATGTTGTGAATTTAAATTAAGCATTTTAATTTCACAACTCTCTTGCCAATATATATGAACTATGTAAATTTTATTTACCTGGATAAATATGGTCAGGTCATTGGAGCTTTGCTGCAAACTTTTACCGGAAAATGAGCACTCTGCACTACTTACTGGCTACATATAAAAAGCCTCTGGTATATATATCATGATTGTTTTAGCATTCTTATCTTGCAATATTTAATGCCAATAGAGAGCAATCGATTTTCCAGTCTCACTAATTTTTTTTTTCAGTGCCATTAAATTCAAAATTTACCTAATAAATGAAATGTTTAAGGTTGCACTTATTGATGGAATTGTGATGGGTGCTGGTGCTGGACTGTCCATGCATGTACCATTCAGGATTGTGACCGAGAATGCTGTATGTAGTATGCTCCATCTATTTATTTATTTTTTGAGAAATTGTTACCGTCGTCTTGCTTTTATCTTAATTTAATTATTTATTTTTTAAAATACTCAATTATGTCCTTACCTGTTGGGCATGCAGGTATTTGCAATGCCGGAAGCAGCAATAGGGAATGTTCCCGATTGTGGCTCATCACATTTTCTTTCCAGGCTACCAGGATATTTTGGTAATTGACCTATGAATTTTGTTAATATTTGGCAAAATTTGTCTACTTCCTTTTTCATTATTTTTGCATGTTAATGTTTAAATTCTCAGGAGAATATTTAGGGCTTACTGGAGCTCGTATAGATGGAGCAGAAATGGTGGCATGTGGACTAGCAACTCATTTTGTCCTTTCCAAGGTACCAAATACTTTCAGAGTTCTCCATTGAAATGGAATTTACCATCAACAAAACAACAATATTGTTGATCATCTGGCTTATAATGTCAGAAATTATTGGTTTCAGTTAATGTTTCGATAATTTTTTATTTTTTATTTTTGGAATCAGTCTATGAACAAATAGCAATCTTATTCCAATTTGTAGGATCTCCATTTCTTGGAAAAGGCATTCGATGGGTTGGCTTTTTCAAATACAACCGCAATTCCTCAGATTATCAGTAAATTTGTAAATAAAACATATGTTGATCAAGATATTAGTGCTTATTACAATAGGTATAAAATTATGATATTCTTGTGCTTATTAGAAAAGATATCTATCTCAATTTTCTTAATCTTGTTTTTATGATGGAGTGATTGAAACGAAACAGATTGGAGATTGTTAACAAGTGTTTCTCTGGAGAAACAGTTGAAGACATACTGTTGGCCCTTGTAAGTCATGTATCCTATCAAAGGTTTAAGTAAAGTTTGAAGTGCACTTTTTTTAAAATAGTAAAATAAATTGATCTGTTTAATTATCTAACAACATAATTGGTAAAATTTACTTTATTATCTTCCAAAATTGATTTTACACGTTATTTTTTCAATAACAAAACTAATCATGATATTTAAAAAATTATAAGAATTGATTGAGTAATTTATTTAACTTTTAGAAATTAAACTAACAATTTCTCAAGGAAATTCATTATAGAATATCATCACACCTATATATAATATGGTTCTTCTAACGTATTTGAAGGAAAAGGAGGCAGATATGAATGAGAAGCAAGAGTGGATCGTTGATGCAATAAACTCAATGAAATCAGCTTGCCCAGCAAGCCTCAAAATTTTTCTTAGAACGGTAACAAAGATGACTACTGATCTTGAGCATCTTCTCTTCGTAGAGGCAGCATATATTGCCTAGTTTTTAACAAACAAGGTGACAAAATTCTTTTTTCATTGTCAAGATTTTTTATTTTATTTTATTTTATTTTTTGTTTTGTTTTGAGTTTTGATTAGATAAGGGAAGGTCGAAGGCAAAAACTTGAGCAATGTCTTGCTAGCGAGTATAAGGTAGTTTCTCATATTATGAGAGCAACAGTAAGCAGTGATGTGTACGAGGTATTGATCATTTAGAAGTCACATTTTGTGTATAATTAATGTTTGCTTTAATATATATATATTTCTTTAAGCAAGTAACAAATTTCTTGCCATTATTTTCATTTTTCCTAGGGTGTAAGAGCTTTGCTAGTTGATAAAGACAAAAAACCCAAGGTATATTATACATACACACTCTAATTCTCTAGAGTGAAATTAATTTTCCTTTAATTTAAACAAATTATATATATCTTTTTATTTATATTATGTTAATAAAATTATAGTAGTTATAAAATATTAAAACAGAAGGACGTGATTGATTTAAAAGAAACAATCAATACAATCGCGACCGATACTACATCGGTCATATTTATATATTGATGTGTGATTATTTATATACTTTTTGGAAAAAATTTAATGAGATTCCAAACATGTGATTTTGAGACACTTTAATAAAATATAAGACATAGTAAAGTGATAAATAAAAAATACAAAAAGCTATATTTAATAATATCCCTCAGAACAATTTGTTACAGATACATGGAATTTTATTTTATTTTATTTTTTGTTTCAGAGATACATGGATTTTGAATAGCATGGATGTTGTTTTCGTTTAGGTTAACTATTTTTCTTTGTCAAACAGTGGCAACTGTCAAAGCTGGAGTCAATTACCAAAGAAATATTAGATCAATATTTCACCGACGTGGATGATGAAGATTGGGAACCCCTACATCTTCCTCTTTCATCATCCAACTCACTTGATGATGCTGTTAAAATTTCAAAGCTCTAAAGCCTGCCCTCTTGTGGAAAATAATCGAATTTTCTGCTGCCGATAAAATTATAATTTAGATACTGTTGATTTGTTTGTTGTCTTTTAATATATATATATATATATATATATGTTGCCGATGATTCCATCGTGTCTTTTAAGTTTTTGAATCACGTTTAGACTAAGAATGGACGCCAAAATTTTCAGGTATATCATAAGATGGAAATAGCTACGAAATGTGTCTCTGTATTATGTTGAAAAAGTAGTTTTTTTTTTATTTAAATGTACAACTGTCATTATAATTATTTCATTATATATATATATATATCTCATTACAAATTTAATGGTCAAATTAACTGCACAATTACTAAATTACAACCGCATAATTACTAAATTATAACTATTTTTAAATTAAAATATATATATAATTTCTTAACCTCTTTAAAACTTGAACTGAGGGTGCATAGACATTACTACTTGCCCAATGCAACTGGTGCGTAATGTTTAATGATTCTGTAACTCTTTCATTTCAATGCATAGGAAATTTTGCAAAAATATAAACAAGGAAGAAATAATGGCATTGGCCAATTTTAGTGTTTTTTTTTTGTTTTGACTCCCACAAACTGATCTAACAGACTCTGAAATTGTTTTTCACGTGGCACATCGTTGAATCACATTTATTTTGAACTAAACATTTAGGTGACTTTTAAAAAGAATTTTCAAACCTATTCTTCTGATGCCATAAAAAAATATAAGAAAACCAATATTTCATTCTTGCTTATTTTAGTTTTGAAGAGACTCAAGTTATACTAAAAAAAATATATTATTAAAAAAAATGAATAAATTAAATATAATTTGGGATACATTTAAAAGATATTTGAATAATATAACAAATTTTAATTTTAATCATTCTTGCTGTGTTTGTACTTAAATTGAAAATTATTTACAACGCGCCCAGTTGCTTTGCCTAGATTACAAAGTCTATGCCCTCCTCAATTTAAGGTTAGAGATTTGAGTTTTAATAACAGATTAAAATATTATAAATATATATATTTTTTTTGTGAGGGTAATTAGTCATTTTGTTATAAATTTGTGAGTTCAAGTGTGTATAAGCGTAACTAATGTAAAATATTGGTAGATGTAAATATTGTATAATTGATGTTTGATCTAATATTAATATTAATATATATATATATATATGTTTACAATTCTTATCTATAGACACTAGGGATGGACCTGAATTAAAATTTGGGAAGAATAGATTCTTTAAGTTCAAATAATTTTTAAGTTCAATAATGAATTTTTATAATTTAATTTCTTATAATAGGTAGTTTTAAGATTTGCTTTATAAGATTTTAAGTATGATATTAAAATCTCTATATAATTAAATTTTAATTTTATATAATTTTTACATTTGATCTTATCTCTTAAAATCTAATTCCTTCCCTAACTGACACTTTGAAAAAAGAGCTTAAACACTATGAATGCTTAATTTATATGTTTAAAAAATAAATGTCATGGAAAGTAATTTTTATAAAAAAAAAATATTATTTTAGTTCTTAATTTTATAATTATATATAAATTTAGTATCTCATTTTTAATATATATCATGTTAGTGTATACTGTTAAAAGAATTCTGTTAAATAATAACTTTTTTGCTATTTTTACATCCTTAATATAACAAATGATAGATGTTTATCTCTATTTAAAGAGTGAGAAGTGTTTTCAAATACCCTCTCTTTTATTATATTATAAAATAAAAAATTTCACCAAATAATATATTTTACTCTCTCTCTTTTCTCGTATTATAAATTTTATATTAAAAATAATAAATATTCTCCCAAATAATATAATTTACCCTTTCTTTTATCATATTATAAAAAAAATAAAAATACTCTCCCAAAAAACTCACCTCTCCCTTAAGACCCAAACCAGCCGCCCCACCATCTTCCCTCAAAATCCAAAATTACTTATCTCTCTTTCTCCTTAGCAAGAAGAATAAATATAAAATCAAATAATTATAAAAAAAAAGAGAAAAATCGGAATCACTTTCACTTCTAGACTCTAACATTCATCTAATTATGAAATACCTTCATAGTTCACTTGTATTTCCTCTGTCACAGCCATTGCAAAATTTTTACAAAATGAAATCACTTCCTTTTTAAAATTAGTTTTCTTTTTCAACTCCAACAAATCTATGTTATTTTTTCAAAGCCAACCCCATAACTTTTAATTTTTATTCTATCGAACATACACAATAATAACATTACATATCATATCTCCTCAAAGTCTTAAGGTAAATAGTTACTCATAACACAACATAATGAAGAGAGAGATGAAAGAGAGAAGAAGAAAGAGACAGATGAAGAAGAAGAAAGAGAGAAATATATATTTAAAAACTTTTTATTTTGTTTTGAACAAATATTTTGGAATGGTCATTAACAAATAAAGCATAAAATTGAAATTTCTAAGCTGAATTATAGGGACAAAATCCCATATGTCACAATGAATTTTATCTAAGAAAACTTCTAAAATTTTATTAAATAATTTAAATGATTGTCTACAGCTATTGCCTAGTTGACAAGAAACACAAACAATTGGTTGTTTTATCCAATAAAAAATATATAAATTTATTATTTTATAGGGTTTGCAAAATCATGAATTGTATATGTCCCAATCTTTGATGTCATTGATCATAACCTTCAAATTTTCCTTTTATTGTACTTAAAGCAACTTGATTTCTTCCAATGCATACAGCTTGCCTTGTTTACACCTTTTAACTAGGATATTATTGTCCTTGTTCTTAACATTAAAAACAACAATGATAAACTCAAAAGAACATTTATCATCATCTACAAGTTGGCTAATATATAAAAGTTTTTTTTTAATAGGTAACAACTAAAATATTTTTAAAATGTAATTTATCATGTTTAGTATTTAATGAGGCATCCTCTATGCGAAAGATTTGTAGACTTTGTCCATTGCAGACATAAATTCTATAAAATCCTTTATAGGGTGAAATATGATCAAAATTACTTGGATTGTTTTTCATATGCGCAATGGCACTTGAGTTTGCATAAAATTGTTGATCTCATACACCATTCATATTTAAGGCATCTCATGCTTAACCCTTTTATTCTTCGGAGTAAAGGAAATCATACCTACTTCAACATACTATAGCACTATGATTTCTTTTACCATAAATTTAGCAGAGAATGGTTTTTGACTTCTTATCATTTTTCAAATCAAAATTGTTTCCATTTGGTGAACCTTGAAACTATTGGTTGTTGTATTGTTAAGTGTTGTTAGAATTGGTTGAGCCACTAGAACTATTGTTTGAGTAATACTTACCATAAAAATTGGTTTGAATAAGGGATGCTTTTATCTCTAACACCATTTCTGCCTCTCCTCTATATCCTGCCTCTCCCTCTTTAACAAAGGAAAGTCTGATGATGATTGATGGCAGCTTACTTTTCTTATTCTTTCTAAATCATGACAATGTGCTCATGATTTTGAAGGGCATAAAGAAATTGTTTCAAGGTCAGGTGGGGCAGTTTGGTTAATATAACAGTTTTAAAGTCAGAATACTTTGATCCTAATGCTCTAGCAATTTGGAACATTTGATCTTCATCGCTGACATGTTTACTAGTGGCAGCCAAATTGTAATAAATATTCTTGAACTTCTTCAAGAAATCTTCAAGTTTGTCTTTTAAAAGAGTATAGACTATATTTAAGCCATACCTCTCACTCCTTTGACGTAGTCCATCATTATTTATCCAACTGACAAACTCTAGATTGTAGGTTTCATTTCTATCTTTATTTATAATTTTATGAGGGATCTTAACATTACCAAACACATGATATTGAAGTTCAAGGCTACTGATGAGTGGAATGATTTGAGATCTCCATATAAAAAAGTTATTTGGAGTGAGTTTGATGAACATCAAAATTGCACTTTGGTGGAAAGATTAGAGGGACAAGTTAAGCTCGGCAAATTGAGAATTTGAGCTTAACGAAGTCATTGACTCTAATACCATAAAGAAACAAGGATACTAATAAAAGGACTAGAAACATATTCCTTAATTATAATTCTTACAAGGGGCCCTGATTTTATATACAAATTGAGAGAGTTAATCTTTATGAAAATTTTGTATTTATAAAAATAACTTCTTACTAATATTAATATTGTATCCGTTGGTGATAATTATTATCTTTCCTTGTATGATCTTGATTTGATTCATCATGTCTTGTAGACTTTGTTTTGATTTGTCTTTCCTTTATTTTTCCTTGATGCACGTTATTGATATTTGGATTGTCCTAATATGATTAAACTTTCCCTTTTTTTTATTTGAAGACATCCTTGTGATAGTTGTATTCTTCTTGGAGTCAACTTGTGCCAGGTCAGTCACGTTAGTCTCTGTTTTTGTTTCCAACTTTAATTGTGTCTAGTGAGGATTCCTATTACGATATGCATATATCTCACATTTAGAAGTTATTATCTTTTTTAAAATAAAGACAACTTTATATAAAATTTTATTTTACATATTATACAGAGACTTTTGTTTTTGGTGCGATATGCATGTCTCACATTTGGAAGTTAATATCATTTTTAAAATAAAGCCAACTCCATATTTTGTTTTCTTTTGTAAATGTAAGGAATTAGTTGTCATACATATTTATATGTAGATTTTTTTATGTGCAATATCTATATGTTGTTAGACTAGCTTAAGGTGATCTAAACATGTTTGAAGTAACTTTAAAAGCATATAGATCAATGCGAAATTTAAAAAATGGATTAAACATACCTCATGCTATTAAAGTCATTTTTCAACAATTTGAAGAGATTGATTAAGCTCTTCTAAATCTTCTCAATCTCCACTGATGGCATATATGTATCTTGAATAAGATTTGATAATTTAGGGACCTAACCAAGTATTCTATTTATAGGCATTTTTCATTAAAAAAAATGCCACCCATGTTCATGAATATGGGTTAGTTGAATTCCACCTAACGAATATTATCTTTGAATAATGAATGATAATGAATTTAGTGGGAATGGTAAAAGATGCTGGCCATAATGTGTTTATACCTAATGTTAGGTATTGCACCCAATACATTTATCATTATTAGGCTAATACACTTATCATTATTAGGTATTGCACCAAGTACACTTATCATTCTCCCACTTGGCTAATATATTTCATCATTCACTATAGTAGGAAATAAAATACACGGATCACGGTGATAAGTCCTCTAAAAATGAGTATTATTTTTCATGTATCACAATGCATTATGTCTCTTAATACTTACCCATATTATTTAATGAATAAACCATATGTTTTTTCTAGGTCCAAACTTAATGATATTTCTAAAATGAATGTGTACACAATTAATAATCAAATATAAGAAAATATCATAACTTCAATAGAGTTTCATAACATTTGTCTTATGACAAAAATTACATAAAGAAACCAAGTCCCATATTTTCTACATGATCCTTGAACTTAAATGGTCTTTTATCAAGGGATCAGCTATCATTAATTTAGAGCTAACGTGTTCAATGACCATTGTTTTATCTTTAACATGTTCCTTTATGGCTAAATACTTAATCTCGATGTGTTTACTTTGACTACCACTTTTATTATTTTTATCCATAAAAATTATAGTTGAACTATCACAATATATCTTTAATGGCCTGGAAATTGAATCCATAATTTTAAGTCCAGATATGAAACTCTTCATTCATACACCATGTGAGGTAGCCTCAAAACAAGATACGAACTCAGCTTCCATAATAGAAGTGGCAGTCAAAGTCTGCTTTGCACTCCTCCAAGATACAGCTTCACCGGCCAACATGAAAATGTATCTTGATGTTGATTTTTGAGAATCAGCACAATTAGTAAAATATGCATCGGAGTAGCCAATCACCTTCAAATTATTAGTTTCTCTATACATAAGCATATAGTTCTTTGTCCCTTGAATCAGATGTCAAACGAAAAAGTTACGCTCAAAATACGAAAGTAGCGCAGCAGCAGGTGGCTGGGCGCCGCGGCGCCCAGAACAGCGAGTGAGCGCCGGGGTGCTCAGCACCCAGCGCCACGGCGCTCGTCAATGTCTTGACAAACCTGTACTCGTGCCTAGCGCCGCAGCGCTGAGTCTCCATCTCCGCGGCACCCGTACGGATGTTTAAATACCCTTCTAAACTCGCCTATTGAAGGTGAATTCGAAGCTCTTCGTGCCTATGATTTCTCATATCAACAAAAACATTCTTTTGAGGCAAAAATAGAGAGACTTAGCAAGGAGAATATCACAAGCAATAAACACACATTCAAGCCAAGAGATCAAGGTAAAGTTATTGAAGATTGAAGATTAGGGAATCAACTCTTGAGCAATTAAGACAAGAAGAAGAAGACCAACTCAGGGCATCACTTGTTTTGTTTTATTCCTTACTTTTAAGAGATGGTTTTGTTCATATATTTTTATACTTTTTCTTGGATATTCTTGTTTTGAACATGAGCTAATTTCTTTTGATCTAAGGTTAGACGTTATTGAACCTAGTATGTAATTGATTCTTTTAATCTCTTAGTTATGAACTTTTATCCCTTAATTGATTCAATCTATCTATGCTTAATGTTTTCATTATACTTTATCACTATTTTGATTGTTTAAGGACCATGATAACTTTGACGAACGAAATCATATGTTTAACCTATAGTAGATTGATACATGATCATAGGGTAATATTTATGAGTTCTATCTAGGATAGACATATACCTAGGTGGCATATATGGTTTGATTAGACTTAGTCTTAATGAGTTGCATCTTATTCGGATTACAATAGACATATAGGTAATTGTTAGGGTGTGATATTATCATTTAACTGTCGACAGAAGCTTATGATGATATCAGTGTCTAGCCAATCAATTGATAAGAAGGAAAATAACTAAGGGGTTAAAGGGTTCAGTGAACTACTAAGGGATGCGTCAATACCCTAGATTACCTATCAATTCAGTGAATTCTATCTTTAAGTATTTGTAATATTTTAATTAGGTTCAATTCGATAGCAATAATTTAATTAGTTAAACTCCATCTTTGAAGCTAGTCTGGATAAAGGTAAAGTAGAGTAATTTTAGTATTCGATTGAAGAAAATAGAAGCAATAGTCTCTGTGGGATCGATAATCTAGACTTAATCCTATATTACTTGATACAAAAAGCGTGCACTTACGCCGGGTCATAAAATTAGACATTAGTGGCTGAACCAATTCTAGCAACACTTAACAATACAACAACCAATAGTTTCAAGGTTCACCAAATGGAAACAAGTTTGATTTGAAAAATGACAAGAAGTCAGAAACCTTTCTCTGCTAAATTTATGGTAAAAGAAATCATAGTGTTGTAGTATGTTGAAGTAGGTATGATTTCCTTTACTCCAAAGAATAAAAGGGTTAAGCAGGAGATGCCTTAAATCTAAATGGTGTATGAGATTAATAATTTTATGCAGACTCGAGTGCCATTGCGCACATGAAAAATAATTCAAGTAATTTTGATCATATTTCACCCTATAAAGGATTTGATAGAATTATGTCAGCAATGGACAAAGTCTACAAATCTTTCACATAGAGGATGCCTCATTAAATACTAAACATGATAAATTACATTTTAATAATATTTTAGTTGTTCCCCATTAAAAAAAAACTTTTATATATTAGCCAACTTGTAGATAATAATAAATAGTCTTTGAGTTTATCATTGTTATCTTTAATGTTAAAAACAAGGACAATAATATCCTAGTTAAAAGGTGTAAACAAGGCAAGTTGTATGCATTGGAAGAAATCAAGCTGCTTTAAGTACAATAAAAGGAACTTATGAAGGTTATGATCAATGGCAACAAAGATTGGAACATGTATAATTCATGATTTTGCAAACCCTAAAAAATAATAAAATTATACATTTTTTATTGGATAAAACAACCAAGTGTTTGTATTTCTTGTAAACTAGGCAATAGCTGTAGACAATCATTTAAATTATTTAATAAAATTTCAGAATTTCCCTTAGATAAAATTCATTGTGACATATGGGATCTTGTCCTTACAATTCAACTCAGAAATTTCAATTTTATGCTTTATTTGTTAATGACCATTCCAAATTTTCTTGGTTATTTCCATTAAAATAAAAATCTGACTTTTTTGAATGTTTCTTGAAATTTTAAAGACAAGTGGAACATCACTTTGAATGAAAATTAAAATTACCAATGCAATGGTGGAGGAGAATTCTCAGTAAATGCATTTATACGACATCTTAAGTAATGTGGCATCCAAAGACATATTTCATGTCCATATAACTGAAATAGCCTTAATTATGATGTTTCATGCCTCATTGCCGCTAAATCTATGAGTGGATGCCTTCTTAACTATATTTTACATTATGAACAGATTACCACTATCCATATTTAAGTAGAAAGGTCCTTATAAAACACTGTTTCATAAACTTCTTGACTATAATGATCTATGAGTCTTAGGTTGTTGTTACTTTCCATGTCTTAAAAATTATAATCTTAATAAATTTGATCACAAATCTTATCCATATGTCTTTATTGGATATAGCACATTACACTAAGGTTATCGATGCTTGCAACGACAAAGTAATCGCATCTATATATCACGACTTGTTGTTTTTTATGAGAATTGTTTCCTTTTATGAACTAACAATTTTTCTTCTCCTATGCAAAATCATGGCGAACTCATTAGCTTCCCTCGTCATGATAAATGGCACTTTCAAATTATCCCAATAAGTTCATATCATAAGAACAATAATCTACCTACATGAACAAACATTCTAACACCCCTATAAGATACATAAATCACTAGTTCTCTAGGTCAACCTCAAATACTTGAACCACACCTCAGTACTATTATCCAAATTTTCCCTCAAAAAAATCCCACTATCCCCTAAATACCTAAACCACTCTCCACTATTTTTATCTAAATTTTCGCCCAAAAAAACCCCATTATCCATCAAATACCAGCCGTCGAAATTACCTCTCAACTTCGTTATTCACCACAAGCTAAATTTTCAAATAACTAAACTCATTTCCTCTACTCAACATGATCACCCAAATATTTCTAATCAACTTATCATAAAAATCCCTATCAACAGAAATCTATCACCTTTTATTGAACCATCTTTTCCCACAGAAACAACACACTTCATTCCAAAGAATACTCATCCCATGCTCACATGCCATAAGCTAAAACAAAATCCCAACTTGGCCTTATTCACTAGTATTAAACCATATTGTGAACCAAAAACTCTCAAAATGGCAATGAAGAATCCATATTGAGTAGCTGCTATTAAAGATAAGCTTCAAGCTCTCCATCTTAACAACATTTGGTCTTTGGTTCCTAGACCTCCCATATTGACGTGGTTGGTTCCAAGGGGGTATACAAAATAAAGTACAAAGAAGATGGAACTGTTGATTGCTATAAAGTGAGATTGGTTGTAAAGGGGTTTACACAAGTTTTTGGCCTTGATTTTAATGAGACTTTCAGCCCTGTCATTAAGTTAACCCACAACAATTTTTTTTACATGAGCAATTACTACCAGTGTCAATTGGCCTATACGGCAACTTGATGTTTAGAATGCCTTTTTACGTGGTCAGCTTAAAGAAACCATGTTCATAGAGCAACCTCCAGGTTTTGAAGACCCTAACCATCCCTCATTTGTGTGCAAATTACATAAATCAATTTACAGACTGAAATAGGCTCTGCGTGCATAGTTTGAATATCTTTATAAGGCTTTACAGAATCTTGGTTTCCATAGTAGTAAAGTCGAAAAATCATTATTTATTTTACATTATGATTCTCTTGTTTTACTAAAACTAATATATGTTAATGATGTTATTATTACAGGAAATGAAATGTTGCTATACAATCTCTCACACCACTCTCAACAAAAAAAAACTTTCCCTTAAAAGATCTTGGCATTCTACATTATTTCTTGGGTATTAAAGTTAAACGCTTTAGCCAATGACTCTTTTTGTCCCAAACAAAATACACAAAAGACATTCTCTTTACTTTTTAACCACATGGCCTCTTAAATAACTTCTCCAATAGCTATGTACTCTGTCTCTATGATAGATAGTGCAACCACATATTATAGAACTGATCTTTAATATATATTACACCCAAACATCGTGAATACGTAACCCATCAACGATCTCCTCTTATCTAGATCACTTGCATAATATGAATTTACGTATCCTCTTACCATTACACTAATACCTTCAATCCTTTTATACATCAATCTATGATCTGACGTCCCTTTGAGATATCTCAATATCCATTTCATTGCAAGCCAGTAATTCTTCCTTAGATTCGTTATATATCTACTTACCATACTCATAACCTATGCTATGTCTAGTCTTATGAAAATCATTACATATATGATGCTCCTCATAACGCTTGTATACGGTACTTTACTCATCTGCAGTTTCTCCTCTTCAGATATCGACGATTATACTTCTAAAAGGTTGAAATGAATAGCCAAATGAGTGGAGGCAGCCTTTGCATTAGACATACCAAACCTCTCTGGGATTTTGAGTATATATTGCTGTTGTAACAAGAAGATAACATCTATTCTTTCTCTCACAATATCCATATCCAATATCCTCTTTATTGCTCCCAAATCTTTCATCTCTAACTCGCCACTCAACTACTTCTTAAGTTTCTGTATTTCTTTTATATCTCTATATGCGATCAATATATCATTGACGTACATAAGTAAATACATAATTCCACTACTCAAACTCTTAAAGTACATGCATCCCTCATACTTTCCCTACTAAATCCATAAATCATCATAAACTAATCAAGTCTCCTATACCACTGTTTAGGTAAGTACTTTAACCCATATAATGACTTCTTTAGTAAACATGCATGTTATTCTTTTTTGGGCTCTACAAACTCTTATGACTATGCCATGTAAATTGTCTTTTCAAGCTCTCCATACAAAAAAGGCGTCTTTACATCCATCTACTCTAGATGTAAATCAAGGTTTGTACACATAACTAATAGAATCCTAATGGATGTATGCTTTACATTTCATCGGTGTCTCCTCTGACATTAACAACTATTATAGCTTCTTCTTTATATGCAATCTATTAGCCGATGACTTTCGCATATAAAGAGAGTCAAGATTTTTTCAAAGACCAATTGCTACTATCTTACTTGCTATTTCCCTCAACACTTCATCAGTCAATGACAGAACGATTGTATTGTGAGCTCTTTTTTAAATGTCTTTTCTTTCTATTTCAGCTTTAGATGACTCTAGCATATTCTTTTCTTCACTAGATAGAGCTGCAGTCTTCTCTAATGTCGAGCCTAACCGTTGGCTCACCAACAACACCTTAACCTTCATCTTTCACAAATTAAACTCATTCCTCTCATTGAACTCTCTACCTCATACTTGGGTGTGGCTATATTTGTTTAAAACTAAAGCTCTGATACCAGTTTGTTGAAGTGAAAGTAATAATCATGCAATAAACCCAAAGTATATAACTCAACAACCAATGTATTAAGAAAACTATATAGATAAAATAGAAGAAAAAATACATAGTTCGGCAATATGTCTATGTCCACGATGAATCAAGATCACACTCTTTTATTATTGAATCACAAGGTACTTATAAAGTATTCTTTTTACAAGAAAGAACTAAAAAACTCACAAAAAACACAATTCTCTCTTGTTACTAGAGGTTTCTCTCACTAAGAATCACAAAAATCACAAAGATGTGTTTATAATCTAATAGAGAGCCTTTATATAGGCTTTAGGACTACTTATGTTAACCCTAAATGTATACGAGTCATTTTAGGGAGACTTAAAATAATTAGGAGACAAATCAAAAACAGGAAACAATTTTCGCACACCAGCGCCGCAGCGCTGTAACGCCCAGCCCTAGGCAGTCGCACCTTCTCCAATTGCCTCATTTCTTGT
This sequence comes from Ailanthus altissimus, assembly GCA_946807835.1. NCBI lineage: Eukaryota > Viridiplantae > Streptophyta > Magnoliopsida > Sapindales > Simaroubaceae > Ailanthus > Ailanthus altissimus. The sequence goes on along the minus strand of OX327686.1, from coordinate 34,521,726 downwards.
CCGTCTTACTACCCCGCACATCTAACACACTTGACTTATTCTCCAAATTATATTACAATAATTTTTAATTAACTTTCTCACAAGTTATCATGTCAATTTAAACTGTACAATTATTGAGGTTGAATCTAATAATTAATAAAATGATTAATTCAAGTTCCAAATGTGAACAATAAGCTTTTCTAAAGAAAAATTATTTGCATCCTCACATATTTCAACTGAAATTTAATTAGATGAGGTAAATATCATTTATAGCCTGTAATTTATCTTAATACAAATAGGGGTTCACAATGTCTACAAATAATAAAAAAAGACCTTGAATCCCATAATCAAGATGTTGTTTAGTATTGCCTTCAAATGATTGTTTAAGTGTTAAATTTAAAATTTTGATTTAAAATTTAATCATATAAAAAAATTAATGTTAGACTTAAAAATTTTAAAAAGAATGAAAGTAAATCATTAAAAAAAAATTATTTTAAAGAGTAAAAATTATAAAAATACATTATTAAATTTAAAAAATTAAATTTTAGGGTGCCATGTAGATGTGTTAGGAATTCTCTTACGAGCAAAAGATCTTTAGCCTTTAGCTAAACTTATCTTGAGCCAAATGGAAAATAAGCATGCATTGTCTTCTGATGCAGAACATTTGCATGTAGATCGGTTATGTCTCAAAGTGGTTCTAAGGTTCGATTTATTTGACTGCTTCTTGGACTATATTGGTTTCTCTTATTCAAAGATAACTTGGTTTGATCATCTTTTCGTTATCGAAGTTTAGAACTTTCGATGTCTAAAACCTTCAAGCCCTCATCCTTCTTTTTCTAAATGATTAAAGCATTACAGTCAACCTGCAAAGAAAACTCTGATACTTAAATTATTGAGAATGAAAAGATTTGTTCGAAGGAAAAATAAGGCTGCATCTTAAAGCGCAAATTATTGCGGAACTTTGATATTTTCTTATCATTTTTATGTGATTATTTGTTATAATAAAAAAAAGCTTCTAATTTGTAAATATGATTTTTACTGTAGTATATCCTAATTGGACTCAGCTTCACTTTTGTTTAAATTTTTCTAAATATACATAAGGACCATTGTTGGACTCAGAATATGCTGTCATTGTTGTTTATACGATGTTGTCTACATACAAAATATCATTGCTTCTTCTTCCAAGTACTTCAAAAAATCGCTGCTTATTGTTCTTAACATAAGATGGCAAAATAGAGTGTATTCACAAGATAAAAAATTTTATTTAGAGGTTTGAATGCAAATAAAAATTTTCATCCATGAAATATTTATCTTTATCTTTTATTTTTCTTAAATTCGAATAACCGTGAGTAGTGAATACATTTACAATCATCCAGATTATATTTAAAGAGCATTCATAAGCTAGACATTGTTCAAGACTTTTAAATTTATGGAGGTTGTTGATTGCTTATTTGTTCTATTTGATTTGGAGAATTCAGAATTGCTTTAGATTTGATAATTAAAGTTTCAATTCCTTTAGTATTAAGGCAAATTGTCTTGCTCATATTCGTTACTTTATTACATTTTGCACTGGGTTTGCATTTGGTGACGATATTCCTATCTTAGATCATCTGGGTATTGCCATTAAATTGAGATATGCTCCAAAAATTATTATTATTTTTTGAAATTTTTCTCCTGAATGGTAGATTAAGATCAACACAGATGAACTTTCAAAAAGTAACCCAGGTTTGACGGCTTATGGATGAGTCTTCGGGGATGAGGTGGATTCTTTTTAAAAGGCTTCTCTTGCCCCGTAGAAATTAAGACAGCCTACTATGCAGAAATAATAGGGTTATCTTAACTTTAGAGATTGCTATTGCTAGCAGATGACGTAAAATAATTTTAGAGTTTGACTCTATTTTAGTCTTTCACATTCTTTCTAAGCCTTCATTATATCCTCCATGAAAACTTCACTAGAGGTAGCAACGTTATAAGGATAACATTGATAGCTTGCAATTTAGATTTAATCTTACATTTAGAGATAACAATGCAATGGCAAATAAACTGGTGAATCTATGGCTACAATTGGATGATTTTACATGGTAATTACGGTCTCTTTTAGAGATTAGTTATATGTTCTTTAAGGATGTAAATGGAATGCCTAATTATAGGTTTTATTGATATTTCATTTTTAGGTGAGGTTTTACCCCATTTCTTTTATTATACTGTTTTGTACTTTTTATGTATTTTTGTTAAGGGTATAGTGCTTTAATCCTTCTTTTCTTTGTAACTCTTTTTTTTTTCTTTCATTAATAAATTTCTTGCATCGTCGAGTTTACCTTAAAAAAAAAGTTATCTTTTAAAACAACCGGTCTAAATCACAAATACAACAATAAATAACTGATGCTTTGGATCTATCCTTATTTAATTGAGTTGATAGACCGTTTACCTACTTTAGAAAATGGTTTATTTGATGAATCTATTTCATTACTCACATTTTATAAAGCTACTCTTATAAATACTATTTTAAAATTTTCATAAATATTGTGTTAAGTAGTTATTAGATAATAAAATAATATAATAAATAATTTTAAAATTTATATATTTTATTATTTAATATATCAATTTAAGATGAAATTTTTTCATATTATTTAAGAAACATAGTATTGTTCTTTTATAAAACGTTTTGTTCCGCGAATGAAATGTACTCCTTCTATTCATTGTAATTCAACAAATTAATTGATATATTGACATATGTTGGAAAATTGGTGATTCAACAATTTTGGTTGGACAAGAATTGAGATGAATACTAAAGTGAAGAGTTACGAGAAGTCTAGAATGTGTGGGATACATATGGAGAAGTCTAGGATGTGTGAGACACGAAGGGGGAAGCGAAACGGGACTCAAAGACGTGAAGGAAGCAAGAAAACGTGGGATAGGTGTACAGGGTTGAGCGCCATGGTACCCAAGACAGCAACCCAATGCTGCAGCACTGGGCGCGATTTTGGCTAGCGCCGCGGCACCAAAACACGTGGAAAATTCTATTTTTCTTCGGGATTTCTAGTTTTAGACTTCCAAAATAAGTGGACTCTTACTCCAACAAGGAATAGGGTTAGTAGGCATGAAACACACTCTATATAAATACTTGTAAACCCTTGATTTTAGATTAATCATTAAGAGAGACTCTAAAAGAGGGGAAGAACTGGGTAAACACTAAGTGCTTGTGTGCGCTAGGGTGGAACTGTTGTTTAGGTGATTATTATTCGTGGTAGAGTAAGGGTTCACTAAATGTTTAAGTCCTTTTGAGGGTTCTTTATTGGGTTTTTCTTGTAAAATCTCTAGGGAGTTATACTAAGAAAGGTTAGAATACTTGGATCCACCGTGGACGTAGGCAATTGGCCGAACCACGTAACATTGTGTTGTGCTCTTTTTTTTTCTGCTTTGGATTCTTGTTGTGTTTGCTTGATTGACAGGTTATTCCGCTGCGCAAAGAGGTTAGGGTTCTAGGTTGAATCTTAGGTTCTTCGCTTCAACATAACCTCGAGAGGGATAAGGGTTTTTCCTCCCTCAACAAATTGGTATCAGAGCTAGATTTCGATAATACATATCAGAGGTATTTAAACTATAGCTACAATCAAGTAAGAAATAGAGAAGTTCAATGAGATGAATGACTTCAATCTTTGGAGGAAGAAGGTTAAGGCTCTATCAGTGAAGGAATGGCTAGACTCAGCTTTGGAGGAAGCCAGCTACTCAACTAGCGATGAGGTGACAACCTCAAAGTCCGGTCATAACGATTGGGACACGATTCAAAAAAAGGCTCACAGTACCTTATTTTTGGCGTCGAGCAATGAAGTATTAAAGGAAGTTGGTGATGAAGAAACTACTTTGGGGCTATAGAAGAGACTCGAGGCATTGTACATGAAGAAGTCTCTTGCAAATAGACTTCTTGTGAAAAAGAAATTACATGAGCTGACAATGCACGAGGGAACTTCATTGAGAGCTCACATTGACAAGTTCAACAAGATCATCATAAGTCTTAAGCAACTGGGCATCAAGACTGAGGATGAAGATAAGACCATTATCTTATTAAGTTCGTTGCCGAAGAGCTGTGAGAGCTTTATGGATACGCTGTTGTATGGGAATGAGTCTTTAATGATGAATGACGTTAAGGCATCATTGAACTCAAAAGAATTGACAAAGAGATCTGAGTCCGAGAATAGAGCAGTTTAGCTTGCACAAGGAAAGAAGAGCAACCAATCAAGGAGGAGATCCAAGAGGTGTTTCCTTTGTAATAAAGAATGGCACTTTGTGAAGGATTGTCCGAAATCAAAAGACCAAGGAGGGTGGGCTGCAATCGGTACTAAGGAAGATACTGAAGTTGTAGACACATTGGTAGCCTCAAGGGGAAAGTATGCTAGCAAATAGATACTAGATTCAGGGTGCAGCGTCCATATGTGTCCCGACAGATCGATGTTTACCAATTATAAAGCTAAAAGAAGTAAAGCTCTAATGGAGAATGACATGACTTGTGAGATCATGGGAGTTGGTGACATAAGGCTGAGGATGCAATATGGAGATACTAGGGAATTACATGGTGTAAGGCATGTTCCTAAAGTAAGGAGGAACTTGATATCCTTAGGCTCTATGTGCAAGGTATTCAGTTAGAGCGGAAAAAGAAAAACTAAGGGTAGAGAAAGAACCTATAGGGTTTAAAAGTGAGAAGCACAATGAGGGGGGCTCTATGTGCTTACTGGGATGGCCATGAGTAGCCCAACGCGGGGTGTTGGGATAATGCAGACCACTAGGCGACATCCAAATCGTGCTCACCGAGGTAATGGAGGTCGGAAAGGAGTACAATGCATCCATACCCTATGCAAGGTGCATGAATGCCTTTGGAGACTAAAATCACTAGCCCGGGGAAAGTTAAGTCTTGGTGGAGACTTAACTGGACTTAACTTTAGGTGATAGAGTATTGGTGTGGATCGGATCCCAAAGCCTTCTTATTTGGAAGATTTTGAATCAATGAAGAGTTTGTTGAAAAATTGGTGATTCAACAATCTTGGTTGGACAAGAATTGAGATGAATACTAAAGTGAAGAGTTACAAGAAGTCTAGAACGTGTAGGATACATATAGAGAAGTCTAAGATGTGTGGGACACGAAGGGGGAAGCGAAATGGGACTCAAAGACGTGAAGGAAGCAAGAAAATGCAAGATAAGCATACAGAGCTGAGTGCTGTGGCGCCTAAGACAGTAACCCAGCACCGCAGCGCTGGGCGCAATTTTGGCCAACGCCGCAGGGCCTAGGGACGAGCGTCGCGACACCAGAACACGTGAAAAAATCTGTTTTTCTTCGGGATTTCTAGTTTTGAATTTCCAAAATAAGTGGACTCTTACTCTAACAAAGAATAGGGTTAGTAGGCACGAAACACACCCTATATAAATACTTGTAAACCCTTGATTTCAGATTAAGCATTAAGAGAGACTCTAAGAGAGGGAAAGAACTGGGTAGACACTAAGTGCTTGTGTGCGCTAGGGTGAAACTGTTGTTTGGGTGATCATTGCTTGTGGTAGAGTAAGGGTTCACTAAACGTTTAGGTCCTTTTGAGGGTTCTTCGTTGGGTTTTCCTTGTAAAATCTCTAGGGAGTTATAATAAGAGAGATTAGAATCCTTGAATCCACCGTGGATGTAAGCAATTGGCCGAATCACGTAAGATTATGTTGTGCTTTTTTGTTTTTTGCTTTGGATTCTTGTTGTGTTCGCTTGATTGACAAGTTATTCCTCTGTGCAATGAGATTAGAGTTTTAGGTTGAATTTTGGGTTCTTCACTTCAACATAACCTCAAAAAGGAGAAGGGCATTTCTTCCCTCAACAACATAAAATCAAATAATAAATCATTAATGATACCACCTAATAAAATTTATGCCATTGGTTAGCATTTATATGTGTGATGAAATGCTTGTTCTTTTATTTATTCGAAAGTCATGTTTGCTTTTTTTCTTTTTAAATATGCAAATATAATTATTAAGTTGTTTGTTTTTATAAAGTCAAAACATTTTAAAAATTGATATTTTGATATTTATGCCATAACTCATAATATTAAAATTGTTTAAATATTATGATAATTTTAGTTACAATAACATAATAATTTATTAAAGAAATATGTATTTTGTGTTACTTAAATAATAATATAAAATTATTTGGTAGTATAGTATTAATTATTATATATTTTAAAATTGTAAGCCAATTAATAATTAATTATTTGAATGATGTAAAAAATATTTAAGAGATAGCGGTATTATAGGTATGGACAAGGAGATAGTGCGGGTAAGAGTATTCCTCGCATCAGAATCAATCCCAATACTAGTATCAATCCCCTGACCCCGCACTATCACTTTCACCAACAAAAATAAAGTCAAAGTTCATGAAGTTGTTTGGCTCATCATTCCTATTCTAATTGTTAAACCTAGTTGTTGACCTCTTTGCACCAACTTCTTGATCAAAGGAGAAAGGGGAATAAATTGTACTACTATATTAAAGGAAAAAATATTCTGTTTTTTTTATCATAATACTTAAAATTAAGGAGTTAGGTTTTATATAATACAAAATAAGTGAATTTAATAAAAATATGTTTAAAAACAAAAACTTTAGGAACCCATTCAAATATTCTACTATTTAAATAAAAATAAAGAAGTAAAATTTTTCTATCAGACCTAAATGTTTTAAAATAAGATAAATTCATAATTGCAAAAAACACACCAAAAAAAAAGTTCAAAACACATGAATGTTTAAAATAATTTAAATTTAGACTTAAAAGATAAGGAAAACCCCTTATTTATTTATTTTTAAATAAAATATATATATTTTCTTTCAATATCAGTATTAGTATAGTGATTAATCAATAAATGTAAATATCATAAGTTTTTTAGATGTAGAGGAGTCATTATAAAATCCTCACTCTTCTTAATTAATTTATTATATAACCCCTCTTAAATTATGAAGCTATTAAAAGTCCCTCTTGAATTACAAATTTTGTTTTAATTAACGTTATTATAAGAATTTTTTACTTTGACCTCATTCTTCTTAATTAATTTTCTATATAAACTCTCTTAAATTATGTAAATATAAAAAATTCTTCTAGAATTACATGTTTGTTTTAATGAACCCTATTGTAAGTGAAAGTTTAGAATTTAAAATTTTACGAAATTATTTTTTTTACTTTTGAGAATTTTTTGGAATTTCCTCTTGCAAAAAGAAAGAGAGAGAGAGAGAGATTGAGAAATATATCTAAGAAGTTGAGAAGTAAACAAATGATAATTCTTAAAATAAATAAATTTAAATTAAACTAAATTTTTTAATTTCTTTTATCATGCCTCTATAAAATAGAGTTCCGGGAGGAGAGTTCAATATTATATGTCAAGAGGAGAAGGTCTTATGAGAAAGTACAATCTTATTCTTTAAGAGAAAAAATTAAGTGTGCAAAAAAGATTTGGAGAGGGCTTCGTGGCACTGGAGCGAGCAATGATAATAATGTAGAGAAAGGGCATCGTAGTGGTTGGGGCGGTAGTGTTGCTACGTTGTGATGGAGATTACTAAAAAAGATTAAAATACTTGGTACTAAACATGATCAAGCAGCTATTGTTATTTGACTTAGTGGATAATAAATTGTTAAAAAAATAAATAAGAATTTTTTTTTTTTGTGATTCTATTTCATTAGAAGAAGTATCAAAAGTAAAAGAACAATCAAGGAGGGGCAAAAGAGCTATATAGATAAGAAATTGAAGATGAAAAAAGTAGGAGACTAACTCAAGTTATTAAGCTTGAAAATTTTTGAAACTTTAAGAAGAAGAAATAAGTAATAGAAAGGAAGAAAAAAAAAACTTGTTGAGAATTGAAGAGGGAAACCCTTAAAATGAAACAGAAAATAAAAATTTATTTGAGAAAGGAATGGTGAAACCCTTAAACTAAAATATAAAATAAAATACTTGTGTGAAAATAAAAAAGAGTTAACCTTTAAAATAAAGTAGAAATATAAAAGATTCGTTTGAGAATAGAAGGGAATTAATTTTTAAAATAAAGCACAAAAAAAAATCTATTTGGAAAAAAGATGAGATAGATAATTTATACAAGTTTAATCTTGTAACAGAATAAAAAGGAAGGGAGAAGTTTTTTTTTCATTTTTTTTAAAGAGATTTGTTTATGTTAAGAATAATAAATAGCTAGTTGGGTTTTTACATATTGTGAAGAACAAATTAGTTATTTATATTAGCCATAGTTTAAGAGGAAAAAATGAAAATAATAGCTAACTAAGGTGGCAATACTATGATTACTATTTATGTACACTATTTATAGCTATTGTTTATGTGCATTGCTTATGAGAATGAATAAACACATTGATGAAAGAGGAAATTAAATATGGTGTTAAAAAATTGGATAGTATAAAAATTAAAAGAAAAAAGAGAAAAAAATAAAGAATTAATTAAGAACTTATTTTGGCTGCTACGTAGCAGCTCTTACATGGCCACACACGCGACTTCTTGTAGCCATTGCACAACAATTTGGTGGAGGAAAAAAAAAGATTAATTTTAACTCAAAAGAAGTTTTGATACCATGTAAATATTCAAAAGAGGCTCTGTTATATAGAGATTTAGAGAAGAAAAAATATTGTAATGCTTGTATTTATAAAAAAAAAACATAATAAGAATAAATTAAAATAGAAAAAAAAACTTAAAAAGATAAATATATCTAATAAATTGAAAAGGTAAATAGTAATTTATAAAATAAATATATTTATACTAAACTAAATAATTTGATTTTACTTATCACAAATTTAAATAAAATAATAATTTTAATTCATTTTCGCTTCATCATGTCTTATTCAATCTGCTTATAAGATTTATAGTTAGCAGCCGGTTTACCTAATGCAAAGCAATTTTGTTTTTGAGCTTAAATCCACTTAAATATAAAAACTTGGTCTTATTATAAAGTGAACTTTTTAGTTAAAATACAAAATAACGCAAGTTGATTCGACCAATTTAATGATGGGTCAATAAAAAGATTTGGACTTCAACCTCATTTTTCTTAATTAATTTACTATATAACCCCTCTTAAATTATGAAAATATTATTGAATTGTAATTTTGTTTTAATTAACTTCACTATGTTATTATTTTTAGTATTTTTTAATTTGTATTTTTTAATTAAAAAAATTCAAACTGAAAAATCTAAATAAATAAAGTAAAGTGATGTGATAATATAAAAAATAAATATTTTTTCATCCATAGATCTCAATATTTTTACAAAAATTTGGCGCTTATATTTTTTTGCGCTCTGTTTCCCACTTTTAAATTTCACGCGGGGGCAAAGACGGGGAAGTAATATCGGCGTAACTCTCGCGAGTACGTCATCCTTAGAAACTAATCCGCCGTGGCGCCAATAGAGAGACCGAAACCAGTTGCCCACTCAAATAAAGAATTTTATTATTGTGTGCGCTGGCTTCCTGCTTTCAAATAAACAAATACAAAAAATAAACAAATAATCTTTCAAGGCTATTTTCTCTTTTTTTCTATTTTTAAAGACAAAAAAAAAGCCATTATTAAAAAAAAACACAAAAAAAAGCCTTTTCAAAAAGAAAAAAAAAGACCAAGAAAAAGCCAATATTTATATTTCCAGGTAAATCTCGATTCGAAGTTTTCATTTTCGTTTTATTAAGCTTATGCTTGCGTTTTATTCATTTTTTTTTAGTTTATATCATATATTTTTGTTATTTCAACTTAATTCTTGACTTTTTTTTTTGAATATTTTTAGATTTAATTATTGTTGTTTCATCTTTAATCTGCATGTAGTTTCTTGGCCGAATCAGTACGTATGTTTTAATTTTATTTTGATTTATTAGCCGGTGCAATTTTGTATAAAGCAATGGATTAACTTTCGTTTTTTTTTTTTAAGTTTTAATATTTTCCGGTAGATCTAGGTTAAGTTTCAGTTTGTGACATTGCATGTCTTGGATGCGAATTGAACTTGATACGTCAATTAGTTTTATAGAAAAGAAAATTAGTCATGTAGTAACTAATTTTTATCAATTCATTAATCTGATATATGTACATTTTTAGTTTCAATTTATTAAAAAGACTTATAAGAGCATGTTTACAAATAATTAAACTCGTTATTATTATGCTTGATTCAATAAATACGAGATGCAATTAGTGTAGCCGTGGTATATAATTGATGCAGGAGTTGTGTCTGAAGCCATAAGAAACACTGATTTTGTGAGTGCTTTTCACAATTTTTTTCTTGTCATATATTTTTGTGTGTATATGCAAAGGCCTATGCAGTAGTTATATCTAACAATTCATTAAACTCATTGTGTTGCAGGTGAACATGTTGATACAGAGTGTTCCTCTGACTTCAGTTGAAGCAGCCATGTCCTTTGCCTCAAATCATAGCGAGCAAGACTTGTTGTGCAAGTGGGTGCCCAGTAAAACTTGGCAAAGTTGTTTAGAAAATAGTGAACTCCCAAAGGATAGATCAGAGTTATTTATTGCCAGGGATATTTGTGTAAATTCTGGTGTAAACATGGTCAAGCGAAGGAAGCTACAGAAAAGTTCAGTTATAGTATTTCCGGTTGAGGCAGAAATAAAGGAAACATCTAGAACTGCAGTTAAGAAGGGTTCTCTCAAAACTCAAATTGAGCGCGACAGTAGTGTTGTTATAGCTCTTCCTGCTCCTCCATGTTTAGGAGATTTTGGTCGTTCTAATGTACATTCAAAAAGGCATTATGGTAAACCTTATTTAAGAGTCAAACGTTCCAGTAAATTTAATTATGATTCTAAATCTCAGATTGTAGGGTCTGATAAAGAGCTTAGATCTGTTAATATTCGTTCTTCAGTGTCAGAGATGGGACTTGGTTGTTGTAACTCAAAAACTGACGGTGATGACCTTTTCAATTCTGATATTTCAGGGTTGGAGGCATTAGATGACGATCCGGCAGTAAGAGAGTTCTGTGTTTCTGTTCTTGAAAGTCATGGTTTACTTGCTGTAGGGGATTGTTCTATGAGGAATAGTGCTTCACCCAAAATTTCAGGAACTAGAAATGGCAGTAGTTTTACCCAGCCTTGCAAGATTTGTGGCAAGTCAGATAATACACTAAATATGTTACTTTGTGATCATTGTGATGAGGCGTTTCATGCATCTTGCTGCAGTCCCAAAATAAAGTTTATACCAACTGGTAAATGGCTTTGTCGTAGTTGTTCCAATTTAGATTGTAAGGTTTCGCAAGAGAACCCTTTTCTAAAGTCATCAAACATTAGTTGGAGCAATGGAATATCTAATTTTGGAATGGGACGGATAGCATTAATGCTTAAATACCCTGAGCCATACAGATCTCGTGTTAGAATTGGTGAATCTTTTCAAGTAGAGGTTCCAGACTGGTCTGATCAAATTTCCAAGTATGTCATATTTTTGGTGTTAAAATTAAAGTACCATGGTTCTTGAATATACAATGTTCCATATTTTGGTTTGTTTTCCCTTTTTTTTTTTTTGTTTTTCAATGTTGGATATACAAGTAATTATGTTTAGAATGGATGGCTTGGACTCAAGTAGTAAAGTGCATCTGGGGAAAAATTTAGCTGTATTAATGACAAAGTGTGATATGTATATGTTATTATATGTTAGATTCTTACGTTGAGTAATTAAGCTACGTGTACAAGAATGGAAACATCCTATGCTACAAGTGGTGACATGATGAGCTTGTTTATGCTTATGAACATGGTTGTTTTATAAGTGAGAAGGACAATGTGGTTTATGTTAAAAATAGTTGACTGCAACCACGTTCCACCTCAAGACTCATAAAATCCCCAGTATAGCAACGTGGATCATCAAATCAACCTAACATAGGTGTCCTATATTTTACATAGGTATCTCAAATTATGGATCACTAATGTGGCAGTGAACTGTGGTAACTTTAGCTTTTAGTGATTTTTTAAGTTTATTTACCGCCCAAAGCTCCTATTTGTTAAAGTTCTATATGTAGATCTGTTCTTTAGTAATTGGAGCTCTGAGGAAATGTAGCATTTAAGGCCTTTAAACATTAGAAATGTGTAAAGCTCTCATCTATTAGTTACTTTATGATTTTGTAATTTGAAATGTTTAGAGCCGTATTTTATACCTCAAATTTTCATGGTTTAAAACACTTACACAAGGTTGTTTTTTATAGGCCATTTTGTGAACTGATGAGATCGATTCATGGAGTGCATATTTTTGTTTTCATTTTGTTCCTTGTTTTTTTCTCATGTCATGTGATGGTCATGTTTTCTAATAGCATTGGTTTCTTTATGGTGCAGTGATCTTGATTGTGTCGGTGAGCCATTGGAATTAGATCCAACTGAAACTGTTGGTTTACATGTAAGGAAACTCGTTACTAACAGTGATGTAAATCACAATTTAGGAGTTAAGATTATTATTTTAGTCTGTTTTATTATTTTTCTCTTGTTTTTATTGAATATGTCTTATTAGGTTTTTGTATTTGGGTTGAATTTGTTATTGTAGTTTTATTAGGCTTGAGATTATTTGCATTGTTTGAGTTAGATTGACTAGTTTATTATAAATAAGCTTGTAATTTCCCAAGTTTTTTATGTTATTGAATAAAATGCTGCTCTTTATTTTCCTATTGGATGACCTTGTGTGTCAAGTCATTTGTACTAGAACAACACCTCGCCTTGTCTAGTATTAACATCTACCTACAAATCTATTCTCCTTGTCAAAAGAACCATTGAGCTCCATCTCCTTATGGTTTGACAATGTGAAATTGTCCCGCTTCCACTACCCCAATGTGTCAAACGACTTGAAAGAAAAAGAAAAAGAAAGCAAAGAGAAAACTTACAAGTTTGAGAATGACCATCATCCATACAAGAAAAATGGAAGGACTTAATGTTTGACAAAGTGTTGCTCTCAATTATTTTATTATTTGAAAAAGATTTCTGGTTTTTTGAGAAAAGTAAAGTTTTGATCTTTCTAGAGATTAGATGACTTGAAAAGGTTAGAAGAAATGCCACTCGGTTATTCCAATTTCTTTTTCTGGTTGTTTATCTGATTATTCTCAAGATAAGAGTAACACCAGCCAAAATTTTCTAAGTCATTTATTTATTTTATTGATGTGAATTTATGTCCACTGTTTTCTCAGGTTCCCTTTTCAGAAAAGTTTTCCAGGCCGAATGCCTTAGGTAATTGGCTGCAATGTCAAGAAGTTCTGAATGATGAAGGAACCATATGTGGGAAATGGCGCAGGTAAGCACTTAATCAGTATGCTTATGTCTTTTTATTTTCCTTTTTATCTTCACATTGGGTTGGGATTGTGATTTTGGAGTCATTGGTTTAGAAAATCGGTTGTGTTATTGTAGGTTAGAGTTTTTAGGCTTTAGATAAATAGTTCTTAGATATCCTAAGGGTTTTACTTGGGTCTTGAATGGAAGTTCATCAGTTACCACTGTCTGAACAAAAGTCTGCATTTAGTTTCAGCATGTAATAGACAGTGATGTACTGGTCAAGTTGTTCTGGTATGCCTATATACTTTGGCACTCAATATGTGGCATGTATTCTGTTGGATTTCTATATGGTCTCCTAGTAGAGACTACCATTATAACTTGTAAATACTCTTGTTTAAGTAATAACTAATGGATAATTATTTGAAGTCGTGTTTAGTTTACTTTCTGGTTGGAATAATAAAGGAACGTCATTGATGTTACAGAGCACCGTTTACTGAAGTTCAAACTGATGGTTGGGATTGTTCTTGCTCAATTCCTTGGGATCCACTGCATTCAGACTGTGCTGTCCCTCAGGTGCATATTTTCTTGTCCTTTGTCATGTTTGCTCTTATCATAGAGAGAGGTTCTTTGACTGATTCTCTTTTGCATGTTACTCTAGGAAACGTTTATGAATATAAAATCAATATTTGTAGAAAGCAAAAGCACCAATTTCGTACCATGTTAAATTAGCGGTTCCATTTTGAGTAGCATGATGATTCTTAAACCAGCATCGGTTCCATTTTGAGTAGCATGATGATTCTTAAACCAACATTTGGATGCGGCTTAGTTTATTGATAGGCTGCATTGAGTGTGTTTGATTGTAATGGATATATTATCTTGAATACTTTTGAGGTAAAGTCTAGTTTCAGTAATACCTATAAGTTTGAAATTAGCAGCAATGCCCAGTTGTGGGGGGATCTTTTGTCAAATTTTTAACAGATTTTGTCAGAGCATATAAAATGACTTAATTGCCCTTAATAATAAAGTTAACTTGACAATCATACCCTTTTACATGATAGTTTTTTTTTGTGCATCTTCTTTAAGTTTTTTTTTTCCTTTAAATCATTAATATTAATAATTATTTAATAATATATCATCACAAAATTCTTTATTTAATTCTATCTAACAAAACTTTAGATTTCAGATTTAGAAAAACTTCCCCTGTCCAACAAAGCTTCCCATCTGAATTATATTCATCATCTTTAATCTTCCCCATCTGAATCAAATGAGATTTCAGAAAATACATAATTTCAGATGCTAGTTTGGTCAAGCTATTAGGAATAGAACCAGTCAAGTTGTTCTGCTGCAGATACAAACTCTTTGAGGAGGTTAGGTTTGTATATGCGAGAGAAATTGTCCCCATCAAATGCTTATTCGAAAGATTTATCATAATGATCCTTGTGAATCACAAGTCACAAATGCCCAACCACCACAAGCATTGTTTCCTTCCTAAGAATCGGGTAAAAGGGCTGGATAGCCCATAGTTCCGACAATCTCAAGCAGCGTAGAGACCTGTGGATCACAAGGAGTTCCAACATCTGAATGGTTCTTGCAGAAGTCGTTATGGTTAAGATTAACCCTTTCAACCTTACTTGGAAAAGCAGGATAAGGACCTTGCAACTTATTATTTTGCAAAGAAACATTCAACAAAGCAGAAAATGAAATAACAGATGCAGGAATTGGTCCAGTCAATTGACTTTGAGCCAAAGATAAATCAAACAAGCTCTCAGATTGTGACAAGTCCAGGATAGGACCTGTAGACTAATTATTGTGAAGCCAAACTTGTCTCAATTGAGTTATCACAGATAACATATCAAGCGTCCTTGATAACCCTTGTTTCTGATCATTCATCCATAGAATTTGAATACTTGATTTGGCAAAAGAAGCAGGCAAAGACCTAGTAAAGTTATTGTAAGAAAGTCTCACATTTTGCAAATTTGAAAACAAATTGAACACATCAAGCACAAAATCAACAATGTTAGTGTTACTCAAATACAAAGTGGTGAGACTTGTAGATTTGGTGAGTTCAATGGGGAAAGGCCAAGGAGCAAGATTTGAGTTATCACTAAGACTCAGAACTTGCTAGCCTGTTAACCCATCAAAGCAACCATTGGGCATGCTAGTGAAATTGTTATTGTATTTCTTGTAAAGAAGAGACATTTGCTAAGAGGGAATGGGACCTGAGATGCTGTTGCCTTGAAACAAAGTGTTTTGAGCTGGGTAAGTGATGAGATTTCTTAAGGAATGGAGCCAAAGATTTGTTTATTCGCAAGGCTGATGTGAGTGACGCGGTTTGATTTATTGCAATTTACGCCTGTCCATTTGCAGTAGTTAGAGGATGTGTTGGACCAACCTGAGGGGAGATTCTGGAGAGATTGAGCCAGCTTCAGCATGGTGGCAGAGTCATCACCAAGCATTGCCATCTTCAAGTAGAGGAGGAGGATGATGATGATGACGGAGAGAGAATATTGACGCTTCTTGTGTATGGATTTAGGGTTTTTAGAATTTCAGATTTTATTTATTAAATATTTCAATGTTGAAATGATTTTACTACCCTTTTACCGTTAACTTTGACAAAATATTCCTTAACGACTGGACATTGCTGCTAATTTCCCTAACATGTAGGTATTACTGAAATTAGGCTTTACTTTGAGGGTATTCAAGATAATATCTTGACTAAAATGATAATTCTTAAAAGTTTCAATTTTGCATGGCCTATGCTCTCTCTCTCCACCAGTAGAAGCTCTGAACTGCTATCTGATCACATAATGATGTTTCTTCTCTTTTTCTCAGGAGTTGGAAACAAATGAAGTTCTAAGACAGTTAAAGCATACAGAGCAGGTATGCACTTGTCATATTTCTTTGAATTTGTTACCTCCATACCAAAAGGACTTGCTATTTTTTGGGTATATACTCAACAATGCTTATTGTATATTGGGTTTAGCTTTATTCATTGGTTCTCGCTGTATATGCTATATTGATCACTTTTACTGCATCTTGCCTTATGTCTTTTTAACTTTGGTGCAGCTGCAATCTCGTCTTGGTGTCAAGAAGAGAACTTGATTTTCATACCTGGCAAATGGTGACCCTGGAAGTGGAATTCATGTAAGAATGCATAACTCTATTATGAGCTTACTACCAGAAAGTTCCCATTCCAAATAACTTTTTTTTTTAATTTATTTTAATTTGTACAGTTTTGCGGCACTTACATGTACACAGGAGAGTTGGCAGTTTTTGCAGAATTTTATTTATCATACTTCATAAGGCACAGCTGTAATCTCATTTCCTCATGCATGGCATTTTGTTGCAAAAGCCATTAAATTCAAAAGGTGGGCTTCACCTTCTGTTGTATTATGTGTCTTCTATTGTATCATCTTCTGTTGTATTATGTGTCTTCTATTGTATCATCTGTCTTCTGTTGTATTATCTGTATCTTGTAACCTCCCATGGTTAGTAAGTTGTTGTTCCCTTTGGAAATAATTATTATGTTTATGAACTTTAACAATTTAATATTGTGAAAAATTTTTGTAGTTCAATTTATACTCCCTCCTTGATGCCTATACTAGCAAAAATACTAGTGATTGAAGATTTTCCATACTCCAAGAAGTGAAAGCTTGTGTGCAAGCTACCCACTTTAATCCAGTATTGTGCAATTCTCACCCATTATTGTGACTTTCATGTGCATGTTTATGCCAGAAAAAGTACAACCAGATGCCTTGTTATGTGCTTGAAGCTACTCAAAACTAAATTAACTCATCGTCGCCTGTGTACTTGAGTCTGTTTACCTCCAAAATTGGTTTGTTGTCGAGTCCCGGCAAAGCCTGCTTCTTGATTTCTATGCTTACTAGTGTTGCCATGTTTGAGAGGTACAATTTGATCAATGTATGACCTTCCAGGAAAGTTTCGCTTATCTTTTGGAAGAGCCTTTAGCTCCGGCAACCAGTACGCAACATACTCTCCTTCAGGGTCGTATGTTTGTGCCTGCAAAATTATCGATGCATCTATAAGCAAAATGATGAAAAAAGAAGAGAGATTTCCAGTCATAGCTGACAAACTTCTCCCTTCAAATAAAACTAATCTTTTTTTTTTATAATGAAGATTTTTTCTTTGAGTGCTGGTACTATAATTAGATATTTATTGAGACAGTATATAAGAAATTAATATTAGAATAATGCTAGATATTTTAAATAATATTTTAAAATTTCTTATATCAAATAATATGTAAGTAATTATTAAATAATAAAATAATATAATTAATAATTTAAATTTTATACTATTTTATCACTTAATAATTATTTAATATTTTAATTTAAAATTTAAGATATAATTTAAAAAATGTAGTATTATTCTTAATGATATCATCGCATGTTTAAAATCAAACTTTCCTGAGGAGGTGAATTTCACAAGAAGGGAAACTACCGGAGACTCGCTCGAAATTAAGTCCCACTAAGACGGAGACAAACTAGATAATGAATTCAAAAATGAGACCCCAACAAGAAGAGGGAAATTATTTCAGTTTTCATAGATATTAGGACTCCAACACTCGACAGCTCGCCACCGAGGCTGAGCATCATGTGCGCAAACAGCAATGAAGACATCTTTTCAAATCTCCACACGCTTTTGCCGTACAAATAAATTATTTTATAAATTTTACTTTTATTTAAAAGATTAATTAAGGTCACTTACTTGCTTGGGGATGCTAAAATAGCGATCTTCTCTAGGGTCATTGCCAACTCCTTGAAAGAACAAAGAATCCATAGTTAGCTCGTGGCTCCATCCATATTAATTGCAATGTAAAGATGCGAGAAATATTTTATTAAGCTCAGAGGCACCACATCATTAAAACAACAAATTAATAACTCATGGCATGTAGATATTTATATTTAAAATAAATACCAAACAAAATACAACGATAACTGATTCTTGAGTATATAGGTGAAAGTCAAATTTGGAAATTGATTCTATTTTGATAACACAGTGAGTTACATTTATGTCATCTATGAAGATGCTGGGAAGGAAAAATTCAGAAAATTGAATCACCTGTTCCATAAGTCCAGTTGCCATAGTTGGAACATGGGTCGTAATCCAATAGACATGATTCGAACCATTCAGCTCCCATACGCCAGTCAATGCCCATATCTCGAACAAGAAAAGAACATACAATCTGTGGAAACATAATTAACACACTTGTAATGTAAGATTGCATTAACTGATATAAGGATTCAAGTCAGCAGAGTCGTGGCAGACATTGCAACTGGATAAAAAAGATGTAGCAGAGTTCGGATATGTTGGTAAGAATTTACCTGCCGCCCTCGATTTGACATGAACCCAGTGGTCGACAGTTCCTTCATATTGGCATCTATGAGAGGGTACCTGGAGATGTTTAAGCAAGGATAGAAGCGTATGAGCATAGGTTTGATGTATGAGTTAATGTAACTGAAACACAAAGATGAGTACTCGGTAATAGAGTGATAATTCAGAAAGAGTTCTGTTCAAACGTAAGAGAGATGTTTAATTTCGTTAAGCTAGAAGTTTCAAAATGGAAGACACCTTAACGTGATTGCTAGGTGCCCTTATTAGGAAGATATCAGATTGCAAATTATGGAAGAGAAAGCACTGAAATTTTAGAAGTTTTTGGATTAAACAATATACCCTGTAAAGCCACCTCTCCAGGACTCGAATAATTTCTGATCTTGACTCCATTTATGCTCCAACTTTCTAGGGCCACCTGGAAACAACATAACATGTTACAGGAAGGTCTGACAAATAAAAGTGAATAATATTTTGAAATTTATTACGAGAATGCTAAGCAGTTCACATGCATTTCTAGAACCAGATTGATAAAGGAGGTCATCCGAGAAGTTTATCTGTTCAAGTATCTAATATGATAGAAAACCAAAAAAAAAAAGAAGAAACTTGTTTTAATCTTTACCCGAATGAAAAAGGGAATTTCCATATTTGAGTGAGATGAACCTGAAGTAATCCCTCCAAATCAGTTCAAACAAAACCCTGACAAAGTAAAGGTTCAGACGAAATTAGTGAATTCATAGAACTTGTAACTTCTGCCAGCCCTTGTACAATTGGTTAGCAAGATTTCCAAACTTTCCTTTTAAGAGATCTATTAACTAAACCTTAAAAAAGATCAGACTAAAATGGAGAAAAAGAAAGAGTAAGAGTAAGAAGAGAATGCTGAACACTTCAAGTCTTTGTTAATTTTACTTTGATAGAACTCAGATAATTTAATTAAATAAGAAGAATAGATAAAATTTCTAATTTCATTTCTGTAGTGCAAGTGTGAGTGACACAAGAAGAAAGGGAGAGAGAGAGGTACCAGTATGTGGAATCATTTGCATGCCTTTCCCTTTCATATCTCTTGACCTAAATAAATTATACAGAATAGCTGCCCCAGTTAGTTTGATCTCTCACTATGGAGTATAAATGGCAATATTGACAACTGAGAATGATCAAATTCTTCAAACCTCTTCATATATGTAACGGGGAGAAATGCTGCCTGAAGCAAGCCATGGTGAAAATTTGGTTGAGTAATCAGGTCCTAACATCCCATTCCTTGTCTCTTTATATACCCTTAAAAGGTCCTGCAAATGTATGAAATTGATGTTGTAGATGCATTATTATTTTTATCAGTAACATTAGTATATTACATTATAAATTGAGCTCTAATAGAAACATAACGAGTGAATTTTCTTGCCTTCTTCCAAAAGTACTCATGTACTCTGCCCAGTGCAGCACTTTCACCCCCCACAAACTTCATTCCTTGGCTAACCTGAATCAGCAGCAAATATAGACTCAAACATTCTTGATTCTTCCAAAAGCATGATTCTGGATGCAGCTTCTTAAAATATAAATGTGTTTTACATATAAACTTGCCTTTTGCAGGTGAAGTCCAAGCTGATCAATTGAAGGAATAGATCCCCAGTCACCAATGCTAGGTGGCGGTCCAAGTGATGATGGGATTTTTATGCAGCCTCTTACTGAGCACTTAGCTTCAATAGACTGCAAATCGTGGTTCAATTGACATACACAACAACTAATCAGAAAGCAGCTTTCCTATTAGTGCAAATGCAGATTCCAAATCATTAACCCCAAAACTTGCCTTGCGAAACTGAGTGTACACATCAGGTAGAGTGTTGGGATCAAACGGGATGTCATCCAGATGGTACATTGTAGTACCCCAAATTAATTGCAGCTTAGGGTAGTTGTGGTTCGAGGATTTGTCTTTAGATGGAGATGATAACACAACTTGCTGCAGACTTTTTCTTACCAATCTTTCCACATTCACCTCCTCACTGCAGGTTTCTTTTTGGGCATATACCTGACCAGATTCGATTTTCAATTACCATATCCCAATGGCTCAATTAACAACTAGGATTTATCTTAATTATTGAAAATTCACTTCATTAGTCATAATAAATATGTGGAAAGTACTCAACTGTGTGGGCTCCGAGAGATTTTGCAAGAGAAGGGATAATCTCCTCTGGTTTCCCATGTTGAATCAGTAAGTTCAGGCCCCGATTCATCAAATTCTTCCTCAAGTCAGCCAAAGATTCTGCGAGAAACTGCGCTCTGAGTGCTAGAAAGACATGGAAAACAAGAAAATTAGAAAATCTATGGTAAAAAAACAGCAATTGATTACAAAAACTTGTGATTTCACATGCTATTTAAAAACACAACCGTTGCATGATGGAGTAATCAATCTTCAACTCTACAACATAACAATGTCCCATGAATATGATCATGATGCAATGCTATACCTCCAGTTTTCGGGAAACCAAAATAGTACGTGGTCTGGAAAAGGCGAGGATCAACACAGTAAATAGGCAAAACCATTTCAGAAGAAACCCAAGCCTTGAACAGAGTCTCATTATCAATAACTCTCAGATCGTTTCTGAACCAAACAATGGCGATCCCTTTGCCGGTCCTCTTTCCGGCCTTCGATGTGTATCTTCCAAACGTTTGGTCTACAATGTGACCCATTTCAATGGAGTCCATTCCAGGAACCTTGAGGAGGTGGTGGAGCATTTTCTGTTGATCAAGTTGATGCGAATTTGGATTTTTGGAAGTCGAGTTCATGATTTTAATTGGAAACGAGAGCTTCGTTTGGGATGAAAACGTGAAAATTGGAGTGTGTTTCGAATATGGGAGTGTGAGTTTTGTAAGGGAGATGGAAGTGAATGAGTTACGTAAGTTAGCCATGGATATGTTTTCTGAGTTTCGTAGAGACAAAAGTTTTAAGCAATTGGGAAGTTGACACGTGGAATGGACAGTTTGTTTATGACGTGGAGCTTTCCTAGCCTATTGGCTGTTTCTGCTGGGATCTGTTCTAATTCAGACCACAAGAAATCAGTTACATCTGTTGTAAAAATTACCCAATTTGGTATTAGTAAATAAAACTAGCTCCTTTTTTATAGAAAAAATGATGTGATTTATCGCTTGAGAAAGTTCAACAGTTGTGCGAACAGAAAAATTTCCCACAAATATTGTTTCTACTTTCCGCACGGGAGAATTCAAAGCTTATACAAATATAAACCGTGCATGGTGGTTTTTAACTCCCAGTACATTGTCACAAGAATTATTGGACAGTTGAGAAGTGCAACATTAAGTCACTACTGGAAATCGAGGCTGCCCATATGGTTTCATCATTTAGCAAGAGCCCCTGTGAAGCAAATTGTCCCCGTTGATAGTCGGGGATCGAGTCCATTGGTAGTTTACTTGATCAAACTTCAGTGTGCTCAACCTGATTGACAACCGGACGGATGAGAAGCTCTCTTCCATTCAACCTGAGCCTGACCGTTTAAGTAGACGATCATGGTCTCATGGATTGCCCCGAAAGTTGGAAGAATATAAGATAACGTGAAGGAGAAATTTAAGCAGTGAAGCATTCATTATACTACATTCCAACTAAACAACACAGTACAAGAGCAGAAATTGCTATTAAGTGTAGTAAAAAATATTCAAGACCCGTCCTTATTTCCAAAGTCCAGATTCAGTACCTCAGTACTACCAAATGCCCCAATACCGAAAGAGGAAAATAGGCATTCTAACACACAGCAGCAAATCCTTAACATAATTCCCAATTTAAGAATTCATTTTCAGTTGACTAGGAAGAAAGGGGATACATAGTTGTTTCTTTACCACTGATTGACCTATGTATTTACAACGTTTGCCTGAAAAAAATAAATTGATCCCAGTTTAGCAAATTAAATTGGGATTGTCACATTTGAGTAATCAGTAAATGCATTGTTAAGCGGAACACAAAATTAAGTAAAATCACTTAAATAATATATGTAAAATAAGTAATTAAGGAATAAAGAGAGAATGGGTAAAAGAAGAACAAATAAAGAATTACGTGATTCAATAATTTGTTTATGTCTACGGTGGATTAAGATCACACTTTTCTCTTATTATAAATCACAATGTATTCATAAAGTATACCTTTTATAAAAAAGATCACAAAGAAAACTCTTTTTCACTCTAGAGATTTTCTCTCATAAAGAACCACAAAAATTATTGATGATCACAAAGATCTCTCACTTAATCACTAAGATCTATTCTTGATCACAAAGATCATTGTTTGATCACAAAAATGTGTTTATAAGCTAATTGATAGTTTTTATATAGGTTTTGAGACGACTTAGGTTTACCCTATACGTGTGGGAGTCATATTAGGGAGTCCTGAAATAAGTGGGAGACGAAATAAGGAAAACTCAAAACACGAAACTGATTCCCGCGACCAGCGTCGCGGCACTTAGCTCTCACCGCCGCGGCGTTAGTGCGCCTGTCTGAGCGCTGCGGCACTCGTCGCCTGGCGCTGCAGCGCTCAGTTACTAGATTGGGCGCCGCAGCGCCCACGCCTGGTCGCTGCGGTGCTAGCACCTAGTGTGCCCTTCTTCATTTTTCACCTCCTTTTGCGTCCATCTTAGATCCGTGCGCACCCTACGTACTTGGCTTGCTCTCCAAATAATATCCCGATAATTTTCAATTAATATTTTCACAAATCCCCTCTTTGATTCAAAATTATCCACAAAGTAACTCGATCTTTCATTTTCGCATCTTCGGTCACCCTCACAAAGTAGTGACTCCGGTTAAGTCTTTGTATAGGACGAACTTAACCAAGGGCAGTGGCTTAGTCAACATATTAGTAGGGTTTTTAAATGACGCTATTTTTGTTAGACTAATTTCACCACTTTGGACAATCTCTCGAATGTAATAGAGCCTTACATCAATGTGTTTCGCTCTCTCGTGGAACAGTTGATGTTTGCTTAGGTGTATGGCACTTTGGCTGTCACAATATACATCGGTGTTCACATCTTTACTAGCCAATACCTCCGCACATATGCCTTTTAACCATATGGCCTCCTTGATAGCTTCACCAACAGTTATGTACTCCGCCTCTGTGGTAGAGAATGCAACCACATGTTATAGAACTGATCTCCAACACACATTACACCCAAACACTGTAAATACGTAGCCCGTCAATGATCTTCTCTTGTTTAGATCACCTGCATAATCTAAGTTTACGTACCATCTTACCATTTCATTACTATCCTCATCCCTCTTATATATCAACCTGTGATTTGACATCCCCTTAAGATATCTCAGAATCCACTTTACTGCAAGCCAGTGATCTTTACCCAAATTTGCCATGTATCTACTCATCACACTCACAGCCTGTGCTATGTTTGGTCTTGTGCAAACCATTGCATACATGATGCTCCCTACAGCGCTTGCATACAGTACTTTACTCATTTGTAGTTTCTCTTCATCGGATGTCGGCGACTGTGCTACTGAAAGTCTAAAATGCATGGCCAAAGGAGTAGAGACAGCTTTTACATTGGGCATACCAAATTTCTCCAGAATTTTGACTATATATTGTTGTTGGGACAAAAATATAACATCTCTTCTTTCTCTCACAATATCCATACCTAAATTTTTTTTTACTGCTCCTAAATCCTTCATTTCAAACTCGCTACTTAACTGCTTCTTAAGCTTCTGTATTTCTTCTATATTCTTGCATGCGATCAACATATCATTGACGTATAAAAGCAAATACATTATCCCACAACTTATGTTCTTGAAGTACACGCATCCGTCATACTTGCTCCTACTAAAGCCACAAGCCATCATAAACTCATCAAATCTCTTATACCACTGTCTAAGTGATTGCTTTAACCCGTATAATGACTTCTTTAGCAAACAAGCATGATCTTCTTTTCTGGGCTCCTCGAACCCTTGCGGCTGTGCCATGTATATCGTTTCTTCAAGCTCTCCATGTAAAAAAGTTGTCTTTACATCCATCTGCTCTAGATGTAAATCAAAGTTTGCACATATGGCTAACAAAATCCTAATAGATGTGTGCTTGACAACTGGAGAAAATATCTTATGAAAATTAATTCCCTCTCTCTGAGTAAAACCTTGTGCTACTAACCTAGCCTTGAATCTTGTAGGCTCAATCCCCGGTATCCATTTCTTCACCTTATACACATACTTGCACCCGACTAGCTTCTTTTGAGGTCTCTCCACCAACTTCCAGGTATTATTCTTCCTAAGAGAACTAATTTCTTCTTTCATAGCCTGCTGCCACTCTTTCTTGTTTTCACTCTTCATAGCCTCACCATATGTCCTAGGCTTATCATATTCAATAGTGTAAGCATAATTAAAAGCATAAGCAACTAAGTTTGCTTGTGCATACCTGACTGGTGGGTTAATCATTCTCCTTAGCCTATCTCTGGTTAACTAGTACTCTTCAAGTTCCATCTTAAGAGTCTTAGTCTTTCTTTAAGTGAACTTGGAGGAACTCACCGGTGTTTTTGGTTTATCTTTAAGGATCTCCTCGTTGAAGTGTTGATCTTAGAGCATATCAGATCCATATTCAGGCTTCACTTCAACTTCTATTGACTCGGGTGCTGAGTCTTCCTTGGGCACAGGTTTTTCTTTCTCATCTTCTTAGGAGGTTTTTAGCATCATTATCTCATCAAACGTCATGTCACGGCTTATAATACTCCTTGGTGGTGTCAAGTCTTTACACCACATCTTGTATCCTTTCACTCTTTTGGGATATTCTATGAATACCTATTTGATAACTCTAGGTTCTAACTTCCCCTCCTTAACATGTATAAAGGCAGGGCAACCAAATATTTTGAGATGGTCATACTTCGGAGGATTGCTAGACCATGTCTCTTCTGACATCTTGAAGTCAATTGCTGAGGAGGGACTTCTATTGATCAAGTAAGTTGCAGTCATTACAGCTTCTCTCCAGAATGTCTTGGACATCTTCGCATTGGTAAACATGCATCTAACCCTTTCAAGTAGGGTTCTGTTCATCCTCTCAGCTACGTCATTCTATTGTGGTGTTGATCTTACTATTCTATGCCTTGCAATCCCATGCTTGGCATAAAATCCATCAAACTCTCTGTTGTAAAATTCGAGGCCGTTGTCAGTCCTTAGCCTTTTTACCCTTTTGCCAGTCTGATTCTCAATAAGAACCTTCCAAGTCTTGAATACTTCAAAGGCTTGATCCTTACTCTTCAACACATAGACCCACAGCTTCCTCGAATAGTCGTCAATCAAGTTGAGAAAATACCTGGCACTACCACGAGTAGCTGTCTGAGCTGGTCCCCAAAGATTCGAGTATATATAGTCAAGAGTCCATTTAGTCTTGTGCTCACCGGTACTAAACCTTACCCTATGTGCTTTCCCAAGCACACAATGCTCACAAAACTCTAAAGGCTGGAACTTATCTTCTCTAAACACTTTTTGACTGAATAACTCCTTTAGGTTTCTCTCGCCTAGGTGTGTCAGTCTAAGATGCCACAACTCGGTTTGCATACTTTCATCATCTACAGAGAATAATGCAGAACCACTTATGACTTCACTTTTAAGCATATAAACCCCTTTGCGTTTCTCTCCTCTCATCACCACCATAGAACCTTTCAAAATTTTTATAATCCCTCTGTCGATCCTGATGGAACACCCATTCTGGTCTAAAGTCCCTAGTGAAATCAAGTTTCTCTTCAAGTCAAGAACATACCTAACATCTGTCAACTCTCTCACTCGTCTATCATGTAGCCTAAGTTTAACACTATCAATTCCTATCATCTGACATGCAATGTCATTACCCATTAAGACCTTGCCACCACTAATGGGCTGAAAATTTGTAAATCAAGACTTGTGTGAACACATGTGAAAAGTGCAACCAAAATCAAGAACCCATTGTTCAGAGTTCTTACCATCAATAGCGACGAGTGTCTCTACACTATCATAGCTATCATCATAGGCAAGCGCAGCATCTGCTTTCTTCTTGTCTTGTGCTCTCTTCTCAGGATAGTCCTTTATGAAGTGCCCCTCTTTCTTGCAGTAATAGCACTTTCTAGGAGTCCTAAACTTCGACCTTGAGCCCTTTTTCTTCTCATCTCTATATGCGGGCCTTCCTCTTATAGATAAGCTTTCTGCATTGCCCTTAATTTGATTCCCTCATAACTTTGAGTTTAATAATTATTTCACATCACTCATTGTTAAACTCTCTCTGCCGTAGAGTAGCGTATCAACAAAACTCTCATAGCTCTTGAGGAGTGAACTCAACAGGATAATTGCTCTATCTTCATCTTCTATCTTGATGTTGATAGACTCAAGATCAAGGATGATCTTATTGAAGACGTCTATTTGATCTTTCATCGGCGTCCCCTCTGACATGGACAGCTGATATAGTTTCTTCTTTATATGTAATCTGTTGGCCAACGATTTTCTCATATAAAGAGAGTCAAGCTTTTTCCAAAGACCTATTATAGTCGTCTTACCTGCTACTTCCTTTCGTACTTCATCGTTCAATGATAGAACGGTTGTGCTATGAGCTCTTTCTTGAATGTCTATTCTTTCTGCTGCAGCTTTAGATGACTCTGGCGTCTTCTCTTCATCATTAGATAGAGTTGCAGTCTTCTCTAATGCCGAGCCAAGCCTTTGGCTCACCAACAACGCCTTAACCTTCATCTTCCACAGATTGAAGTCATTCGTACTATTGAATTTATCTACCTTATACTTGGGTGTGGTCATATCTGCTTAGAACCAAAAGCTCTGATACCAGTTTGTTGAAGCGAAAGTACACAAACAAGCAAAATCATCTAAGCAATATATGCTGAACAAATAATTAAGGAATAAAGAGAGAAGGGGTAAAAGAAGAACACACAAAGAATTACCTGGTTTGGCAACTTGCTTACGTTCACAGCGGATCAAGATCACACTCTTCTCTTATTATGAATCACAAGGCACTCACAAAGTATGCCTTTTACAAGAAAGATCACAAAGAAAACTCTCTCTTACTCTAGGAATTTTCTCTCACAAAGAACCACAAAGATTGTTGATGATCACAAAGATCTCTCACTTGATCACTAAGATCTATTCTTGATCACAAAAATCATTATTTGATCACAAAGATGTGTTTACAAGTCAATTGATAGCCTTTATATAGGCTGTGGGATGACTTAGGTTTACCCTATACGTGTGGGAGTCGTATTAGGGAGTCCTGAAGTAAGTGGGAGACGAAATAAGAAAAACTCAAAACGGGAAACTAATTCCCACGACCAGCGCCGCGGCGCTCAGCTCTCACCGCCGCAGCACTCAGTTACTGGATTGGGCGCCATGCCTGGTGCGCCTTTCTTCATTTTTCGCGTCTGTCTTTGATCCGTGCACACCCTACGCACTTGGCTTACTCTCCAAATCATATCCCGATGATTTTCAATCAATATTCTCATATGCATTTTTTAATGAGTGGAAGAACTTAGAGAAGGAATGGAGTTGGAGTTCCTCGCGTGAACACTGGCGCATTTTATTCGGATTGGACGTTTTGTTTTGAAACTGCGTCATTTGTACGGGTTGTATGATGTTTTGGTTCTAGAACATTACCTTGATGATATGATAATAGAGATTCCTACATCACAGCCTTGATCGGAATACAGAAGCTATCAGCCTGTCCTTCTCCCTTCCTCTATTTGCATCTATGAATTTGATTGATAAGATCAGTTCAAATCAAATGTGGGCATACGAGAACGTGGTGAAAGACAAGCTAGAGCTTAAGGGCAAAGCCCTTGACGTGAAGGGCGATGGAATTTCCCAAAAGAAGAAATACAACATCAACCTTCATCCACTGCCCACTGATTTTTTCATAGGTTGGTCATATTTATGTTTACATTATTGTCGTAGTCATTATTATTATTATTATTAACTTTAAAAAATAATTCTTCAAACTAATAAATTTTGAATTTATTTATTAACGGGAATCAGCACTAAGGCTTCGTCTTGATTGAGCTTGCTTGCAAGAGTATGAGTCTTCTCTTCCTCATCAATTATAGTAAATCCTGTAAATCACAAGCAATGCTTACGGTGATGATCTCGTTGAGTTGGGTTTCGGAGAAAACTCTTCAATGCTTAAGTCAGAAAGGGTTTTTGTGGAAGAGACTGATAAGAAAGGAAGTAAAGATGTGTCAAAGATGAAGAAAATGAAACCTCTTTTTTATGTATTAGTTTTGCTACTATTTAGGCATCATTCTTTGCTTTGTGTCTTTCTCTCCTTATAGTCCTGACGTTTAGAGGATTTTTTTGAGTATTCTGTCTCAATTGTGTTTCTGCCATATGCCAAATATTATTCTGCAAATTTTTTTTCTGACATGCTTCTACTACACGTTAAACATCATTCTGCAAATCTTCTTCTGATATACTTTTATTGCACGCCAAGTATCTTTCTGACATCCATTTAAGTATATTCTTAGCATATTCTTTATGTTTATCTTCGTTAGTAGATTTGGTTAAGTGTGAGGCTAATTTTGATTTGCTCGGGTCGATTTTTCGATGGCCTCTTCCCGTTCTCGACCATGATCCAAGGTCTTAAAAGCTCACCTTTTATTGATTTTACTGGCTGCACCTGGTCGACTTGTTTGGCAGACAATCGACCCAATGCTTGTTCCGACCCGATTTCTTCGTTGATTATGCAGGCGCTGAGATGAGCTGACCTAGTTATGTGTGACGGGCGATTCTGGCCGTATCCTGACCTGTCCTACCGAACAGGTGCTTCAAGTTACCAATCAGATCCTTTAAATTCGGACAGGTTCTCCGTTGTCTAACCCTGCCAAGGCCTGGGCTAATGGCTATTGTCACGAGCCTGTCTTTAGAATAAACTGTCCTAAAATAAGTGATAGGTTCTGAGAAAGATTAACCCACAGGAAGACATCTAGTTGAGCCCTTGACGTTCGGCTTCTTCTTAAGCCTAGAGGCTTTGGGCTCAGAGGTGATTTTTTAGGAGAAACAATTATTATTATCATTTTATATTGTCTTTATCAACAAAACACAGAAGCGGGGAAAAATTTTATGGAGGGAAATCAACAAAATACCGAAGTGTTTTTGTGCTTGAATTTTACTTGAAAAATATGTTATGTTCTTTTCCCGTTAGTTATGTTCTTTTCACTTGACGGGGTTTCTTCTTTCGGAGGTTGTTAGGTGGAAATAAACTGGCGGCGATGGGAGTACTCTGATGTAGTTGAGAATGACAATATTGACGGTGGTGAGGAGAAGAAGCTGCTAAGTTGGATGATCACCTTACGCCAGCCAAGAGGCAAATTGATCGCCAGAGACTGGCTAAAATGGCCAGCAAATCCCACCGTGATCGCATTCAGGAGTTAAATCAGTATCTAGCTAATTTAACTGAGATTATGACATTCCAAAGGTGGGCACTGGCTAATTTTTCCTTTTGCAAATTGATCTCCATTGGATTGTGTATTCAGAACAAGATTCAATTTCTATTCTAATTGCTAGGCCTCCAGTTTGAGTACTTACGTCTGATTATTTTGTATGTCAGAAACATCACATGTTTGTTCAGTTCTGTTTGCGAGGAATTTCTGCAGCAGTTAGTTCTATAATGTTACACTTGATTTTTTAGGTTTCCTGCTTGAAAAGAAGTAGCATTAATTCAGGAAATGCATGTTCTATTATACACAAAACTTGATTTCTGATTTCAGTCTATGATATAGTATTTGGCCCTAGGCTGTGGAAATGGTGAGGCAACAATCATACATACTCTACCAAAATTACCATTCCATTTCCCTGGCACTGCAAAGAAGCATTTAGGATGAAACATTGGGGTAATACACACAAGCCATGGTACCTCAAAGCAAACTCTGTCGCGAATCCAATGGATGTTTTAGGCTGGTTATTTGCGTCTTTGAAAAACAAAGAGTGAACCACTAGATCCTAACCCCAATCTGACCTTTTCATCCATGTATGTGATCTGCAGCTTAACCTCACTCTCACCGCCATATCGAAACTCCAATCCTCCAACTTTCAGTTCAGGTGGTTCAAATACAACTTGAATCCATTTGTCATCCAAAGCCTTGAGTTTTCCTGTACATGTTCATTCATGTAAACACAGATCAGACTCAGAGGTGCTTCTGCTAGAAAGAGAAAAAAATTGGAAAGAAATTTACCTTTCAAAGAGACCTCTCCATCAAGGAAACCAAAAGCAGAGAAGGCAACTTTGTTCCTCACGGTGTCAGGAGCTTCAACTGCCTGAGTCATTTCCTTTGTTTTGAAAAACAGGCGGCCTACTGCACTTCTGTAGCCACCCCCAGGTGATGTTGGCACTGAACAGTACAGTACATCCCACTCTGAAATACATTAGGTTTGTTAACCCAAAAATATATGGCGTCGAGTAAACTCAAACATTGCATTACAACATTTCTACTCTGATGAGCAGAGAGGTAGGCTGTTATGAATCATGATGAGAACCATAATCTTCCCTATATCAAAATAAGCTACTGCAACAGAGTGAAAAGCGAAACACTAACACATGCTAGCACATTTGTAGGTGATAAAATGGATATTGCCTCCGAAGATTAGAGGGCATTTCACTGGTTCTTGAACACAATATTTCTGCAACTCTTGAGCTACTTCAGCGACTTCTTTGTGTTCTTCCTCAGTTAGTGAAACTCCTCCATCAGTTTGTGTCACCTGAAATCTCAAAATTTTCCCATTTCATTTCATTACCCTGAAGAAGAGTAACAGAAATTTGAAAACAATGGAGTTTTCTGAAAATGAGATCGAACCTTGGAGAGAATAGAAGCGACCAGATCATCAGGACCGGTTCGCAATTCCGGGTTCGAGATCGTAACAGCCTTGACGAATCTCAATGATCTGCTCGGCCGGTTCCGGCAAGGAAGTGAAGCTAATGAGTATAAGTTGAAGGGCTTTGAATCAGAACTTAAGGGGATTTTGGGCTTAGAAACGGGCGATGAGAGTGTTAGAGAAAAAGAACAAGCGGAAGCCATAGAGGTCGGGTCAGGTGAAGTGGAGCTGAAGATGCGAAGAAGAAGAATAAGCAGTTGATAGATACGCTGAGGATGATTTTGTGAGTTATTAGCAGCAGCTGATTGGTTGGGTGATGCCACGTTGGCTGAATATCAAAGCTGGACCTATCTGCAGTTATACCACCAGTTTTATTTGCTGCCACGTAGGCAGATTGTTAATTTAATTTAATTTATATATTATTTATTAATCACGTGTTATATAATTAACACATTACTAATATAATTAAAGAGTTTATAAATTAAATCTCGTTTGTGCCATTGACATATGATTTACATTTATACTTCAAAAGATATAAATGAATAACATAATTTATTCATCAACTTAAGTTGTTGAAATAATTAAAAAATGACGCATAATGTTGCCTACTTATTAATAATTTTTATAGTGTAGATAAATATAATCAACAAATGAAAACGTACATTAATGAATATAAAAATTTAGTAAAGAATAATCATATTAAAAAGGATTAATAAATAACAACCGACTTATTTCAAAATTTATCTAGTCTGAAAATAAATGTATTGATAAGAATAATGCTACTAGTCCCAATAACTATATTCTTTTAATTAAATGCAAGTTGGGTTATAAACTCAATGATTATATATATTAAAAAAAACTTAAATATACATAATTTATATTTAATGAAAGAAGTATTATGTTGGATAAGAGTGGGCACCGATTCGATTAATTGGCGAATTAAATCAAATCGAATTAAAATTTTTGATTCGGTTTAAATTTTAGTTTAGGGTTTTGTTTGAGTTTTTTATACTTAATTGGTTTGACTTTGATTTGGTTTTAGTTCGATACAATTCAAATCGAAAAAAATATATTAAAAATTACTCAAAAATCAAAAAAAAAAAAAACTAGTTCAATTTGATTTGATTTAGATGTGCTTGAACTAATCAATTCTAATTTGTTAGAATTGATCGATTCTGGTTTCAGTTTGATTCGCCGATTAACCGAACCAGCGTCCACCCTTAATGTTGAAATTGATGATTCAATAATCACGTATAGACATGAATTGAGATGAATACTAAGTAAAAACTCATTAAGAAGTCTAGTACACAAATGTTGTGTGAGGAAAGATCAAAATGAAAAGCCAAAATAATAGGTAATGTTCACGTGATGAGCACTATTCACGCGAGGGATACTAATCACGCGACAACTTATGAGTATTTCCTACTTTGACTTAATTAACTTCTTTAAATGAAATTTTGACTTCCATAAATAAGGACTTTTATTTCAACTAAGTTTATAATTTCTAGAGATTTTGTAAATATTATATAAACCCTTGTAAACCCTTAAAAATAGTCAAACATCTAAAGCATCAAGATATAAACGTAACAGAGAATAAAGGATCTAAGTAAGTACTAAATGCGTGGTGCACTAGAGTGCAACATTTGGGGATATCTTTGTTCTTGTATGAACAAAAAGAGCACCAAAGGATCCTTTTGAAAGTGCTCAGATTATTCTTGTATTCCTTGGGTTAAATCTCTTATAAGGTATGAGAGATACTTAAAGGTATTATAAAGATTATAATGATCTAGAAAGATACTTAGAGATCTACAATAAAAAATTTTAAAAAGTCTGTAAGATCGTAATGATCTAGGAGATATTTAGTGATTTGATTCTACGTAGATCATAAATTTTACATGGACATAGGCGTTTTGGACGAACCACGTATATTTTATGTCTTGTGATTTGTTTTCTTTATATTATTAGTGTGTTAATCATGTATGTTATTGATTATTTGTGAGTTAAGTCTTTCATACGCGTACGGAATTCTTAAGGTGCTAAATATTAAGCTATGATAGTATTATGACATATAAAACCACATCAAAGTGTATCAAAGCCATGGCTTGATTGATGTCTAACTAGTGTCAAATTAAAGAGTATAGCTTGATTATCTCAACAAATTGATATCAGAGATTTGGTTGATGTCAAAATTGTAGAGCATGGGCGATAGAGTCAAATTATAAAGCAAATATTATCAACCATTAATACTCACAAATATGAAGAAGTTTAATGGGAAGATGAATTTTTGACAAAGAAAAATGTGATGGCTTTATTGAAGAGTTTTGGGTTATAAAATGCCATTTAAGAGACTACTAAAAAGATGATACCATTAAAGGATTATAGTTATGGTGTTTAAGGGACGTGAGAGATTACAACATAAGAATTATTGTAGACAATCAATATTCGGAATCTTTTGAGACCGTAGTCACAAGCTTTAGTTAAAGTTTGGGACTTTACTAGAGAAAATGCCAAAGAGCATTGGTTAAGGAAATGATGATGTTAGATAGTTTCATAGAGAGATTTTGAATCAATGAGGGGTTTGCTAGAATTAGTGATTCAACAATCATGTATGAATATGAATTGAGATGAAGATCAAGTAAAGAGTCAATAAGAAATCTAGTACGCGAAGGTTGTGCGAGGAAATGGCAAAATGAAAAGTCAAAAGAATGGGTATTGTTCACTCGATGGATACTGTTCATGAATGAGGTACTATTAATGTGACAACTTATGGGTATTTTTTATTTTGGCTCAAATGACTTCTTTAAGTGAGATTTGGACTGCTACAAGCAACGACTCTTATTCAAACTAGGTTTATGATATTTAGAGACTTTGTAAGTACTATATAAATCTTTGTAAACATTCAGAAATAACCGAGCATTTAAAGCATCAAAATGTAAACATAAGAGATAATAAAAAGTGTTAAGTAAGAATTAAGTGTGTGGTGCACTAGGATGCAACATTTAAGAGTGTTTTTGTTCTTATATGAACAAAAGAGCACCAAAAGATCATTTTGAGAGTGTTCGGGTTATTCTTGTGTTTCTTAGGTTAAATCTCTTATAAAGTATGAAAGATACTAAGAGGTCTTGTAAAGATCATAGTGATATAGAAAGATACTTAAAAGTCTACAATAAGATATACTAAGAGATCTTTAAGATCATAATAATCTAAGAGATACTCAGTAATTTGATTAATAAAAAAAATTAGATTATAGATCCTCTGCAAACGTAGGTGTTTTGACCGAACTACGTATATCTTATGTTTTATGATTTGTTTTATTTATATTTATTGGTGTGTCAATCTTATATGTTCTTGATTATTTGTAAATTAAGTCTTTTACATGTGCATGGAGTTCTTAAAGTGCTAAATACCAAGTCATAGTGATATTAGGGCACTAAACCACATTAAAAAATATCAAAATTATAACTTAATTAATATTTAACTGGTGTCAAATTAAAAAACCTAACTTGATTACCCCAACACATTATATTTTAACAATATGACTTTCTTTTTTTCTAAGTATTTTAACACATCATCTTTTGAATAAATGTTGCAATATTTTCTATCAAAATTTACGGTTTTTTTTTATATAATTGAAATGACTCTTCAAACAAACATCCTAATTTGGATTAAAAATAAACATCAAATTTATCCCAATATTATTTTTACGATATACATTTTGTAAAAATTCATGCAAAATCACTTAATCATTATAACTTTAGATTTTGAAAGAATAATATTATATTTTTCAAATCAAGGAAGAACTAGAATTTGAATTTTAGAGGGGCCAAATCATAACATAAATCTTTAAGTTTAATTAAATAAAATAAATTATTGTTTTATTCTATGTCAATAATAGATGAATTAAAAATAATAATGTTGAGAACTTTAGCATAATCTTAAGAATTGATGATGAATATGGATTTATGAATTTTTATTAATTTTTTTAATTGATCAATTGTAGATTACTTTTCCACTAAAAAAAATATTAAACGATAAATATGTATTGTATTATTGGTAAAAATAAAATTTATACATTAAAATTAATAAATTTAAAATAAAAGTATAAAGATCAATATCTATAAAAATATATAAAAAGTTATAATAGTAAGATATTAAAAAATTAACTAATATATTAATAAAATTATTAAAATATTTAAAATATTCGAACTTACTTATTTCTTAGAGAAATTTTTTTTCTTAACCTTTGAGTTAAAAAAAAAAGTTTAACGCAAATTTAAAAAGAGATAAAATCACTAATGTGTATTGTTCTATAATTTTAAGTCTATTTATAAGTTAAATTAGAAATTTTTTTTTTCATGTAAGAAAAAGAATTACAAATATAAAATTCTTTTGTATTAAAGAAAATATATATTCCATCTTCTATACAAGAAAAGAATTACAAATATGAAAAAATTTTATATTAAAAAAAAATTGTATAGTTGAGATCACTTATAAATATAAAATTATTTTTTATTAAGATAAAAGAACAAAGTTAGAAAAATGTAAAAAATAAGAACCAGTTATAATTTTTTTTTATTAAACAAAGAGTTAAAGTGAAAAAAGATGAGATAATATTTGAACATTAAATAATATATTAAAAAATAACTCTTTAATGTTAGTAGATATCACTTTCTTAAATTAATAATTTAACTCATTAAGTATAAAGAATTAAAAAAAAAATTAAGGTTAAATTAAATATTTTCATATTACAAATATATATGTCTATGACCCCCAAGCTCTATAATAGTTCTGCGTCTATTTTAAATTATATTTCGAATGGTGTGTTCAATAATTATTGGAAGGCAAAATAATATACTTAAAAATAATTAATTAATATGTTAATTTAAAATAGTTTTTTAAAAATAATATTTAAAAATTATAATACTTTAAAAAAAAATAATAAAGAGAACTAATGAAAACGTTTATTTTAGAATCTCCTATTACGGAGATTCATTATTGCCTTTTCTTACTTTGTAGTTGGTATAAGTTGTAGAAAGTTAAAAAGACATCCAAATCCAGTTAATGAAACCGTCGATTCGTCGAAGGCTTAATTGACCCAAGGGTACATATGAACTTTCACAGTTTCACCTTGGCAGAAAATCAAGGATAGTTATGTAATATCAACACAAAGAGACATTGATCTGAGGCGTATGATCAAAGAAAAATGAAATTAATACACCAAAAAGAAAAAAAAAAACCTTATGCTATACAAAATAGTGAGGTACAAGTAAGCCGAGTTGTAGAGTATCTTTTTTCCCGATACCGTTTAATAACAAATCACGCGAGAGCTCGGAGCTCCATTGCGAGCTTTTTTTTTTCAGTGAGCATTATCGATTACTAGTTAAATTTAATTATTTTAATAATACTCTCTTAATCCTCAGACTATTTCGTCTTTGCGACCGTAATTTCTATATTTTTTTTGCCTTTCTCGTTAATTAGATTTCCAGAAACTCTGATCTCTCCGCCTCTCGAGTTCGCGATCAGCTGCTTTCGATCATAGGTAACTATTCGTCTTTCGATTGAATCTCGACCGTTGAGTGGATTTATTTGCTGGATTACATCCGCTGTTTGTAAGATTCAATGGCTTGTGCTTGGCATATTTTGTTGTAATGGTTTGACGTGTGTTTAATGGCATTTGATATAGCTATTTGATTTTTGAGTGTTTGCCTCATTTTGATCATGGACATTTGATTTCTATAATTCTCGTATTCAATTTGGATTAAAGATGAGTTTTAGTTTCTATTTCTATAGTTATTAATTCGGTGATTCTTGTTGTAAGTTTCTAACTTAAAGATGAGTTTTAGTTTCTATTTCTGTAGTTATTAATTCGGTGATTCTTGTTGTAAGTTTCTAACTGGTTGTGGCGATAATAGAATAACTAATGGTGGTAATTTGGCCTGCTTGTTGTGGGACTTGTAAGGCACAGACCAAAAAGGAAAAAAAGTGTGTTTTCTTATTGTGAATTACTAGCTTTTTCCAGTTTATTATCTGATTAATCAAAGTTTGCTCGGGGTAAACGAATACTGGACTCTCTTTAGTTCAATGAAATGACATGGATTTGTTTTCAGAGGTAACACGCAGCTCTGATGGCTCAATTCTTTGCTGGTTATGGATTCATGAATTTGGCACTGTCTACCTATGAATCCAATTGGAGTAATTCTTGATTCTGAACTGATTCAATGGGTTAACATATTATATTTCATAAGGCAATTTAAGCATTTAGAGAGTACAAATAGCTTAGAACAGAACTAATCTGCAGTACAGGCTCAGTCCAAACAGTCATCAGTACTTGGTCTATAACTATAGAAATATATATCTAATACGGATGAGATAATTTAATTTAGAAAGATAAGCGACTTATCTACAACTTTAATCTTTTTAGTGAAAACTAATTCGAATCACATCAATTCAAAATTGGACAATCAAGTGGGTGCATTAATGATCAATGCAAATTAATTGCCCCCTTATTGACTTTTATTCTCCAAGTGGTTTCTCTTCATTTGTCTTGATTTATCCATGTTTTTTTTATAAATAGGTGGTCTGTTTATGACCCAATGAGGTAATTAAAGAGTTAGATTTTAGTTCAAAACACTTGTCTTTTGTATGATGTAAATTTATATATGATATATTTATTTTATTTACAATATTAATATCTTTTCTTGTAAAGTGGTGTATTTTGATTTATTATAAACAATTTTTATAATTGGCACAATAAATTCTTGAAACAATTTACAAGATTTGACGTAGATACCCTTTCTTGTAAAGTGGGAGTCTTGATTTATTGTAGACAAATATAAAGATTGGCATAATAAATACTTGAACTCATTTATAAGATTTGGTGTATAATAATTGAAAAAAATAAATACAAGTTAAAATATAAATGGTGATTAACTTTAATTATTATATCTTTCGATTATAACCTCATTTGTGTAAGGATTTCAATTGAGTTATAGAAAGAGTTGAATATATTCTTATTTCATATACCAAGAGTAGATTCCTCTAACCTTACCTTCTATTTTAATTGGTTAATTGAATTATTATTTGCAAACATCTTATACTACTTTAATTGTCTTTAAAGTATTTATAGTTTGTAATTTTAATTCCACTTCCTTGTGGATTGACCCTGTTCTCACCGAGTTATTTATTATTTTAACAATTCTACACTTAGAAATAAACTCTTATATTCTTGACGTGTCAAGTTTTTGGCGTCATTGCCGGGAAAGTGAAATTAATATTTTTTTTATTTGTTTTATTTTCATGGAAGGCCAAGCCTCCTACTAAGTTTTTATTATCCCTATCTAATATTGACTAATCTAACTTCTAACTATTTATCTAACTTTTATTTTATTGTTAGCTTTGCCTATTTTATTTATCTTTATTTAATATTTAATTTCTTTTTTTTTCTCTTATTTGTATTATTTATTGTTATTGTATTTTATTTTATTTCTTTGTATGAGTGGTTAGTTTCGAGATCTTAATTGTCATTGTTTAGTGAAAGGTAATTTCGAAACTTCCTTTGATAATTTGTTTGATTCTCCTTCATCTTCTCATTCTTCACCAATTAATACCATGACCGATAATCAAATTGAGGGACTCATAGACCTAATGGACAATTAGTCCCAACATAATGACCGTAACCGACCTAGGATACTTAAAGACTACATGAACCCTATATGAATTGGTGCACCATCTTGCTTAGTCTTTCCTCCAAATGCAATACATTTGAATTTTAAGCCGAACATTATCCAACTTTAACCCACTTTTAATGGTTTAGATGCAGAGAATCCTCACCTACATCTAAGAGAATTTGAAGATTGGAGTAACTAATGTGGCCAATTTTAATTCACATGAGCTAGCTAAGGGGGTTTGTAAACGATTGGTGATAGGGATAGCCAGTGGGGTTTAGTGTAAAATTATATGTATTTGTTACTCTGGTAATCAATTTGTTTGGCATCTTGAACGTTTCGGACTCCATAAGCTGTTGATAGAAGTTTTATGATTGATATATAGTTGTCATTTCTTGATTTCATACTTGAGTGGACTTTATAAATTAGAGAATTTGAAAGATTTGTTGTGATACAGGTACTATGGCTTGACCACCGAATGAAGACGACACGTGCATGGGATCTGGGCGTAAAAGATCTTCTAATCATGTCTGGATCTCGATATCATCGATCACATTTAAAGAGGCCAATATGGATTATGTTATTGGTCATGTTTGTTATCATTTTTCTAATCGGCGTCTATGTTTACCCATCAAGAAGCTTTGCTGCATGCTATATCTTTCCTTCCAGGGGCTGTACTATGTTTGAACAACCTTCTTCCACTCCTACCAGGGACCTAACTGATGAAGAGAATATAGCTCAGGTTGTATTTAAGGATCTTCTGAAGAGACCACCTGTTCAGTCAAAGAACCCAAAAATAGCTTTCATGTTTTTGACTCCTGGGAGGTTGCCTTTTGAGAAGCTATGGGATAAGTTCTTTCATGTACGTTCTCTATTTCTTGTTTATAGTTTTTCTTTTTTGCTTCTCTCCTTTGCAGCATTTTCTCATGTTCTTTTTATATGGTAATAAGTTTATGCTTGTTGATAATCAATGATTTTTGTTTCTGTTGGATATATAAGGTGTCTTTGGTTCCATTTCTAGTTTGTACAGGACATCTTCATCCTTAAAAAATATTTGAGATGTGTTTGAGTTTAGATCTCCATGTTCATCTCCTGAAATCTTGATACCTGGAATAGCAAGATATTTCTCTGCAGCCAGTCCAGATCAGTAATGCTAATTGCAGTTGCATCTTGAAGCTTCTAGAACAAGGATTCCTCTTTTTGATTTTGTCTTGAAGATAGATTTATAGTCTATTTATATCTTAGATTTCACCAAAGTCCTGCGTTATGGTTGTGCAACAAAGTTTTTATACAAGTCATGATGGTTGACTTTCTTGATTGCTTTTGTTAATCCATGTTGGATGCTGGAGAGAGCTGGATGAATCTGGTGGTTTGGCATTAATGTGAGGCCTTGGAACTTGAGTGATAAACTATTTAGGAATTGATATAGGATTAATGCTTACTAACATAGTCTGATTATCTTCTTAATTGCCTCTAAAATTCATTTGTTGGTCATATGTCTACCTCTCCCCATTTTTCATGTAACAATCGGTATAACTGCCTAGTCTTGATTGAAATGTCACAATTTGATATTGGAATATTAATTGATATGTCGATGTTTTGTGCCTTAAGTGGAGTGATTGGTACATTTCTAGTGCTTGTGGAGGTTGATTAAATTATATAATAGGTGTGCAAAAGGTCTGATTTCAGTTTTGATCAATTGTTAGCACTTTTGCCTGTTCGCTTGCAGGGTATAAATGCATTTCGTTGCCTTATCAAATTTGCTAAAAGCACTTCTATTTGACAACTTTGGCCTCTATCCTTGTACACCAAATGATGTGCTCTTCATTCTTCATACAGGGTCACGAGGACAGATTTTCTGTTTATGTACATGCATCCAGTGAAAAACCTGTGCATGTGAGCCATTATTTTGTTGGCCGAGATATTCACAGTGAGAAGGTATGTGAAGTAGCTTTATAACTTAGTTTTAGTTTAAATATAAAGCTACTACAGACATTTCTTCTTTAGTTCCTGTGTGATAAGCCCTGTTTTAATGGATGATGACCTTTTTGATATGCTGACAGTCCTTGACATCACTGTTTAGTGCTTAGCATTATCGTTTTCTTGTAAAATGCGATCTGATAGTTGATCCTACGTTTCCTTGTAAAAATGAGATCTGATAGTTGATACTACATTTCCTTGTAAAAATGAGATCTAATAATTGACTTTCAGGTGGCTTGGGGTAAAATTTCCATGCTTGATGCAGAGAAGAGACTGTTGGCACATGCTCTTTTAGATCCTGAGAACCAGCAGTTTGTCCTGCTGTCTGATAGGTGATTGAGCTACAGATTTTCCTTCTACCACCTGCGTGGGAATCTGTGCTTCTTGTTATGTGATGTCGTATCGTCTAATTCTTTTCAACTTTTTGCAGTTGTGTACCGCTGCATCACTTCGACTATGTGTATAACTACCTGATGTATACAAATGTCAGCTATATTGACTGGTGAGCATCAATATTATGTGAAAGAGAACCTTTGTTTTCACATGTTGATATATTTCAGACAATTCTTCCCACTAGTTATATCTGTGTATCAAAGCCTTATCATTACAAGAGTTCTTATTTTCATAATTACTTCCTGATTCACTCTCTTTCCCTCCTTCTCTTTCCAGTTTTGAGGATCCTGGCCCACATGGAAGTGGCAGGTATTCAGAGCATATGTTGCCTGAAGTTCAAAAGAAGGATTTCCGAAAGGGTTCACAGGTATTATTATCATTTAGCATAGGGACACAGACTTGATGTAAAACTTGGAGCTTGGTTATTTCCCATTAAAGGATCAATATTTATGTAACTTTGGTGCTGAGCTTTCCCATAGTTCATCAGAATCCATATAACATATATTACCATTTTCATTTTATAGGGATCTGGTCTGGCCAATCTCTATATACATCATTCATTTGCAAGTATTTTACTTGTCTTCCTTATGGATGGCAAGCCATGGTTTACATCCTACTTTACTTTCATAGCCGGTTAAACTTAAAATCTTTAAATGATTGATCTTTTTCTTAAGAGGCTGTGCAGTTCTTTTTTCACAACTTCTGTAGCTTTTGAGGCAAGAGAAGCCAAGTCTGAATTTCTCTGCTGGACGGGAGAATGATTTATATGCCTCTCTTCTACAGTAATAAAAAGTAGTGACCTTTTGGTGTGTTATGAGAATTGTCTTAGACAAGTTTATTGTTAGCCAGGTTCAAATTTTTTTTTTTGACTGGAATATCATGCATTCTAAAGCCTCAGAACCTAGGTAATTAATGTTAAACCTATTTACATACTATATTTTGGATTGAACAAATTCGGATGTTCTTTTGATATGTTCAGAATTGCTAGATCACCATGGTGAAAGTTTAGTAATTTTATGTTCTACTTTATTGTGTGTCATGTTGCCTAACAATAACAAGAAGTCCTGGGGTTGTGTAATATATCTTTAGGGATGCATCTGCAGTCTGTACCGTATTTGCAATTCATGCTGTAATCATGTGTTCTACCGCATGCAAGCACAACCTATATTTTCACATTAGAGGTTTCCCCAAACCCTTTTCTTGATCACTATCTAATGCATTTATGTGTTTTGTCTAGTTGTGAATGAATGGATACTTACCATGTATGGTCTGGTTATCTTGGTCATTGTTCGATATTTAAATTCTAGCAGCACATCTAATTTGAACAAGTACCAAAATATTAGCTGTTAAGACAATCACACATGTCATCGGTTTTTATTTATGTTTTATTTCAGTGGTTTTCCATCAAGCGGCAGCATGCTATAATAGTTATGGCGGACAGTCTTTACTACAGAAAATTCAAGCTTTACTGCAAGGTGATAATAATATCTTTTGGTATTCTATTACTGTTAACGTATGTTATTGAACCGTTACGAATGTTCTTTTTCTGTTTGTGTTCGTCTGTGGTCCAATTCTCTTCCTTATTTTTTTGAAAGACAATTCACTTGTTTATTTACATGTAAACAATAAAAGAGAAAATGAACTAGTTTACCTCTGCCTTTTGGATTATCCATAGAACGTTCTTCTTAAAATCATCTGCATTAGGTCACTTCCTTGGATTATAGAATTAAGCATGTGTATTCTATTTGCTATCAAAGTTTCATGCTGTGAAGGTTGACAGTAAGCTTGAAGCTTGAAAGCTCTAAACTTGGTTTCATAAACAAGCATCTTGACGTTAATTCTTTTCTTTTTTACTTTGTTAGCCAAATATGGATGGGCGCAACTGCTATGCTGATGAGCACTACTTGCCAACCCTGTTTAATGTCAGTACAACAAGCCTTGTTTATCTCTTTGAACTAAAAACAACATTTAAGTCTTTCCACTAACTATTTGTGTCCTTCAGATGATTGATCAAGGTGGAATTTCAAATTGGTCAGTGACGCATGCTGATTGGTCTGAAGGAAAGTGGCATCCAAAAGCATATAGGACGCAAGATATTACCTTTGAGCTCCTTAAGAAAATTGCAGTATGTAACATGTATCTTATTCCTCAATTTTTGTACTGGTGTT
Source organism: Ailanthus altissimus (assembly GCA_946807835.1). NCBI lineage: Eukaryota > Viridiplantae > Streptophyta > Magnoliopsida > Sapindales > Simaroubaceae > Ailanthus > Ailanthus altissimus. The sequence continues at coordinate 34,478,142 of OX327686.1, read as the reverse complement.
TGACACAGACACTAATGCACTTGGTGACGGTTTGTTATAAATTGCAGTCCATTGATGAAACTGTTCACATTACGAGTGGCGAAAGGGTAAAAAGTTCATTCCTTGCATCTGCAAATTTTCAGTTTCATTAGAAATTTCTGATAATATCATTTATATTACATGTATAACCTGCTGCAGAAAATAGTGACAATCGAGCCTTGCTTGTGGAATGGACTGAAGAGACCTTGTTATTTATTCGCGAGAAAGTTTTATCCTGAAACTCTGGATAGATTGATGTTCCTTTTCTCCAATTATACGACAGTATAGCCATTTTTCATCTTCCATGATCATTTTTGGGTCTGATCAACGTTGATTGGCATCCGCTCCTCACTTGAGTTCTGGTATGTATATTTTGAGAATGTAAAGGACCCAAACTCTTGATTTATGGGTGTTTCACCGGACAGATCTTTCTGAACATAAGCAGCACGGTTGGGATTTTGCTCGACTTGGGGCCCTGGGGAAGCTGTCACTGTCTTTCTTAATGCTGCTTCCTCTTGGAGTTCATTAATTTTTGGCCTTCTTATTTTAGGGGCATTTTTGTACTCGACGTTGATAAAAGATTTGGTTATTATATGAACAAATGCATCAGCTTTTGATTATTAACACAATTTTTAAAAGAAAGCTTTCAGATTTTGTGAGGCTTCACATTTGTGCATCGCTTACAAAGAAGCGATGTGGGATTAAAATATAGCCAATTCATCTTCAGAATTTGTATCCTAAATTTATTATGGAAAATGTTGTAATATATGATTTTTTAAATTTTAAAGATATAAAAATAGTAATATAAACTTTTTTTTGTAATAATAAAAATTTTAAAATTATTTAATAATTATTTGAGATATAAAAAATTTGATATACAATCGGCAAGTGGAACATCATGCATATTCACATTTTAGTAGTTCTGTGCCCAATTTAAGAAATTTAAAAAATATTATTTGAAAAGGCCAATAAATAATCCTGCAAAAGTTTTATCGACTACAGATTACTGGGCTGTCACAGTTACGCTTACGCTCACGCCTTCCAGCGCAAGCTGGCAAGATCTGGCGTGGCACAGATGGTATCTGCTTGTTCTACCAATGGACGGCCACGATCCTATTCATACCTCAAACAACAAATTAATTGATCCAAACCGTTCGTTCGAAAAAAAAACCAGTGGAACTAGAGCGCAGAAAAAATTAAAAAATATCTTTGACGCTAAACCGTCACGTACCGTAAAGTGGACACAGAACTGAAACAGAGAGACGAAGATAGAGAAACAAGAGAGAGAAACAGAGGGTCACATTTGTTTTGTGTGCGCGAGATTAAAAAAGACAGAAAGGCAAAAAAAAGGATAGCGGAAGGTCTTTGCTTGCTCAATGGCGCCGAGGAAAAGAAAAGCCGTCGAGGGAGGAGGAGTCGAGGCAGCGAAGCCCGTTGAAAGGACTTCGGTGAGAGTAACTCGGAGCTCGACTCGCCGAGCCAACACGAACTCTTCTGCTGCTGAGTTGGCCAAGGCCGTGTTGCCGAAGAAGAATAAAAAAGCGAAAGCAATTGGAAAGGAGGAAGAAGAGGTGAAAGCTGAGGTGGAGATGGAACCTCTGAAAGCTCTTCTGCCTGAGAACGAGAAAGCTGACGAAGAGACCGATGGCCACGACTCAAAGGAAAGAACTATTGTCATTGAGCACTGGTAATTTATTTTCTCTAATTATTTTTTAAAATTTTTATACATATATTTTTAAAAACTTAATGCTGAGGTTTTTGTAAGCGATTATTGTTCCTTTTAGTTTTTAGTAGAAGAATAATATTAGTAATCTGGACTCGGCTCTGTATGTTTTTTTTTTAAGAGGCAGCTATAAACTATTGTACAGTTTTAGGGTTTTGAATTAGCTGGAAATTGAGAATAAAAATTTCGTAGTTGTTTTCTACTACGTGGTACTTGTACGGACGGATTGAAACTGCTATCCCTAGTAAAGCTCTTGAGCCCATTGTTGGTTATAGTTGTTAACAATCTAGGTAACTGAACGGGTGTTTTGTGTTTGGAACTACAAAATTATCGAATCATTATTTATTTTTTTGGATATTTACTTGTTCTAGGAATGTTAATGTTGTAAACTGTGATATATTGGGGATATTTGTTGCTACTATGATGATTATTTGGGAGATTTCTGAGAATGTTGGTTTTTGGATTTTGCGATATTATCCTCTTATCCTGAGGAGAGGCATCTTTTTTTCCTCTCCATATGATATGATATCTTTTCTAAGTAATCTTTTTGTTTGACTTTAGCAAACAATGCAGTTCGTTTAAGACGAGGGCTAATCAGGTGAAAGATGGTTTGGAGAAAGGAGTTCCTGGGATCACAGTGCTGCTGAATCCTGAAAAGGTATATTTTCTTATACTGTATCTATCAGGTGTTTTGAGACAATGTGCAATTTACTGATTCTCAAATTCATTATAATAATGCTTCATTTAATTACATAGCTATACTTGCAATGAGGCATTGGGAAAGTTGCGTGTTTATTATTTTCTTCTCTCTTTTAATTTACTCCTCATCATATGAGAGGAGACACGGTGAATCGTTTTTTTGGTCTGTCTATGCTTAATTAAGCAGATTGTTTAGATGTCCATCTGGGTTACTTTAGGAAAGGCTAATGCTTAGTTCATTGATTTGGTTTATTTTATATTATGTTGACAATCTTGTATGAAATCACAGTGAGGTTTAGAGATCTGAATGCATTAATTATGTGACAATCAGTTCCCTATGACAGCTGAAGTAAAGAGTCTTTATAACTTGATTACTCTGCTACTATTGTTAGTGTGCCTTCAATTTCAAAGATCTACATGCGTTAACCATGTGAAAAATGCTATATCATAATGTGTGGAATAGGACACTGATCCTGTGGGGATATTATATGTTATAATATTATCTCAGACAGATAATGCACATTTAGCTTTCAGTTGGTGTTTGGTGAATCTTTGTTGTTGTGAGAAGTGTAGTTACTGCATTCTTATCTTATTTCTCACTATTATTAAAGGAATATCATCTTGTCCAATAACAGACATAAATCCACTGGAACAGGACACACTGAGAAAGGAATCCAGTTGTTACCATTTGGCTGCAAACCATTCAATGATTAGAGTTTGCTGTTATATTATTGTGAGAGGTGCAAACTCTACACCTTTAAGACCCTGCCCCTTGAACTGACCTTGTACCATCAAAGGAATAACATCTTCTCCCAGGAATAGAAACATAGAACACAAACCACTGGAACAAGCATGACTGAGTTATTGTTTGCCTATAAACCCTGTAACCCTATTGATCTTGACATTCTGCTCTAAGATTATTCTGAGAGTTCAGACTGTGCACCTTCAGGGATTTTGGCAACAATTTGTGATAATGAGGGGCTCTAGATGATTGTTTATGAAGTAGCAAATAGAAACTCAAGGTTGATTGTGAACAAGGAATAGGGACAATGGTTCTTTGAGTGAAATGAAAATGAAAGTTAGAGAGTAGTAAGTCTTTAATGTGTGTAGAAAGTTTTTTATTTTTTCGGTGTGATATTGTATTCAGTTGCGTATTTGTTTTATCCTAATATACTGTTAAGTTGATGTAATATTCTTTATTCCTTCTTTAACAGCCAAGAAGGGGATGTCTTGAGATCCGGGACGAAGGTGGCAAGAAGTTTATCAGTCTTCTGGTAAAACTTATACCAATAGTATTTATATTCTGTTTAGGAGTGGTCATTTTCAGTTTTGGTTCGGGTCGGAACCAAGCCGAACCAGTTTGGTTTTTGATTTTTAGTGTACTTTAGTGTATTTTTTCTGGTTTGAACCAAACCGATAGGTTCTAAAAAAATCAAACTGAACCCTAAACCGAACCGAACCAAACCGAAAAATCTGGTTCAGTTCGGTTTTCGGTTAAACCGAACCGTTGCCCACCCCCTAATTCCTAATTCTGTTTGTGTTATTTGTTTGCATGGTAGGGTTCTTGTCCCCAACTAATTTGACATTGCATAATAACCTTTAGGATGAATTACAGTTTTCATGGGCAATTTGGTTTCTTTTTCAGAAACCAATAGTATTTATATTCTGTTTGTTTTATATGATATTATTATCATCTCACACTAGATGTTATATTCTATTTTTGAAACTCTGTAGAGGCTGGTTCGTCAAATTTGCAGAGAGATTTAAAATGTCAGACTTCAAACCCTGGTTGTGATGCATTAATTTCCTCATCTCTGCTTGTTTACTTTGCAGGACATGAAGCGGCCTTTCAAACTAATGAAGGATCTTGATATGAATGAGGTCATCTCTGACATAATTTCTAAGTTGAAATGATGTGCTGATCGATGTATCTAAGATTAAATTGGTCCCTGTACTAATAGTCCTTTTTGTTTTGCTTGAAGTAAAACCAAAGTTATTTTGGCTGGCAGTGGATCCTTAGCCCTGTTTTGATTGATCAAGGCTGCTATTCGGTTTGTTTTGTTTTGATACTTGACAGATGAACACAATTTAGATATTGTTGATTGGCACAAGTGAGAGAGCCAATTCCTGTAGGTTTCTGGTTGTTTCAGGAGCTGACCTGTATTTTATTGCATGAAGCCAAGGTTGTCTTGGTAGCAAATTGAATACTCTTTTGCTCTTCTCATTAATCGATTTTATATCATCTTGGCCCCATCAATCCTCAAAATTTCAAACCACTGCCAAAATTGCCAATCTCTTAAATTTGTAAATTCTGACCCAGTAATTTGCTCTTGATTTGAAAGCCCTTTTGTCAACCTGATGTTGAAGCGGCACTCTTGCGTCAATGCGACATAATTTTCTTTTTTCAAAAATTAAAACCAAGTCTCTCCCCTTGCATAAATAAGAGCAAATGCAAATTTCATATATGTGTTTGGTATTAACAAATGCCGCGTTATTCACCATATCAAAGCATACAAGGGGAATCAAGAAGACATAAGTAGAATTTACGGTAAGACGATATCAAAACGAATAAAATGAAACGACAAACAAAATGCATAATGATACAAGCTATGTCGTTTGGAAGAATCTCAAATCAATAGCATTACACGTCGGAAAAAAAAATCTTGGAATCAGAAGCATTACACGTTCTACTCCCTTGTGATCCCTCATTCCTTCTTCAATTTTTGTAATCACTACTATATCATACATACGTTTTTTTTTTTAAATTTCCTTATCAGATTTGCCAATTTTTTTTTTTTTTGGTTTTGAATAATTCATATTTCTTAAAATCCCACAAATTAGTTCAGCACCACTCCCATCAATGCTGCAACAGCGACAGCTGAGCCCAAGTGCAGGCGAGAACCACTCGACTGAGCAACAGGGGTAGCCTCTTCCTTGGGTGCCGGAGGCGATTGATCATCTGCTGCTGGTTCTGGTGCAGGAACATCAACGGGTGCTTCAGCAGGTGCCTCCTCCGTCGGTGACTCGGCTTCATCACTGTCCTCTGAAGGTGCAGAAGCACGCCTAGAACGCTTGGAAGATGGACCCTTCGTAGGCGGCATGGCGGGCGGCGGCGTATACGGTGGCGGCGGCGGCGGCAAGATTTCTTTTCCAAGACCAGGAGCCACTATAGGCTGGCTAACTTGTAAAATGGAAACATTATACGGCTGAGCAAATACTGATTCCATCAACTTAGCAACCGGAGGTGCATCTTTCACCGCAGAGCCGAACACAAATTCATTTCCTGGCAACTTTGTCACCGTCAAGAAGCCTTGTCTCCCATCAGCTACACCAGATGATTGAAACAAAGTCGTCAGAGTTTCCTTCTTGTCCATTCTTCTGAGCTTTATCATGTCATAGTAATCAAGTATCACGTGATTGCTCAAGATTCTTTGGATCTCATCGATAGGCCTGCCATCAAGACCGCCGAGCGAGCTGTTATCGACAGCAAGAACTGTGATGGTCTTGCGCTTGTTGATGGCTTGATCGAGCTTGGTCTGCGTGAGAAGGTCACTGAAGGCGAGCAAATTAGGGTAATGGCTTAGGATTTTGGTTATGTTAAGGGCATTGGTGGTAACAAATGATGCGAAGAAGAGAGACAACGAAAAGAAGACGACGAGGGAACCCGCTTTGGAATCCATTGTTTGCTTCTTACTACAAACAAGATTTTCTTTCTGAAATCCCCTGCGTTCGCCAATTTATTTATTTAATTTAATTTTTATTTAATTTATATTTGTTGATATGGAGATTAGGGTTTGTGGGTTGGTTTTATAGCGAGAGGAATAGCTATATATGTATAAATCATAAATGGGATCAAACCCGAAGGCGATGGATGTGACTGGTTTGAGTGATTTCTTCTTCCTCATTATTAGAAATTGTTCTGAACGATTTTGACTTCATTTCATGGTTGATGATGAAATGAAATAGTTAACTAAATAGAATGTGAATGGCTTTTTATCGCAAATGCTCAAGGAGCATTATATGATAATATGCCTAAAACTTAGTTATATGCATGTCGGAGCGGAGAATTTTATTAGTTATAATGGATATCGATTGTAGAAAGTTAGAGTTAGGGGTTGGTAATATTGGTCACGATTTATTTATAAGATATAAATTTTAAATAAACTAAGTTAATTTTGATTGAAAAAAATGATACGATTATTAAATGAGTCAAATTTATAATATTTATTTAATAATTATATTTGAATTTGTGTTTAAATATTCTTATTGACTAATTCGTTTATGATACATTATTATTTGAATAATCAAATTAAGTCAATTCAATTAAGATATGTTTAGAGTGCAAATTCTTTTATATCTATTTAACATATAACATATTTAACAATTTAAATAACACATTTTTTAATATTTTAAACAATAATTGTATAATTGAATTGATTTATATATATATATTCATACAAACGAATTTAATATAACTTACTTATTAATTTTATTTAATTGTGTCGTGTAATTTATTTCTTAAACTAATTGAATTCGTCTTTAACTGTCTGATTCATTTACACTATTAAAACGTAATATGAATATGATTTGTTTATACAAAGTATCAATTTTTACTTGGAGTCAACCGCACTTTTCTATTAATATTAAGGGCATCAATTATATATATGAACAATGTTGTGTTTGAAATTTTCTAACATTAGGATTTTTTATTTTTTGAAAAAACAATTCATGTCATGCTACCAACCACAAAAACTGGTTCCTTAATTTTTATTGATGGCATTTTCTGTTTATGGCCAATGGGGTATAGATTTAAATTTTGGTAAGACTTCATTTCATTTTTCTTCTTCCCTTTTAGTCTGTTTGACACAAAGATCTTATGGTCTTTTAAGAGTGAAATGTACACGATGAATTAGGGAATAACTGAAATTAGGATGGGATTAAGAGTCGGGAACTAGAAAGAATGAGTTTTAATGGTTTTAAGTAATTATAGAAGATGAATTGAGGGGTTTCGATAAATCTCTAGTTGTAATATTAGTGTTTAAAAAAATAATCAAAAGAAAAAAAAAAAGAAGAAACATGATAAATGATGGCTTGATTTGCTTTGAATCTTCGAGCTTGAACTTTCATTTATGTGCTTCTAGACTATTTAAGATATTACCTTAGCCTCGCTTCCCATCATTGACTAGTTAGTTGTTCACTTTCCTACTTGTTGGTATTAAGGGTAACCTCAAAAATCAACATCACTCTTATCAAAATTATAAAATTATAAGATTAATAATAATGTTATACTTTTTAAATAATATATATATTTTAAATAATGTGTTAATTATTTATTGAGTAGTGAAATTGTATAATAAATAATAATATTATAATCATCATTCAATAATTATTTGATATATTAATTTAGAATAAAAATTTAAAATATTATATGAAAGTGTAGGACTACTCTTAATTATTGTATAAGAGTAATGCTACACTTCTTAAATAATATTTCAAATTTTTTATTCTAAATTAATGTGTCAAGTAATTATTAAATAATAAAATAATTTAAAATTAATTATTACATTATTTTACTATTTAATAATTGTTTAACACATTATTTGTAATGAAAAAAAAATTAAGAATGCCTTTTGTGAAATGTAACATTATTCAAATTATAATGCCTTGGCCTTATCCACCCATTTAATATAAGAATTTGGATCATCTTTAAAATTTTGTTTTTCTTAAGCTTTTGAAAATTTGATGGCATGTGACGTACAAATTGAAATCGAGTTATTTAATTTTAATTACTACGTTATTGTTTTTTTTTAAACCAAATTTCAACATTCTGTCTCTTAATTCTATTTCAAAATTTTTTTCTCTCAATTCTATTTTTTTTTTGGTCCTCTTATTATTATTATTATTATTTTTCCATACATATGAATCCTGCGCACTCTCAATTACATAATTAAATATAGTAATTTAAATATTCAAATTAAGAGTAGTGTTAATCTTGTTAAGAGACAAAATTGATGTGTTATCAAATCAATGATTATCACATGTTAGATAATTATTAATTTTTTAAAATTTTAATATTATAGTAATTATATAATACTAATTAATAACAAATACGTCAAATATTATTTCAGGTAAAATATAAACTTTGTACCTTAATTTTGCAAGTTTAATATTATTGTTAAATTGATCTATTTTGTAGAACTCATTCATAAACATACTTGGTTATTTGAAAATTTTAAATAAATCAAACTTTAAAATAAAAAAACAAAGAAATTCTTAACTCTTTTCTCTTAATACTCCTCAATCCTGATAATAAATTTGTTAGTTAACAAATTTCTTTTAGTTCTTATGAAAATACAGTGTCTTCATTCCATGCTGAATTTGAGATTTTTTTTTCTACAAATATATTTAAAGGGAAGAATTTTTTTTTAAAGAATGAAAAGAGAGAGGCTTTTGAGGAAGAAGAGAATTTTTGGAGTGAAGTGAATAAGTGAAAAAAGGGTCATTTTAAAACCTTAAGAAAATTTGTTGACCATGATTAAAAGTTTGCGATGCTACATTATTTTGTACCACATGGCGCTATCATATGTTATCACATGGTGCCACAATAAATTATTTATTATTTTTAAAAATTATTTTAATTGCATCTTCTTTTTATTTAATATTTTTTATTTATTTTTTTGAATATTGCAATGTCGCAAAATTTTTAATTTATTTTGAATTTTTTTGGAATTTATTTTTAATATTTTTTTCTTTTCAGGTCTTATGAAGTATGATGTAATTGTTATTTGTTTTAGAGAAAAGTTTGAGAGTTTTATTTGTTTTCACCCACGAAGAATGTATGCAATCGTTATAATCAGCATAGACATAATCGACAAACTTGTCGAGACCTAATTGCATTACATAGCAGTTGATATATTTATGAGTTATATTTCTATTTATACTTTATTGCTATTGTTCTTATTTGACTAGTTAATTATACTTTGTTACCATTGTGTTTATTTGACTAGTTTGTTTTATTTCTTTTTTTTCAATTGTCGTTAATAATGCATGCATTGGCTATTTATACATTTACTATTTTTGTTAAAGACCATTAAATGTATAAAATACATTTAAAAACTATAAACATATAAATATTTAATTTTCTTGCACTTTTTTTTGGTCACATTTTTATAAATCAATCATCATTTTGGTCCTAAAAAATGATCCGTGATTAAGACCAAATTCTGGAAAACGACACAACATCAAAAATTCTATAAACATACAAACATAAACCTCACAATCTCTACTATTCATTGTCAGTTGTGGCACTCTCTTTTTTAACCTAACTACATAAAAAGGGGTTAAGTCAGGTGTAATCTTTCGTTGCTCATAAAATCTACAAGCATCTAGATAGTAGGGTAACAATATAGATAATGGCACTGTATGATTTTCAATCATGCCATCGGTATATCCCTTAATGCTAAAATCGTAGATCACTATTTATCGATGCAAGATGCCCATCTCAGCCGTAACCCAATAGTGTTGATTGTAGTTAATAGGAATACAAACCTATATAAAATTAATTAGTCTCGTAAATAGTATTATATTTAAAAAAAAACTGTTATAACAAATATTATATTTTGTCTTGTCAACCTTAATCCACATCCATGTATCGAGTAAATCTTCTTTCATGCCGTGGGCATATGACATTGCGTCATTGTTCCATGTAATAGCAGAAATGTCATTTTTGTGTTGCTCATAAAAGAGTCTAAAAGTCTTCTAAAATTGTGACAAATAAGTAATCAACACTTATAAAGAAGTACGAGTCTACAGTAGTGGATAATTGTGGCAATGCATTAATGTAATAATTTTAGAAGGAGATGACCTTAACTGGATAACGGCCTATCTTGCCTTTTGGAGTCGAGCACCCTCACGGTTTGGCCAGTTGATGTTATTTGAGTTAAGGGCTGAGTCGGTAAGCCCTGTCCCCTATCTTAAGTTTGGGAAGTAAGGGGATCATTCGCTCGAGGGGGAGCCTGGGTAAAAGCCCATCCTCTTCCTAAAGAGCTCTCTGAACCTGTCCCTCTTCCCGGACAGGTTGGCTCGTAGTCCTTTCTTTAGAGATTTACCTACAGGTAGCCTAGTTGAATGACCCCCTCTCACGAGTTAGTGCCTTTGCTCGGCTTCCTCCCGAGCTAGAGCCAAACAACATCCTTATGATATTGTTGGGGTTCAGAAGACCCCGACCACCTGAAGTAGATGAGCCTTTGATCCAGCTCCGCTTCATTCACTGCTGCCTTATTTAGACATCCCTGCATAGTGTATATAGTGTGAGCTTAAGTAGTGCTAAAGGATGATTGGTCCAAGGAAAAGAAAAACAAGAACTTACTTTGAATATGGAGCAGGGATGACACAGAAGTAACAAGGCCCGATCCAACTAAGCTAGTGGGCAACAGCAGCTCCTGAACGGGGCAAATATGTTGAAGAGCGGTGGTTATTCGATTGAGTGTTTGCTCAGACACTTCGACATCAATAGCCCAGGTCACTGTAAGAAAGTCAGAAATATTAGCCGAATAGCACGGGGTAACAAAAAGAATTCTCAAGTACAAAAAGACAAAGACCTGCATCCACAGAAAAACCAGCAGGGATGACCCACTCTCATCCATTTCTCTTGGGAACCTTTTAACTCCACTCCCTCTCAACAAAGAACCACTCTCCTTTCTAGTCTTTCACAGAGGTAGGTCAATCAAAGATTGAGTTTTGGAAGCTATGGAATAAGAGGTACCCTTTAGCTCATAGCATTACTTCTGAAGTGGTACAAGTAGCATAGTTTCCGAAAATGGTGGGGGAGGGAGAGGACTGCTCTGTCCTTACCCACAAAACGTACAAACCAATTAAAGCTCTCCAAGAATTGGGCCATACCTGGGAAAGAACTATTCTTAGGCAGGCTAACATCTTGGCAAAATAGCGCTGCATGGAAAACCTGAGGCCCAGCCTAAAAAACTCCATATTGATGACCACTTCACTATCGATAGGGTTGCTTGGATAATCCTTGTCAATGGGTAGCCTAAGGGTAACCAACTCAAGGATGTTATAAGAGTGCCTAATGAGTTCCAGGTTGACCTTGTTCAAACAGGATGTACAGTACCTAGTGTCTAGTTCGAACTCTACCACATCTACATCACCAACCCCCTCAAGGTCTTCTGGGTCATTACACTCACCCTCTCTAATACTGAAGTTTGGCTCGGCCTCAATAATAGCTACTCCTGAAGTAGAGGGTACGTCACCTATTGAGGTGGACGCCCCTCCACTGCTTCTGGCCTTACTACCTCTCCTTACCAATGGGACATCTGGGATCATTTCTTCTTCCTCCTCAGCCATGTTTACGTCTGGAATGCCTAAGTTGTCTCTAGACGCTATTAAAACACAAAGGTATTTCCTAAAAACTACAAACACTACAAGACAAGAAAAAAATAAACCAACCACACTCAGAAAATGACAAATAAAGAAAAATAGGCAATAGGCATCAAAACAAAATACAGAAGTAACCAAAGTAAGAAAATAGTGGTAGAAACCCAGAAAATGGTAGCAATAGGCATAAAAAAAAAATACAAAAGCAACCAAAGCTACCTAAAAAATTGAAGCAAACTTAAGCAATGTAAACCCCAAATACCAGAATACTGAAGAGAAACTATGGAAGAAGAAAGGCAAAAAGATGAAGAATTTATAAGAGGGATGTGCAAAAATCAGAAATCGAAAATAACAGCAACTGAGAACCACCAGACAAGAAAGACGCCTTTACACCAATGAAATGAAATGACACCAACGAAGTAAAATGGTACCAATTAAGAAAAATACGCAATTAAGAGGGGAATAAAGAAGAGGGTAGACTATTTATAGGCAATAGTTGAGCAATCAAGACCATCTAGATTAAATGAATGGACAAGATCAGCAAAAAAATTGAAGAGACTTATTGGGATAAGGAGATGTGATGCTTCAGATTCTCAGGCACATTAAATGCACTTCTCTTCAAAGAATAATGACGTAGGCTGACAAATTTAGCAGATCGAACAACTCAAATCATGCATTAGATATTTTTTGACTTGTTAGTGTAACAAGACATCAATTCAGTATGTTTGTTGCTTAGGAAATTAGTTTCCAATTCTAATGTGTAATTATGTATGATTGTCATACATTATATAAAATGAGCAATGAACACAATCACATGCATGCACCATGAATACACATTTAACAGGGATGATAGTGTGTAACAGAGCAATGAGAGTTTCTTAGGCCATCAATCTTAAACACAATACTCATACAGGCAAATGCAATGTGTAACATATGAACAAATATCATAAAAGTGGGAGCTAATAAGAAATCTCAATTGTAACCATGTACAAGAGATTTATTAATTATTTTGTCCATCTTGTATCCCAGATTTAATTTTATTACATCAGTCTAAGCATATTCAATCCCTCGATAATAGCTTTGCTCGACCTCATACACTCTATGTATTTACAATTGTATTCATCATCCTAGGGATTGTACAACTGGTCCATCAGTGAATACATAAGTCAAATGTAAGAAAATGAATCTTTCCATCCAACTCATATTTTTTAGATCTAGATTAATTACTTTCCTAGCCATGTTCCATAGACCAAATATATCATATTCATAGAAAATATGCTAAAGTAGCTAATATCAATCATCACTTCAAATTATAGTTAATAGTAACAAGGATACTAGTTGAGGTTAGGATTTTTACCTAAAAGGAACTTACACAATGAAGAAGTAGGGATCCATCTACTCATTTTCCTTTAGTTAGTCATTAAAAGCACATGTGGTATAATTCACGTGCTACAGTGAATTATCTTATACAAAGCATATGTCTTACAAGTTCACTATACAGATCTTAGTTCAGTCGCTACTCTAGTGCTTAACCCGAGTTCTTGATAAGCTCGTTTTTCATGAAGCGCTAAATCACAAAACTCACATCTGGCTTAATTAGGTTTCCATGAGAGTGAGGTATGTCATGGTTGGCTCAATACTTACTAAAATGAACATCATCTTGACCTAGTCAAGGTAAAATTTAATGAATATTAAATTCATAAGAATAAATCCTTTTTATTCTTTTCATTTCTCATCTCAGCTTGTTTCTCCAACAATTGAGGTGACCGATCGTGTAAGAAAGTCGATTAAAATCTGATGACATATTTTCAAAAATATGTGTAATTATGCCAATGAAGAAAAATTTATGATACATAAAATGTCTAATACAAAAATAGTATTTCATTGAGTACAATTTTTTTTTACAATCTACGCAGACTTAAAGCACATTTATATGAGATAAAAATATCTCTAGTCATGACTATGGTAAATGTCTGTTCTATCATCAAATGTGTAGATATGTATTAGATTGACACCTCTTTATATGCCACAATATCTCTCACAAAATTGAACTTAGTCTTTATGTGTTTTTAATTTTCTATGATATTTGGCATTTTTTGTAAAGGATATGGCTGTTTGGTCATAAGGGTTTATTAAGTATAATATTTTCATCTTCCAAACTTAATATTTGTTCATAAAACTTAAGATTATTTGACTTTTGATGTATTTTATTATTATTTTTGTAAGTTTGGAGTCAATAGAGCAAATAGGGTCGAAACTCTAATAAAAATAAGCCAAATACAGTAACGAGCTACAATACCTGCTACAGTGACATGCTACAATTCTCATCGCCACGGTACCCAAAATAGTATCTTAACACCGCAGCGCCCAGGAGTTAGCGCCGCGGCGTGCGTGGTGGTGAATAGTAACACGTGAACAATATTTTTGATACAGTAACTCGTGAACAGTAATCCTAACCTGACTTGTATTTGATGTTTAACCTTAATTTGAAACATAAACCTATAAATAGAAGGCCAAAAACCATAATTAAGAGAGGAGAGAAAAGAAAAGAAAAGAGGCAAAAACTTAGAGAAAGAATTCACAATATAAAATTAAAAATCAAAGCCAAAGATTGAAGAATCAAGATTAAGATTCAAGTCAAGATTGAGCGAGAAGCACATTAAGGAGTCACTTTGATTAGTTTTTCTTCTCTTTCTTTATCATTATGTTCTTGTCGATATTTATGAATTGGTTGGATACTTTTAATTTTGTGATGGGCTAAATTGTTCATCTAGGGTTAGACTATGTGAACCTAGTATGGATTTGGATTTTGTTATTTTTTAGTTTATGAACTTGATACATTCAATTGATTCATTCTATCTTATTAATGCTTTCATTATACCTGATCAATATTTTGAATGATTGAAGAACCATTATGAACTTGACAAAGAGATTCATGGTTGAGCCTAGGATAGTTTGATGCATGATCATAGGGTAACAACTACGAGTTCCATCTAGGATAGACATATACCTAGATGGTATGTATAGTATAATTTAGACTTGATCTTAATGAATTACATTCTGATTTGATTACTATAGACATATAGGTGATAGTTAGAATGTGTAATATAGTCACTTGACCATCGATAGAGGCTTTTGATGAAATTAGTGTCTAAGCTAACAATTTATATTAAGGGATAAACTAAGTGGCTAATAAATCTAATGAAATACTAGGGGATAAGTCTATACCCTAGATTATTATCCTTTGGTGAATTTATATCTCTTATTTGTTTGCTAGTTAGATTTAGTTTAATTGGATAGAATTAGGTTAATAAATTCAGTTTCAGATTTTGATTTTCCTGAATAAAATTTAAGTAGATATAATTTTAGTAATTAATTGAAGAATTAGATCACGTAGTCCCTATGGGATCGATACTTGAACTTAAATCTTATATTACTTGATATGATAGCGTGCACTTACGCTAGACTATTAAAACACACATCACTTTGCTAACACAATATAAAGTCACTGGTCGAGAAATAACCATTACGATCTTAAGATTTTTTATAAAATGTTTAAGCCAATCAGCTTCTTGTACAGCAGCTGAACATACCACATATTTAGCTTCCATTGTCGATAGAGTTATACATGTCTGCTTTTTGCTACTCCAAGATATTTAGACACGATTAAGTAAAAATACATACCCTGAGGTTGATTTTCTCTCCTCAAGATCGCTAGCCAATTGGCGTATGTATAGCTAATTAGTCAAAAATCACCTTCTTAATAGCGTAATGAGTAATCATCAGTGTCTTTTAAGTATGTCAAAATCCTCTTAACTGCAATCTAATATTTGTGTCCAGGATTTGAATGATATCTACTTACTAATTATACAACATAACAAATATCTGGCATTGTACACATTATAGCATACATGAGGCTCCTTACAGCACTAGAGTACGAAACTCATGCCATTAAATCTCATTCTTCAGAAGTCTTAGGACATATATCAAGGCTAAGAGTTTGTCATTTTGCAATAGGAGTGTTCATAAGCTTATAATCTGCCATTTTGAACTTTTTAAGAATCTTTCTAATATAATGTTCTTGTCATAGAGTTAGAAGTCTTCTTGAACGATCCCTATGGATATTAACTCCTAAGATGTAGGCTGCTTCGCCCATATCTTTCATCTTAAAATTAGAGTAAAACCATTCTTTAATACTAGTCACAAACTCTTTATTATTTTCAACCAACAAAATATCGTCCACATAGAAAGATAAGATAATAAAATCATCTTTTAACCTTTTAACATACACAAAATGGTTTTCTTCGGTCATTGTGAAATCGTAAGACATAACAATTTCATGGAACTTAAGATTCTATTATCTAGAGGATTGCTTTAGCCCATATCTATAGACCTTTTGAGCTTACAAACTTTGCGCTCTTGGCCTTTGGTTACATAACTTTTTGGATGTTACATATAAATTTCTTCCTCTAGTTATCTATTGAGAAATATAGTTTTGACATCCATCTGATGTAATTCTAGGTCCATATGTACAATGATGAGTAGAATCAAATGAATTAAGATAAACCTAACCACAAGAGAAAAGGTTTCCTCACAGTCTATACCCTCTTGTTGAGTATAGCATTTTGCTATTAAGTGTGCCTTGTATCTTTCAATTGTGTTATCCACTTTACATTTGAATACGTATAACCCATTTGTTTCCAATGGCTTTTTGATCAGACAGTAAATCAACCAAGTCCCAGACATGGTTTGATTTCATAGACTACGTTTTCTTATGCATTGCTTTTATCCACTATTCCTTAGCAAATGATGTGATAGCCTTATTAAAGTTTTTTGGCTTATCACTATCATGTGAAGTAATTATAAATATTTTCCCTTCAATCTCAAAAAGACGACGTGGGATAAGTATACGATTGCTTCGTCGAATTAATTGTGAAGTTATCTCTAGAGGTAGTTGACTCTCATTAGGACTAGGAATAATTAAATGTCTCTCTATACCATTCTCATCATATAGTTCTTTTCAGAAAGATATTCACGTTATTGGTAAGTTTTTAGAGCTTTAACGATTTTGTCTAATTATTTCTAAACTAAATTTAAAAAGGATCTCAAGAAATCAAATGCTTCAAATTTATGAGAGATTAAGAAGATATAACTGAAACTCGAGAAGTCATCAATGAATGAGATAAAATATGAGGCTCCATGTCTAGCCTTCACACTCATTGGACCACAAATGTCTGAGTTGATTAATTATAAATGATATTCAGCTCTAGTTCTTTTGCCAGATGATTTTTGAGTTATTTTTTCTGCTAAATAATTTTCACATAAAGGCAAAGTAATCTTAGCAAGTAAGCCCAATAAGTCCTATCTAAGTAATCTATTCACTCTATCTTATCCTATATGTCCAAGTATAGCATGTCAAATATTAACATCCACGTTAGAAGATGCATCATATAAAAAATAACTATTATTAATAACGGTGTCCAAAACCATAAAACTATCCCAATAAATAGCCAATGCCAATTAAGTCTAAATTATACGAGATTTTTAAACAAACACTATAAAAAGTTAGATTGTATCCCAATTTAAAAAGGGCTAAGACAAAAACTAAGTTTAATCAAATTTTTGAAACATACAAGACATTATGAAGAAGAAGATTTCAGCCACCATGTAACTCTAATTTACTGGTACCAATTTCCTTTGCTTCAACTTTAGAGTTGTTCTCCACATATATCTATTTAATCCTTTGACTAATCCAATGATACTTCATAAAAGCTCCACGGTCTTTAGCTATGTTGTCTATTACTCTTGAATCTACAACCCATAAAGAATGAGATTCAATCATAAATGTAGAACTGATCACAAAACTATAAAGCAAATGTATAAAGTATTTTTGTACCTTTTTTGCCTCAATGCATTCAGGAGCGAATGGCCAAGCTTACCACAATCTTAGTTTTGTCTTTCTTTTTACCGGTGCGCTTTCCTTTATTGCGCTTTTCGATAGTGAACTTTTCTTGTGCTGAAATAGATCCATTCTTCTTATGGAAGGCCTTACCTTTTATTTTGTGCTTAAAGCCTGAAGATTTGCACGAGCTATAATCTACCATATAGAGTTGACCAAAAGCATTAACAGCCTCTAAATGTTCTTCTTATAGTTTAAAATGACGTTCTATGTCATCAAAAGTTTTGATGCTATCATTGTGTGTCATGTTAACTCTCATATGCTCTATTAGAAATAGATGAAATGACTGCTTGCACTTGCTGCTCATCAGCCAGTATATGTCCAACATTTTTAAGCTCTCGAATCATATTCGACATCTCTCTTATATGCTGCCTCATTGTATGATTTTGGCACTTTGTATAAGAGTCAAATTTGATAGTAAGCATTCTAAGTTTTGTGATAAAAATACGTCCAAACTTGTCTTTTAGGGCAAGTCACATCTCTTGAGCCGTCTCATTCTCCTCATACTCATACAAGATATCATTTTGCATACTGCTCGGCAACGTAATGCGAGCATTGCTATTTTTTTCTTTTCCAAACTTAATAAGCCTCATGATCTCTTTTATGTTGAGCAGTATTTTTATAAGGTGGCTCAGTCATGGTGTTGAAAATAGCCTCAAGAGTCTCTTGCTATTTAAGAATATACTGAATTTTATGGTGCCAAATATCATAGTTATCACCATTTAGTTTTTCTCCTTTATTTAATTCAACCACAATATTTTTTGTAATTGTCATTTCTATTTAATAGAAATAATTATATAGACATTAATAAGATGTTGTCATAATATCATTTACACACATTTATTTATTTTTCCACAATCATAAAAATAAAAAAATACGTGATAACTTAATACAAGGATTAGAGTCGAAAAGTCGTCAAAAAGTCGTCGATACTTCTAATCATCATCCTTTCTAAGTATTAATTTATCATTATTCAAGTTTATTGTCCAAAATACTAGTTCTATTTATTTATTCCCGAAGAAGTTTAACAAAATAGAACTCCCACTACAAAAATATTATGTGATATACATGAACAATGTATAAAATATATATAAATAATAAATATCACATATGTTTAATTAATCATGTTTATTAGCATAAGTAATAAATGAACATAATGTAAAAGACAATACTCATGAAATATTTCTCTAAAATATATTCATATATTGTCTATAACCCCTTTTATTCAATGTGATTAATTCTAAAAGAAAATTCTCTATTGTAATATTTATCAACATAAAATAAAACAATAGAAAAAAATATTTTTATATATTTAATTAAGAGTGTATTTATCATAACTACATTTATTTTGCTCCCACTGAAGCGCAACACCCTCAAACACATTCCATAAAATATTATAAATAATTTTTAGAAATTGTAAATTGTTAACAATATTTTTTTTAATTTTTTAATTATTTACAGTAATATAATTAAATAAAATATATTACTGATTTTAAAAATTAAGTTCAAAAATTAATTTTAAAATACAAAATAAAACTAAATAAAATTTTGAGTTGGTTGCCACAAATGGCGCGGAATTTAGAGTTTAGGTAGGAGGCGTGTAGGCCCTACATGCCAAAATAAGGAGTGAAACATACACAGTACAACGCCTGTTCACTCACGGTGAGTGGTAAGTGCACGACACGCGCCGTCATACAACCATATTTCGACAAGTATCTTACAGTTTGTCAACTCCAAATTATGTGCCGAGTTTAGTGGCGTGCTCTATTTTCTAGTTTGAGGTTAAGGTGAAGCGTACTCTCCGATAAGGAGAGTGCAACTCGGATGAACACTGTTCATCATCTTCAACCTCAAAATTCTAAAACTTAATTTTTGAATCAGAAAAAAAATGGATCATTCTCTCTCAATTTAGGTCCAAATTTGACAAATAATATAATGTTGGAAAGCTTATTTTAAGCTATTTTCAATGGTACTAATATCGTAAATAATGAATCAATATAGAAAAAGTTATGATTATAACAATATTTTAGGTCTTATGCTTAGGGTTTTGATTCTTTCACTATACATGTTATTTCAAAAAGATCCAAAGCTTAAAAAATATATTATACACGTACTATAACTCATAAAACCAGAAACATAAGCTAATTTTGAGCTAAAATGAATTATGTCATTAATAAGCTCAATTTTAATTTTAAATGAAAGAATAGCAAATTTCAATTAATATGACCAAAATAGAATGCAAATTAATAGGCTCTGATACCAATGATGAAAATAACAAAGAATAGCAACATACTCGAATGTTGATGCGAAAGTTCGAAGTCGAAACCGAATGAATTTGTATCACTGTTTTTCCTTTGGTCGAAGAATAATTATAAGTGGAAAGTTTCCTCAATTCATGTTGCAAGAACCTCTATATTGATTGGATAAAACTTTAAGCTCTCACACACTTTATGGTTTTTAAATTTTCACAAATAACTCACTTATTTTTACATGCTCATTACCATGCTTATATAGTGATTTGGCTAGTGAAAGATGATTACTAATTAAGATCAAATTAGAAATATGTTGGATGAATCATCCCACTTAATTAGTAAAATAAATTAGGTATGCTTCATTAGTGAAAAATAAATTATCCCATTATGGATGTTTTCTAATTTTCAAATATTATCTCTAACAATAACAGTTAAATTATTTGGTAAAAACTACCATTGTTCTACAGCTAGTTGTTTATCAGACACTCACACCACGCCACAAGACCAACCTTAAATGATCTATTCGATTAAGTGTACTAGGTTAAGACCTTACTCCAATGTGCAAAAGTTTGGATCAAAATTAAATTCCACATTTCCATATTTATCTTATTTAGATGTAGTAGTACAATTACAATACGGCATGTGATTTTGCTTCTAACCGTAGCCAACAAATGGGTAGATGCATTACTTGATTCTGTCAATTCTTGCTCTGATGTGTAAACTAATCGGGCGATGTGGTCACATGCATGGCTAAAACTTTATGGGATATGAAAGATATGCAAAACCGTCCCTGTTGTAAAAAGTATGGCACGTGCGCACACTTTTCAGCTGCAAAAAGATTGGTGAATTGGCACATCTGGAGGGACACGTGGCGAATCATTCTTGGGGTTGTGATTGACTGTCACCATCGGCTTCACGTGAAGAACCATTTGCTCTCTTCTTTTGGTGCAGTCATGTAAGAATCATCCCCAATGAACAAAAAGTATACCTGTTACATTTATATGATTGGATAACTCATAGTAATTGGATAAAGGGTTTGTCACCATCACACTCTCTCTCTCTGGTTTTATCTTATATTATGATTGGATAAGTGATTATCTTTTTCCTTTTCTTGAGGGAAAATGATAAGTGGTGCCATGTTTTAGTCATTATCTTGCAAAAATAAAGGATTAGAATAGTCATTTGATCATCATGGAGGTCCCGTTAATTTGTTAGTTTTATTGGATGCTCATTAGTTGTAAGTATATGATAGATGGATGATTTTGCAATTTGCATATAATTGCACAGTGAAAAGACCTTTTTATTATCTTTTCTCCATTGATTCGTTGGTTTTAAGGATCCCATTTTTCCTTCTAATACTCAAGCCTAATCTTGTGATGTCCTAAACCAAGAAATCGATAATTCTAACAGTCCAAAATACGGTAAATTTTTACATGGAGACCAAATGTTACTCATATCATCAAATGTTTTAAATGATGAAAAATTAAAAAACCATATTCGTCCTCTGCTTCTAAACAAGCATGGCAACACTCAGTAGCATCATGATCATGCGTGTCGTCATCGTTTCCCAAATTGAAAACTAAATGGCTAGGCTAACTTGTTATTGTTGGGGAAATAGCCATATGTAAGTGACGAACCCTTTGTATTGCCATCCAACTGAAGGGAAGTTGTTGTCAAGTTCTATTGACATTATAACAATTACATATAAAAAGAAGCAAACCCATCTCATGAATTTATAAAGCATTATATTGGCTAACACAAACACCATTTTCCACTTTATTTATTATAGAGAAACCTGAAACCCTAGTTATAGAACCAAACACGCCTAACCACTAGGAAAATACGAGCACAACAATTATATATAGAAGCAAGCTATACACACAATGTAGTATTACATTAAAAAAATGTTTAAAAAGAAACTAGGAGAGGAGAGAGAGACGCATGATGACAGCAGACAGTTCAAAGAGAGGATCGATGGCAAGCGTAGAAGAAGCTTACATCTCGCGAACATGGAAGACATTGGGGTTTTTAATGACTACATCGTACATATAAACTGAGTTGAACTTGGAGAATTCCCTAGGGAGAGAAATGAGATCAATGGAAGAATGTTTGTGGAATTGGAAAAGGTCAGGGTCACCACCATAATACCTTTCCCATCCTAATCCTTTCAAAATTTGCTCGAGTGTGGAATATGAAGAAACAGCTTCACCTGTTGGTAAGTACACCAAAACTTTTCTTCTTGAAGAACTGCCTTGTGATCTTCCATCGGATGCTGATTCAGCTTGTGGGTTCTCGATGAGCCGAATGACACCATTTTTAAACACCCAAACCCCAGACATTTTGTTGTAGGATATATACTTGATAAAATATGTTGTGGGTTTTTTATGGCTAGTCGAGAGAAGAAAGAAAAAAGTGAGTTGCTGTCTTGGTGAAGAAAGAAGGAACTGCTGGGGGTATATATACGTGTTAAAGGGACACCAAAAAAAAAAAAAAAAAACTCTGAAGAGTGGGCTTTAAAGAAGAGGTGATGATGGTTTGGTTACTTTGGTAGAGAATCTTGATATTGTGGGTCCTATTCGGTTTAAATATAAGGGTTTATGGATGCCACTCGGGTGTAATTTAGGGCACACGTAACATCCATGGGGTGTGGGTTTTAGGAGAATCTTCATGTTGTGCAGGCATTCCTTAGCTTTTTAGAAATTAGAATATGGAATCTTGTACACTTAGTAAAAAAATATATTTCAAAAGTCAATCAAGAAAAGATATTTTGGAAGACAACAACTTGGATCACGAGCTGTCCACGTGAAGAGAGTGCCATAGAATTGTTATATAATAGTGGGTTTGGCGACTGAAAGCAGCATTTGTCTTTGTTGGTTACTCATAATTGGGAAGAAGATATATGAAACCTCATAAAGGCACTTATGTCCTTTTGTTGTTGGTTTCGAAGGTGCCTAATAAAACTAGAGTTTTCTTTGTTTAGTGGCTTCTAGCCAGAAAATTTATATGATAACCTCGAATAAATAAAGCAAATATGCACTAAATTTTCTCTAATTAGCCATGATAATGATGCCAAGTGAATGTGAATATATCGACCAACGTGTTTGCCTACTAAAACATGCTTTAAATATAGAAGTTGAATATAACAAGCATTTGAAGAAATTAAAGAACCCTAGAATTCCCTTAATGAACCTTAATCACAGAATTTGATATTTAGGTCACTTCAAGCAATGACCAGCTGAAGGACCACATCAATAGCTGTAGGTTTCAATTATCATTATCAAATTATTGATCAATCCTTTCCTTACAATTTTACAGCGTAATTTATAGCTACGTTGCCCACGTGGCATCACATGGGCTCAATGGTCCTCTGCCTACACGACCCTCACTGAGTCTTGTCAAATCTATCATTAGGAGGAACCACTCGTCGATGGATTTTTGTCAAATATTACTGCTTGGAAGATACTGTTTTGCTATAATTTTATTTCATTTTCATGTTTTTCTTTGAAATAAACATTAAATAGACCATTCTCGTTGTGCAAAATGTGATAATTTCTTGTACATATAAATGAAATGCAAGAATCAAATTACTTGCTAAAGCTAGTGGATTTCTTAATTAAATCATTATCAATTTAGGATATCTTTTATTATGTCAATTGTTATTATATATAGTCATATTTTTATGTATTATCTTTTTTTATACAAACTAGACATTTAATAATTATATAAATATCATATTTTGTAGTTATTATTTAGAGTAGAAATATAGAGATTCTAAATTCTCTAATACGATATTAAACTTCAATTCTAACTTATTTATCATTATATCAAAGCTAAATTAATTATATATTAAACTAATGTCAAAGTTTAGGATAATTTTTTTATCTCTCTTTTATTCAATCTCTATTTTTTTATTTGGTGTCTAAAACTACTGTCGCCATACCATTGCTCCTATTGTAGTCACACTATTTTTGTTGCCATCCTGATCAGTTGTCAACCATCATTCATCGTCGCCTGCCACCATTGACTATAGATAACGATCCTCTAAATTACAAACTAAGATCGCTAAAATACTCAGAAATCACTAGCCGTATCTTTTCGAACACGGTTGCCTCTATTATGTTAAAATTGCAAAAACAAAGCCTTTGCTTTCTAATACTTGGTCACCACCATTTTTTTGCTATTAATCGATGCTTTAAGGCTCACCGTCAGTACCAAACTCTCCTCTTAGCTTGATCTGTTCACCCACATCAATCCCTTGCTTGATTTTAAAAGTGCCTTTTCACAAATAATTCAAAGTTATTTTTAGGTTAGATTACAAACTTACTAAACTATTAAGGTTCGATTGATATTTTAAATAGATTTGAGGCATTTATAAAATTTTAAATAACTTTTGGATGAATTTAAAATTTTAAATAAATATGGATCAATATTATAATTTTTAATAATTTAGAGACAAATTTTCAGTTTCAAAATTATGGTGCAAATTTAATTTTTATAAATTATGAAAGCTATTCTATTATTTCTTGTACTACACCAAGTTCAAGTTCGATTTCTTCCTCCATCATTGAATTTTTTTTTGGAAGAATTTTATATTGATAAATTTGTTATTTTGGCTCATGAGAAATTCTAAATTTTTTTTTTTATTTTTAGACAAAGGCACCTAATGAAAATTTAGTATTGTAACTCATCAAAAATTCTTATCTTTGGTAACCTTTGGTCTCTTTGTTTTTCACCTACTCATAATTTTGATTTGGTTTTTTTACTATTCACCTATAGTTTTTTGACAACATTGACAAACTTTTATTTTTGTACTATCTGTCTACAATTTTGCATCAATACACTTGCACTTGAAACAATTGTTCAGTTTCTTTATCAACGTGTTTATACTCACAATAGTTATCTTTCATAATGCACTTGTCACTTCGATAATGATTATTCTCACTCCGATAACAGTTGTCTCTCACATGTGCCATTATAAATTTATTTATTTTATTAATTTTCTTTTAGTTTACTTCTTGGATCACATTACAAATTGAATTTTTTTCTCCAATCTTGAATTTTAGGGAAGTATTAAAGTTAATACCAAATTAGATTTTTTTATTTAAGTCATTATCAATTTATGATATTTTTTATTATGTCAACTTTCGTATTATAGTTGTAATTTTTATGTATTATCCTTTTCATATAAGCTGTAGATTTAATGCTTGTATAAAGATCATATTTTTTATAGTTATTATTCAGAGTGAAAATACAAAGACTCTAATTTCTCTAACATGGTATCAGAGCTTCAATTCTAAATTATTTAACAATGATATCATTATGGGGTTTTTAATTTGTTTGGAGAAAGTAAAGAAATCTATTAATTAAGATACATGTTTGTATTGTATATAATTGTAACGACCCATATTGTCTACTTTAGAGGATTGTATATAATTGTAACGACCCATATTGTCTACTTTAGAGGCCTTTTCAAAATGCCTCACTATTTGAGAAGTGACTCTACATATATAGCTAAGAAACTTAATCTAACCAAGTGATGTGAATTCTGACATCTGGCTCTTACCTCATCCATCTTAGCCCTAACTATTAATAGCCTCAGAAATCTTGAATCTTGGGTGTTTTAATCTACCCCTTTAGGGGATACATGGCTTTGTGTATACTAGGCCCTTGGAGACACTGACTAACCTATGTGGGCTAGACCCTAAGGATCACACGGCACGTGTGCATTATCTATAGTCCAGACTATAGGCTCATTGAC
The DNA here is from genome assembly GCA_946807835.1 of Ailanthus altissimus. NCBI lineage: Eukaryota > Viridiplantae > Streptophyta > Magnoliopsida > Sapindales > Simaroubaceae > Ailanthus > Ailanthus altissimus. The sequence continues at coordinate 34,452,343 of OX327686.1, read as the reverse complement.
CCACACTGTAAGGTAAGACTGACTCTGATACCATTTATAACGACTCGCTCCTTCACAATATGATATTATCCGCTTTAGGTTTGGACCTGCACGGTTTGGTTCTTAGGTCTCTCTAAAATGTCTCACACTGTTTGAGAAATGACTCTACACATATAGTCCATAAACGTTATACAATGTGAGATTTTAACACCTTAATTCTCATCTCATCCATCTTAGCCTATTATCTATTGCTTCAAGAATTTGAGATCTCGAGTATTACAATAATAGTTAGTTAGTATTATAGTTTGAAGCAAGAGTATATAATAATAACAAACCAAAATTACAGTTGATTAGTTTAATTAATTGTAGGCTTATAATAATCAAGTCAGGGGGGTGGTCCTAAACTTCTAAAGGTCGTAAAAAAAGTTGAAAGATTATTGATTTCATGAGTGCACGCGTGTGGATTATGAAATATTTGTGCATGCCTTTAGCCATCCAAAGTCACAATCCAATGCTTCTCTATGTTTCTCTTTAAGCATGACACGAGGTCCTAAATGAAACAGACCTCTCATTACCCCCGTTCTTTAGGAAATCTAATTAAGTGGTGCCAAAATCTCTCTGTTCTTGCTTTCTTCTTATAATTTATTTGCTTTTGTCCAATGAAGAACTTCCAACTTGATGTCTTCCCTCTTTTTTATTTTAGATCACCCAAAAAAAAAATTTGGTTCCTCATCTCATTAAAAATAGATATTGTTAAAGAAAAATGTTTGTTTCATCTTTAATTTAATTTATATATACCAATTTAATTCTTACTTTTTTATATATACTTAAGTAGTTTTTTTAGAGATATTTTTGACTACTTTTTGCTGTTATTTTTAACCATGTATCATGACCATTTTTGTCTCTACAAAAACTAATTGAGTATTTTAAAAAAAGATGTAAATTGGAATATATCAATTAAATCAAGAACGAAATTGGTAATTTCTAATCCTTCAAAGAGATCATATATGGTACCACAAATGACTGCTACTTGTAGATTCTTCCTCAGGTCTTGCTGGCATGTCTGCACAAAAAAACATTCCAACTCGATCGTTCTCATTGAAAAAACTTATCGAAAAATGATGAACAGAAGATGCATTTCAAATCAAATATCTGTCTTCAAGTTTGAGTGTTACAAGGGTTTACAAAAGAAGGCATTCTACATATTCTCCTGCAATTAGTACATAATCGAACTTTTATCTATCTAGCTATTTATTTATTTGTTGTTATTACTTTCTTTTTCTTTTTTTACAGAGGATATATCATATCATATAGATGTTGTATATCAAGCAACACTGAAGAACTTTTGCTTTAGTTAACCTTATTGAGTGATCAGTTGATGGTGGATGCAGATTCTGCAAGAATATATGATGATGATGATGATGATGATAATGATGAAAGTGGTGCCTAGCTGGCAAGTTGATTCATGACTACAATTCTTTTTCTCATATCCAAGCAGAAAATGATCCATCAACTTGTCAACTTATACACAGTTGTTTGAATTTTGGATGACAAAACAAGCTTAGCAACAATTTCTCTCTCCCTTTTTACTGTTTTGAAAGAAGAAACCCTTCTGATTTTTACTTCTTTCTTCTCCTCCTCCTCAATCCCCCTCAGGTATTTCTATTATTTTTCAATCTTTAGATGACTATTGATAATATATATGTATATATTTTTTAAAAAATTATCGGAGTTCCAGAAGGAATTTGTGGTGGGGACAATTCACCAAATATTTCATCATGCACCACAAACTTTATCATATGCTTATAGCTTTTTATCTCCCTTTCAAATTAAGAATCATGCAAAAGTAGAATCCACTTGAAATGGGGTTATCCCGATCACAACCACCTTCATATTTAAATTTTAATCACTTCAACAATCTTAAAGTTTATTAAAAACCTCATCTTCTTCAAACCAACCAATATTCTAACGGTAAGAGTCTTTAATTTGGCTTGTACATAAAGTTGTATACAGACAACTAATAAACCAGCTGATGTATTAATATAATAGGGAGAAATCATTTTAAATATAGTCTCTATATTTATCAATTGATGCTTTCCTTGGGTATATGTACCACAAATAAAGCAGCTTATGAAATACATTATTTATACAAAGTAAACTTATGGGGGATAATATTGAGAAGGATTTTTTTAGCAGCTGGCAGCATAAGTACTCAGTAACGTATTAGTCACATAAAGAAAGATTAAGAGAATAATGCAAAAGTTAATTAGGGGGAATTACCTAGGTATAACTTGCATTAGCAAGAAGTACCTTGTGGAGATCTAGCTAAATGGAATAATATTGAGAAAAACAAAAAGTTAAAGCTAATGCAAACAAACATTATATACTAGGCTAGGTTTCTTTTCATACTTGGTTTTTATAAGCAAAACTTTCATGGTGATGCCATATTCTCTTTCACAAAGAATAATTAAGATAAAAATAATGACAGGAAAAGGATCTATTCCTTATAACGAACTTAATTTAAGTAGCGTCTCAAATAACATCTCTTTCAAATAGATTTTAGTCTATCACATCAGAAATTACAGACCATACACATTAATAGAGAATGAGTGACTGGGGATGATTCAACAAAGTTACGAATGTCAAAAAGTAAGTATCATTAATTTTTTAAAATTTCAAATGAACTAACTGAATTGACAACTGACTTGATCTAAAGCAAGTAAGATTGAGCTCAGCTGATCAAATAGATAATAATATTATTGCTTTTGATTAATAAACAAGGGAAAACCTAAGCCATGTCCCTTAAGTAAGGAAAAGTCTGTATTCTTTATCAATTATCATATGTAAATGGTGGCATGCATGCAAAAAGCCTATCTTAGAGTTTAATATAACCTATCTACAATCAGCCTTTGCGTTTTACTTTTCATTATACACAGAGCACGGCTGATTCCAACTCCAAGAGATGAAATTTTGTTTTGAGTGGAGGCTGCCACTACATTCTCGATCGTTTGGGAAAAGCAATAGGGCATTTTAAACCTTTTTTTAAATAAAAAAACAACGGAAATAAAAAAGAAAATTCTCTCTCTATTGGTGCCAAATTAACAATTCAAGATACTCAGGCCTATGAACCCTTTAATTAACTATTTTTCTTGAGGCCACTCAGAAATGATCTCGAATTAGTACATTTAATTACAGAAATTTTTTTAAAAAAATAAAGGAAGAAGAAGAAGAAAGATGAGATTTAGACATTTAGTAATCAGATGGAATTGGGCGTTGTGATTGATCGTCTATGATCAGGCAAGAAATATATGGTTGTACCAGCTTCGTTTAAATAGAAAGTGTGAGAAAAGATAAAAAATAAAAGAAAAATATAAAAGAAATAATAAAGAGAAATTGAAAATCTTTAAAGACTACATTTTTATTATAATTATATATATTACAAATGCTACATAGATAGCCTTTATATAAGCTTTAGGTTAATATAAATAAGGAACATAAATATATATAAGAAAACTAAATATAACCTATTAATTATAACATATATATATGGTAAGAATCAATTATCTTAATTTTTTTATATATTTAACATCCCCCTCAAATTTAAGATGGTAGAAACTTGAATTTGAAAATGAACATTCTTGATTGTAATAGTGCTTGTTAAGATATAACCGCTGTCGGTGAATGATAACCCTTGTTGGAGAGAGACAACCCTTGGAAGAGAGGCAAAGTTATCGTAGAGTGACAATGTTGTCGGAGTGACAAGTATGATGAGAAAATCAACCACTGCGATTGCAAACGCGTTGATAGAGAAAATAAAAAATCAACTGTTGCGAGTGCGTTGAGAAGATCAACCACTGCGATTGCAAACGCATTGATAAGGAGACAAAAAATTAACTGTTGCGAGTGTAAGTGTGTTGAAAAATTCTATATTAAGCTCTGAGAATGATCATAACTTGACTCTGATACCATGTGAGAAAAGATAAAAAAATAAAAAAAAAAGACAAAAGAAATAATAAAGAGAAACTGAAAATCTTTAAAAACTACATTGTTACTGTAATTCTGTATATTACAAATGTTACATAGATAGCCTTTATATAGGCTTTAGGTTAATATAAATAAGGAACATAAATATATATATATAAGAAAACTAAATATAACCTATTAATTATAAAATATATATATGGTAAGAATCAATTATCTTAATTTCTTTATATATTTAACAAAAAGGATGTACTATATATCTCTTGATTTCTGAACAGAAATATAGTTTCATATTTGTAAATAAAGTGTAACTTTATTTAAAAAAATTTATAATGGATACATCAGATACTACATTAATTAGAATATAAATTTTATATCTCAACTATATAAATATACTATTACTTATATATATAGAATAATTCCCAATCCTTTTCATAAAAATGACATTAAGTTAAAATATATTTAGAAGTAATTTATATCCATCTACAATATGATGTCGAATGAAAATCTTGATAATATTACTGAGACTCTAAAAGATATCTCACAAATTAAAACTATATTGCTATTTAACAATTAAGCCATTAAAAAAAATTAAACAAAAAAAGAAAAGAAATATTGAATCAGGATAAAAGCTAAATATAAGAAATTAAAAAGATGATTGAAGGCCATGATCTAGAGTAAAAATCACTCGAGCACAAGCACTAATCTCTCTTTGCTTTTGTTTTTTGCACACTCGTTAACATAAATAATTCTAGAATAAATAAACTTATTGTACTACACAATTTTGATGCTTTATTCAGCATTATACATCAGTATATATACTTGCTTGTTACACATAGATAAGCTTTATCTTATCACATGTTTATACACTTCTCATCCTAATCAAGTACTTAGGCTATATACACTTTAAAGGATAACAAGTATATCTTATCTTATTACCAGATTTACAATGCCCAATAACTCAAGAAATCAAGATCAAGTTAAACTTAATCATTCTTTAAATATATTCTAACATTCCCCCCTCAAGCTAAAGAGTGAAGACTAATCTTTAGCTTGTCTTTGAAGTATGTGATTTTATAACCTGCCAAGTGTCACGACCCGATTTCTCGAAACCGTGCGGCCTTAGACACTTCCTAGTGCTAAGCAGCCTACAAGACCCCAATTAACCAAAGAAAGAGATGAAGAAGAAGCACACCAAGTGTTTGAGAGAATGCTCTCGTATTTTATTACTAAAGAGAGATTACAAAGCTATACACTTACAAGCTAAGAGTATTTCTACAATTTGGAGGATGAATTCTCAAATGAGAACTCCACCTATTTATAGCTAAAGCTATATACAATGGACGGCTAGGATTAACTCTAATCCAAGGGTCCAAATCTAAAGAGGAGAATATGCTAAGGAATATTCCAAAAGATGCCAACTACCAAAAGTATATCCAAAGGAATATGCCTTTTCTAGATTATTCTCCCACCTACCACACACATGTGGCATTAACCCAAATCCATTGGGCCTTCTAGAATCTTCAACCCATGTAACACATCATGGGCCAAAACCTCTCTTGGTGGCTTTGTCGCGCGCCAAATACTCGAGTAATTGCTTGAGAATATTTGGGGCGTGACACAAGGCTTTGGTAAATATAGCTGTTGTTTGCTCATTAGTGAGATAGTGTTGCACAGTAATGTATTTGTTGTTAACCTTGTCGCGAATGAAGTGAATATCAATTTTCACGTGTTTAATTCTTCCATGATGAACTGGATTTGAGGCTAGGGCAACAACACTTGTATTGTTACATAGTATGCGTTGAGTGACTGTGAGTGTGGTTTTCACTTATGTCAAAAGTGATTTTAACCAGTATATTTCATCAACTGTGTTGGTAAAGGCTTGATACTCAGCTTCACAACTTGATCTAGTTACCATTGTCTATTTTTTATAGGGCTATGATATTAGATTATTGCTAAGAAATATACAAAAACCTCAAATGGATTTTCTGTCACTTGTACCACAAGCTTAATCAGCAACACTATATACTGTTAAGGCTATCTATTCATACTTTGAATAAACTAGGCCATAGTCTTTAGTATTCTTTAAATATATAATGAGTCTTTTGTATGCTTGCCAATGAATGGTTGAAGGGCTCTCCAAAAATTGGTTGAGTTTGCTAATAGCAAATGCTATATCTGGTCTTGTTATAGTTATATATTAGAAGGCTCCAATAGTGCTCCTATAGAGTGTAGGATCAAAAAAAGGTCCTCTCGGTTCTTTGTTAAGCTTTTGACCCGTGATCATAGGCGTAAAACAACGTTTGGCTTCACTGAAGTTTTTTCTTTTTAGCAAATCAGTGATGTAATTGCTATGGCACAACTTCATTCTATGTTGTGACTTCAATACTAAGAAGTGTATGGCTCCTAAGTCCTTCAGGCTGAATTAACTATTGAGATTTTTGATGACTAGCTAAATGGCAGCAATATTATCACGTGTAACAAGAATGCCATCAATATATGCTAAAACATAGATTGTATGATCTAAATTTTGTCTTATGAACAATGTGTGATAAGACTGTGCTTTGGTGAAACCCTAGCTAATCAAGACATCTTTAAGTTTTTCAAACCAGGCCTTGGGAGACTGCTTTAAACCATAAAGTACCTTTTTTAATTTATAAACATAATCTAGTCTTTCAGGATCTGTAAAGCCTTCTGGTTGAGGCATAAAAATATCTTTTTATAATTCACCATAAAATGAAGCATTATTCACATCCAGTTGTCTAATTGCCCACCGTTTGATTATTGCCAAGCTTAGATGTACTCTAACAGTTGGTGACTTAGCCACTGGACTGTATGTTTCATGATAGTCTAGGCCTACAGTTTGGTGGAATCTCTTGATGACCAGTCTTACTTTCAATCTTTCTATATTACCATCTGGTAGGTATTTTTACTTTATATACTCACTTACTTCCAATAAGTTTTTGATTTGTGAAAGGTACCAGCTCCCATATTTTTTGTTTTACTAATGCTGAGTATTCTGCTTCCATGATCGCCATCCATTTTTCATCTGCAAGTGCTTCTATGACAATGGTAGGTAATAGATAAGTAAGAGCATTATTGGGTGCAGTGTCATTAAGAAAAGATTTTGGTTTAAAGATACTAGCCTTTACCCTGGTAATCATATGGTGTGTAGGTACAAAAGTGCTTCTGTGTACTGGTTGTGAGTCAGTCAATGTATCATATAGGTGGTCTGGTAATTTGGGAACAGATGTATGTGGTGGATCACTAGGTAGGTTCAGTTAATTATCTAAGGGTTGGGAACTGGTAAGAGGTGTAGAAATAGCTTATGAAGTTTTTGAAATATTTGAAGTGCTAGTGAGAGGTGTAGAGCTAGCTTGTGGAGATGCTGGAAGTTTCTGCCAAGAGATATCTTGTACCTAATTATCTATCAAGTAGTTTTCCCCTTCCTAGTGCAAAGTGTTTGGAAATATTAACTAAAGATTTTGAGTAGAGATGAATTTGGTGATAGATTGACATCCAAAATTAGGATTACTATTGAAAAGGAACTCTTCTTCTTGGAAAATGTCATGTTTAGCAATATAGACTTTTCTTGAGTTATTAAGACAATTGTACCCTTTGTAATGTGTACCATATCCTATGAAGGCACACTTGTTGGTTTTGTATTAAAGCATAGAGTTATTGTAGGTTCTTAGAAAGGAATAGCAAGTGCATCCAAATACTTTAAGGAAAGTAAATCTGGTCTAGTGTCAAACAGTTTTTGAAATGGTAATAATTGGTTCATGACTAATGTTAACATCCTGTTGATGAGAAAGACAGTTGTTTTAATTGTTTTCCGCCAATATTTCATTAGTATTGAAGCTTGTGATAGTAAAGTTAGTGCAGTTTTAATTATGTGTCTATGTTTTCTCTCAAATTTTTTATTTTGATGATAAGTATAGGGGCATGGAGGCCTAAAGATTATTCGTTGCTGGTTTAGGTATTTGAGAAGTGGTCTGAACTCACCCCTTAATCTGATTGCACTCTTTTAATGGTTCTTTCAAATTTTTTCTCAACAAGAGTTTTGAATTGAATAAATTTATGTTGGGTTTCTGCTTTGGTGGATAGTGGATATACCTAAATATACCTTGTGTAATTATCTAGAAAGCTAATGTAATATTTGTACCCTTGTGTTGAGGTAATGGCAGCAAGTCTTCATAGGACTGTGTATATCAATTCTAATTGTTGTTATGTTTTGGTGTTTAAAGACTGATGAGGTAATCTATGTGCTTTTCTATATTGACAGTGAATGCAGAAGCTGAAATCAATTTTTAAAGGAAATTATATTTTATTTAATTGAGCGATGTTATTGCAAGTTTTTACAACCTAACTTAAAACATTATGGTTAAGATGTCTTAACCTTCTGTGAAGCAAATTGTAGCTACTTGATAACTTATTTTCATCTAATCTAATACCTAGGACAACTTTGGACTGAAGTTTAGAGATGGGTTTTGAACTCTCTAGAAGCTTCTCTTTTATTGACTTCTGCAAATAGTGAAATAGGTTAGTTTTACACTTTGGAGTGAGAGAACTACTTAACACAAAAATGGTACAATCCATCTTTAGCATATCCTTCCAGCAACACCACTCCTGGCTCTTGTCCTTGATGAACCAGTTGTTTTTATGAAATTCAAGAAAAATAGAGGTGTTAGCAGTAAGCTTGAAAACACTAACAAGATTTTTTGAAATTCTAGGCACAACAAGAACTCATTTTAAAGCTAAGTTTCTGTGTGTGCATATTGATGGGTAAACAAATTTTGTCAATATGAGATATTTGAAGCTTATTACTATTTGCCACTGTCACTTGCTCATTTCCTCTGTAGTCACTCTTGAAGGATAAGTTATTTGTACTATTTGTTAAGTAGTTTGTGGCACCACTATCAACATACTAGCCTTGATCAGTGGTGTCTTCAGATGCTAATATATATGCTACATGAGAATTTTGATTAGCTGGTTGTGGACCAGTATAGCTTTCATCAAGCTTATGCCAGTAATTAACTACAGCGTGTTCTGTTTTCCTGTAGATTTAGTAGGTTGGTCTTGGATTACTAGTGCTTGTTTTAATGTTTCTATTGGTTTGTGCATTTCTATCATCAGTAGGCTTGCCTCTGCCTTTTCCTCTATAGTTTCTTTTTAAGTTATTCTGTTAAAATCTCCCATTATTGGTGTTTTCTTAAATAATGTTGGCTTGAATGTCTATATAGGAATGTACAGTGAGCTAATCTATTCTACTCTCATGATTAAAGAGCATGGCAAAAAACTTCAAACAAAAAAGGTAGCTTATTTCTAGAGGTAAGGTTAACTATAATAAGATCGAAATTCGAGCTAAATCCAACAAGAATATATAGGATTAAGTCATCATCATTCACTGAATTACCTGCAACAGCCAAGTGATTAGTTAAGGTTTTCATTTTTGAAAAATAATCACTTACAGAAGATCCATTCGTTTTTGTAGTTTGGAGCTACATTCTGAGTTGCAGCATTCTAGCCAAGTGATGAGATTTAGCCAAGTGATTGGGATGAGAAGAGGTTTTCTATGACATTCCACAGTTCATAGGAGGTTGTGCAATTATACCATTGTTCCAATCATTCCTTCAGACATTGTAGATAGGATTCAATTAAAGAGCAGTTAGTCTTGTTTCATCCAGTGCACAAATTCAAGATTTTGAGTTAAGATTGCATTTCGAATTTTGAGTTAGGAATGACTCAGGTTTCATTTTGCTACCATTGATTTTCGAGGACATGACCTCGAATAGCTGGGAGAACTTAAGATTTCCAAATCAAGAAATTCTATCTGTCAAGCTTTAGGCTAGTAAAATTACTAGAAAGGCTAGTTACATAATTTGGAGATTTATTTTAAGAGACAGTGTTGGCGGCTTAGTTGGTCATGTATGAACTTTCAGATTGAGGTGTGGTGGCCATTGTGCAAGATTGAAAATATTATTTTGATACCAAGAAAGAATTTTAGAATGAATAAACTTATTGTACTGCACAATTCTGATGCTTTATTCAGTATTATACATCAGTATATATATTTACTTGTTACATATATATAAGATCTATCTTATCACATGTTTATACACTTCTCATCCTAATCAAGTACTTAAGCTATATACACTTTAAAGGATAACAAACATATATTATCTTGTTACCAAATGTACAATACCTGATAACTCAAGAAATTAAGATTAAGTCAAACTTAATCATTCTTTAAATATATTCTAACATTAACTATTGCAAATACATTGCACTATCATTTTAAGGTATAGTACATAGTTAGGTTACTCATTGAAGATTGTGTGTCCCTACTTTTTGTTTCCGAATAATTTTGATGGCATGAGAGAAAACTTATTAATGGAAAAAAATTTGATACCTAATTAGGAAGATATAAGGAGTTTTATCTCTAAAAAAAGTTATAAAAGTAAAGTAAAAAGAGAATATTAAAATGAAGAAAAAAAAAACAAAATGCATACAAACTAGTACAGAATACACTAAAAGAAGAAAATCACCAAAGCAGTAACTAAGAAATTCATTTTCTTCTTCACAAAAACTTTGCTATCTCAACAAAAGGGGAATTTCACCAAGTAAAGCCATTGCAATGTAGACTTAAATTAGCCATTAAATTTATTGTGTTATCTTTTTTTCTCTGAACATATGAATATAAGTAAATTTCAAAGAAGAAATTAAGAGGTAGCAAATGAACCATTTATTCCACAGTAAAGGAAATTTATGGACAGTTTGGATGAAAGATAACCACAAGAAAATTTTAACCTCAAGCCACAAACTTGTCCAACTATTTCTTTATGTGTGCCCAATAACTAAAATAACAACCATAATATTTTCAAAATAATTAAAATTGGTGTTGTGGATCAAAGTCAATTCGAACAGACTCTTTAAAGGTAATCCGGTTAGTGCTACTTATAGTGATGCTTTTTAAGATACTCTTGGATCTTTTCAAGCGGCTTTAGTTGAAATAGTTTACTTTGCAGAGATTATAGAAGTTATCTTTATTGTTGAAATTGCTTTCACTAGGGGTTGGTATAATTTGATTCTTAAGTGTGATTCTATGCTTATGATTCATCTGTTGTCTAATTTCTTTTTGCATCCGCTTTGGCAAGTTCATACTTGCAGGATGAATTGGCGTCATTATACTTATTAAACATGGTTTCATTTTCTTCACACTTTCAAAGAGAATAATTGTGTGGCCAACTCTCCATCTGATTTTCTCTTTTATCCAAAGATGCTAATAGGTTTCCAAATTATAAGTTTGCAAAGTTCTTTTATAATTATGCATCTAATTTTTCCTTTTTTTGTGTGGTTATTTTATGCTTTGTCCTTGTTTTGTTTTAATTAATATTATTCATGTTTTGAAAGGCAACACTTATTATGTCCCCTTAACCCCTAACCAAATGTAATTCTTTTTTTATTGTTATTAGTTTATCACTCAACCCAAATATAACAATTATTATGTCCTCCTAACCAAATGTAATTCTTTTTTATTGTTATTATTTATCATTCTACTTAAAAGTTTAAGTTAATAGGTAAAGACTCAATATTAGTATTAAAGATAAGTCTCTAGTAATCTCCCTCATGTGAAACGTAGATCTTAGTAGGTCTAAATCTTTAACAATCTCTCTCATGTAAAACGAGGGCTCGAACTCAAGACCTTAACTTTAATAGTATATTAATTTACCACTCAATTCAAAAACTTAAGTTAATAGATGAAAGCTCAATATTAATACTAAAGATAAGTCCAACAATTTTCAATAAAACATTTCTCATTTTCATCGAGGTTTACTAAAAAAATTTGAAAGAAAAAATGGCAGTACTTTCTCCGAGAGACATCCCAATACCACTCAAATAATAATCGTTCACATCTCTAAATAGAAACTACAAGCATCCATGATAATGTATTGCATTTACTGTTATTTTCATTTATGACACACAGTTAAATTTTGTAATTTCCAAAATGTAAAATGATTGATCTTATATATACTAACATCACAATTATATACGAGTACTATTATTCCACGTACTTCGATACAATGATATAAAACCCATACTCTTTTAGCTTAATTAAATTTGTTCATTATACTTTCTCTATGACCTATATTACTTATTACTATTGTCCACGGTTGTCTAACGTACTTTTTAAAATTTTAATTCATTTATGTAATGGTACCCTTTTTTGGGGTCAAAATGGCAAGATCAAAAATATATTCATTGTAAATAAGAATAAAAAATTAAATATTATTTTTTAACCACTGATATTATATCAGAAACTATTAGTATAAGAGTAAAGTTGGGCATTCTAAATTATATCTTAAATTGTATCTAAAAAAAATGATGTGTCAAGTAATCATTAAATGCTATAAATAATTTTAAAATTTATACTATTTCACTATCTAATAATTTAAGATATTTAAGAAATAATACATCACTTTTTGAGATACAATTTAAGAAATAATTTAGGATATTTAGCATACTCTTAATATAATGACTAGAGAACAACCAGGATAAGACCTCACTTTTACACTAATGCATGTTCGAAGACTGACTCCACGAAGGAAGTACAATAACTAGAGAACAATCAGGACAAGACTTCATTTTCACACTGACGAACATGATTAGAGAACAATTGGGATAAACCTCACTACAAGACTTCATTTTTCACACTAACACACATGACTAGAGAATAATTGAGACTATATTTTACTTCCATACTAATGCAGTCTTAAAGACAGACTATAGAGGGAGTATAGAACCCAAGAAGGAGGAAATAAATCCCCCACTATAAGAGGATCTGAGAATTATTACATTGCCCTAATATATGCACAACCCCATTATAAGAGAAAAATTATTATTACACTGCCATAACATATGCTCGACTCCACTATAAGAGGAGAATTATTATATTATCCCGACGTATGCTCAGAGACGGACTTTAAAGAAGAAGTACAATCCACATTGACATAATCTTGAAGACGGACTATAGAGGGAGTATAGATCCCAATATAGAGGAAAGAAATCCCCTACTATAAGAGAAGAATTTTTATATTGCCCTAACACATGCTCTGCCCCACTATAAAAGGAGAATTATTACATTGCCCTGACATATGCTCGACCCCACTATAAGAGGAGGATTAAAATATTTTCTTAACACATGCTTGGAGACAAACTCCACAGATGGAGTATAATGACTAGAGAATATAAGAGAAAATGAGAAAAGAAAGCCTCCACTATAAAACGAGAATTATTATACTGACGTAATCTTAAAGATAAACTATAAAAGGAGTATAGATCTCAATAAGGAGGAAAGAAATCCCCGACTATAAGAGGAGAATTATTACATTGTACTAAGGCATGCTTAGAGACAGACTCAAAAGAGGGGGTACAATAATAAAGAATATAAGATGAAAGGAAGAAAGAAAGCCTCCAATATAAGAAGAAATTTATTATACTGCCCCAACAAAGTATAGACCTCCACAAGAAGAAAAAGAAAGCCCTTACAATAAGAAAATAATTATTACACTATCCTGGCAAACCATCACAGGGAGGAAAGTAAACCCTCACTGTAAGAAGACAATTATTACATTACCTTAACATCTGCCAACATTTGGTGAATACTTGCCACTCGGGTACGTGAGTACTTATCACTTAGATAAGCACTCAAATGCAATTAAATATTACTTTTTATTGAACAAAAGAGTGTGTCAAATTTGTATATAGGTGTAAGGCACAAAAGAAAAATAAAATCCTTTCTGTTTGAGATAATGTAGCAAAATCCTGATTGAGTTGTTATTTAACGTCTCAAAAATTTAGTGGCAACAATTACAAGGATTAATCCACAATGACAGTTAATATGTTATAATCAAACGTAAACCCTCTTCTCACCAAACAAACTAACAATTAAATCAACTATATATTCACTATTTTTTGCAATCTTATTTTTAGTTAATAACCCTCAATAAATGAAAATGCTCATCAGAACTTATCCCATGCCCTAGTGCACATCAGAAGCCTGAGTTTCATCTTTGAGATTGTAATTTGTAATTAAAGGTGAATATCAAGGACTCCACCCTTGTCTTATCTCTCTTTGTCATCTTTTCTTCAACCTTGACCTATGCCTTCAACATTACAAAGATCCTAAGCAATGCCTCTGATTTTAGTTCCTTCAATGACCTTCTGACGCAGACAGGCCTAGCTGAAAAACTCAACAGCCGTTCAACCATCACTGTTCTTGCATTCGACAGCAGCGCCTCTCTTCAAGGCCGAGAAAATCTTAAGCACCCACGTAATTCTCGATTACTATGACATGAAAAAACTCCAAACCTACCAAACAAGACTGCAACCCTAACGACATGGTTTCAGGCATCTGGTTCAGCGCAACCAGGACGCATGAAATTTTGACAAGAAAGAAGGGCATTCTCAGTATTGTATTTAGAAACATAGAGCAAAAAGCTGTTACATGAGTATTCATAATGACTCCTTAAGTAGCCTGGTGCAAAAGCCCAACGACTAGTAAGTGTAGTTAATTATGTCTAAAACTTTCTTTAAATCTTTATTGGATATTATTGAACTGGATCTCAAACAGCTTTAGGAAGGAGATTTCATCCTAAGGAACTGACTTCAAATAAAAGATCATTTTATCAATAATCTTTCTTTTGCCCACTTAAGTAGCAATTAACACATAGTAAATATAGAGCACTTCTTCCCTTGGTTCCGAGCTTCCTTTTGAGCTGGGTACAAAAATGACAGTCTTTTCTTGTCTTCGGTCAAATGAACCAGAGCTAACCACAAAGGCTTAACATAAGACTACGAAGTCTTTACATAAAGTGATAACCAATTCAAGTACTCGAAATTTGATAAGGTTGAAACCAATCAATCAGGACAATCTTTACATTAAGTGATAACCAATTTTTTGCATTGAGCCATAGCCCGAGCGACATTAACAGGGGCATCTTGAAACTTCAGACTATTCCTAGTGTTCCAAATAACCTGTATAATGCACAAACAAGTAGTAATCCACATATTGTATAGTTATGTGACACCCCCTACTTTACCCACAAGATTTTTACCTTCATCATTGCCTTTCCTTGTAGAATATGCGCGGGATGCGATCCTTAATAGTCCACTGTTGGCGGAAGCCAAGGCATCTGGTTCAGCGCAACCAGGACAAGGGTTCTTGAATGTTACAATCTCTTCCACAGGAGATATTATGTTCTGGAATGAAAAATTCACCACTTTCTGCTAAGGCCCTGAAATCTGTGTTCTCCGAGCTATATAATATCTCTGTCATTCAAATTAGTCAAGCAATCGTGGCACCTGGCATTGGTGCAGCTTCACCACCACAATCTGCTAAGTTACCCGCAGCCGCCAACACAGTCTCCGAGAAAGGCCGTCTACTAGTGACGGGAATCAGTCCCAGGCTCTCGCTTCTGAATCATCACCAACGGCCAATAGTCTAGATGCTGATAAGACGAGTGCTGACACGACTACTCCAGCTCGATCCGGTGCTTAGAGGGCATTAGGTTCCGGAGCTGCTGTTGGAGTTCTAATGGGATTAGTGTTGAGTTTTGTTTGATTGTAAGTAGATGTATTGAGGTTCAGGGGAGTAACAGAACTAAGTGGGGCTCAGCTTGGCTGTAGCCCAGCGATTTTTTTAAATAAATTAATAAATAAAATATTATTTATATTTATTTATTTAGGTTTTTAATTTTATATTTTACTTAAAATTATTTTAATTTTTAAAATAAATTTTTCTTAAAAAAATTGTATTTCTTATTTTCTCCACATAAATATTAATTTATATTTCTTACTTTAATAAGATAAGATTAACTTATAAATTTCTATATATCAATAATGAGTTTCCTTAAACTCTAGAACTTAAAGCAATACAGATTTATTAGTCATATTACTTCATACATTTTTCATAAATGATTTTCATTTACTTTATCTTTTTGTTTTATTTTATTTTTTTGGAGATTTTTCCAAACACTCAACTTTTTATTTTTTATTTTTGTATTTTATACATACTTTTAAGTAAAACCAGTTTTAATTATTAATCTAATTTACTTTCAATGATTTAGAGTTAATAATAGATAAATTATGTGCTTTGAGACTTCGTTGAACATAACTTTAATAACATATTATTTTATTTTATTTTATTAATTGTTGCTTTTTTTTTCTGTTATATATTACGCTTACATATAAGCCTTCTTATATATCTTCTCATATAAGATGTATTTGCTCTATTTTAATGAATGTTTTTTACAAGTAATATTAGGTATTTTGACACATCACTTTTTTGGATACAATTTAAATGCTTAATATTATTACTCGCTCCCGTTAAAATTTATTAAATGACATAAAAATAAATTATTCAAAAAACTAAAATTTTCTGATTAGGTCATTAGTTTGAGCAGTTCTTTTGTTAACCACTATTTTTAAACCTTAAACGTGCAATTAAAGTCATTTTTTTATTGTTGATCAAATTAAAAAAATTAATTTAATTTTTTTTTAAAAAAAAATTCAATATTATTTTATTATCTAAAAGTAATTTGAGTTTATTTATTGTAGTAACTTTGGATTATATTGGTTCCTATTTTATTAAAAGGCTCCATAATCCTTGATTTGTAATATTTTTCATGAAATTTCTCTTCTAAAAATGTGCGTACTTGTGTTCTGTTGCTTTCGCTTTCTCAGGTTAATATTAGCAACCCGATTATGATAAATAAACTTTCTTAATCTGAAAAATATTAACCGTCCATTTTAAATTTCTTTTTGACCCTTTTTTTTCATTTTAATATCAAATTTCGATCAAGCTACACAAAGCGGCAGAAAATCTATATGTTTTTGTCTTTGTTCCGTTGACTTAATCTCTTTTGACCTGTCTCGATCATGATTATATGAATTTATGAATTCATATGATTAGTAGTTTTCATAGAGATTGATCTGTTAAGTTTTCATATGGGATTTTTTTTTTTTTTTTCCTTCTAAAGCCATGTGCATACGTAAAAGTTGCCATCAAAGTTCTTAATCCTGATCGGAACGAGTATATATAGAGAGAAAGGCAGAATTCTGTTTAAGTCTGAGATTTTAGCCTCCAAATTTTACAAAAATTTTAAGTTAATAAGTGTATAATTATGTTTTTTATTAAAAGGAATTTTAAATTTGGGAAAAGAGAAAGGAAAAAGAAAACTTCTTGATTAGAGTGGAAAATATTCACCTATTTTTTCATCAATTCTATTTTCAATAATAAAAAATTGTTATCAAATTAATATTTATATAATTGCTCTTTTTTTTATTGAATATAAAATCATATAAAGATAAAATAACAATGTTATTAACAAAATAAGATAAGAACATTATATGTGCCGATGACAAAAAACAAATTGTCATTTTTTTTAATGTAAAGATCGTTACAAAGAAAAAATAGCAAGCTATTAATACGATAAAATACGAATGACATAAATTATATTTTTCTATGTAAGGGCGAGAATTAAACCCTCACTCATAAATAAAGAAATGCACTTATTAAACAATTCCACAAAAATAGACTTATTAGCACTAAGTTGGGGATTAGAAATACTCCCTCTCCACTTGAGTTCGAGTTCTAGTTGGAGCCAGATTTCTCCCCAACAATCTGTGGGAGCTTCGTTCTCCACTCTCTAAGAGTGAATGTTTCGGGCGAGTCTTAATATATTAATAAATTAAATGGTCTCAATAGATTTCTAATTATAAATTAAGTGGTTTCAATATAATTTTTTAATTATAGTACAAGAGCATTTATTATCATTTATTTAAGTGAGGAATGAGATTATATATAGTTTAAGTTTTACAAAAATGTGCTATTATATTTACTTAAAAAATTAGGATGGAATTCTTCCCCTATTTTTTCACCAACTCTCTATTTAATAAAGAAATTTTATTATCAAATTGGAGTTGGACTTCGAATAATATAAAATACTCTTTTTTTTCATTGTATATAAAATCATACAAAAACAAGATAACAATATTATTAACAAAATAAGATAAGAACATTACATTTGCGGACGAAAACAACACTATTTCAATTTTTTTTATTTTTAAAAGGAATGATCATTACAAAGTTAAAATAGCAACAGTAATAATAAAATAAGATCACTACATTTGCAAATGACAAAAATTATTTCTTTTTATGCAAGGGCGTGAATCAAACCCCCACTCATAGATTAAAAAGTGCACATATTAAACCATTCTACTAAAGTAGACCTGTAAGTCTTTATATAATTACGCTTAAATATTGGGTATGTTATTATAAATATTGTTGGAGCGTATATCAAAACATATATTAACTATTAAATGCTTAAATAAAGAAAATAATGACGTCATTAATATAAAATGGAATATAAGTGAATTGGCTTTAGAGCAATGGAAAAACATACTAATTAACTTATCCTAAAATTAAATAATCGTCGTCTTATAAAAGCCAAAACGATTTGTATAATTTCAAGATATAACCTAATACTTGTTATCAATTCAACTAAAGTAGATTTATAAAGAGTTAAGAAAATAAACGGTTTTTGATGAACACAATTCAACTAAAGTAGATTTATAAAGAGTTAAGAAAATAAACAAAAGTTTCATACTGACAAGAATAGAGAAGGAACTTGAGTATATAAGGAATGAATTATATTTTCATTAGTTTGAGATATTTGAGTGGAGCTCAAGAGTAAAATTATGAGGGTTTAGGATCAAAGTAAAAAATATCATATTAATGTGGAGATATGTGTGATTCTTTAAGCTCTTTACAAGTGGTATCAGAGTCATGTCCCAAAGTTAGTCATGTGAAAAAAAATTCTTGGTACAAACAAGAAGATAGAGAGCCTAGTATGTCCCTGTTTACTTGCAATGGGATCGATAGTTGTGCTTTATGAAGAAGTGATGATGTGCTCTGTCCTTCACATAAGGCGTGCATTCACAACGCAATAAAGATGAGTGGCAATGAGGAGTTGACTTGATAGAGTGGGCTCTCGAGGTAGGTAGTACTCTGGTGCTTCACATAAAGCGTATTTTCACAACGCAATGAAGATAAGTACAAAAAAGATAGAGAGATCTTCTTGTGTGAAAGATAGACGGATAAGATATTGTTTGAGAAGAAGCTCTATGGTCCTTTGTTTAAGAAGATGATCGTTAAGGAAGTAAACAAAAATTTCACATTGATAAGAAATTATGAGGATCATGGGTATATAAGGAGTGAACTATATCTCTATTGGCTTAAGGTCTTTTGGATAGAACGCAAGAGTAAAACTATGAGAGTTCAGTCTTAAAGTGGATAATATCATACTAATGTAGAGATATGTGTAATTCATTAGACTTCTTACATATATCTTTGTATAATTATCTAAATATTGAATATATTATTATAAATATTATTCAAGCATATATCAAAAAATATATTATTAGATACTTACAATAAATAAAATCATGACAATATTAATATAAATAGAATAAAATATAAGAAGTAAAGTTAAGTGTAGGTTGGTTTCTATAGTTTTAAAATACAATCCAACACTTGTCATTATGTTTTTGTTTTTAGGGATTACATACATATATATATATATATTACATTGCGCATCACTTGAGAGAGGGAAGACTCGAACTCAAGGTAGAGATATGAGGTTTAGGAGGCTTAGCCAACTTGATTGAGCCCTCGTACTTCTTGCAATTATGTTTTTAATGAGCACAATCATCAAAAGAAGAATACCAAATCATCTCAATTACATTGCTCAAAAATATAATATAGAAATATTTGATATGTGTATAAAATCTTCTTCTCTCTTCCACGTGAATTAAGTTAAAGGGTAATTTTGAGATTTTTAAAAATGCGTGATTTAGAATATTATTTTTAAAAAATGAGTGGTTGAGAAAAAAAAATTTATCCGTTTAAATCATCCACTCAATTTTTAATTTTTTGTTTGTGGAGGATATATCAAGACAATAAAGGAAAATAAATCTTGTTATAATTTATTATAAAAACTTAAATAACCATCTAACTTTAGAATTATTTTCATTAAATTATTCTAGTTCGTCATAGATTGTCGTCAAATATTGCATGCCAAAGGAGAAGCTAAAATAATTAGCAAATAAATTACTAAACACAAAAGAGAGTGAAGAATATTTGCCACTAGTTAATCAATAATGCGCAAACACAATACTATCTTTCGTTTCCTACTTGGTGATATTGCCTTGCCCCCAGGCATTTAATTAAACTAGAGTACGTAGACCCACTTATTGAAATTTAATTTAACGAAAGATGGGGATCATTAAATTGATACATATTTATTAATTATGCATATATACATACATACATATATATATCTATATGGGCTAAAACTAATCCGCGTGAATCAAATTTAATTCATCTCCCGGCCATTCCTGATCAGCTGATTCAAGAAATGAGGAAGCCAACGACAAGAATTCTGGAGCCTTATTAGTTTCAGCAACTTCACTTCCACGCGACTTTTCGAGCTCTTCCATATTCACGGGAAAAGACAATAATGGTTCGCTTTCAGGGACAATAATTACACCATCTTCCTCCACCAAATGGTCCGAGTCATTGACATTAACGTTGACTTCGTAATTAAATTTTGTTAAGTCTGAGTCGAGCATCTTGCAAAAATCCTCAATATTAAAGTCAATGTTCATGAAATCCAATAGATGAACTTTCCCATTAGCTGATGATGGCGACGCGTCACTCGACTCGGTCTCGCAGTTCATGTAATTACTTGGCCAGTTGCCATCCATGTTGGCTGCTGGTAGTTGAACATTGTAATTGTTATGATCTTGACATTGCTGCTGTTGTTGTTGCTGGTTCTGGTGCTGGTGCTTGTATTCTTCTGGTGTTGCAAGGACGTTGTTGTCTGGCAAAATTTTTGCTGCCTTGGCAATATTGGAAGCAGCAGCTGCTGGCTGATCATCGAGGGGTTTTAATTTGGGTTTAATTTTGTGCCTTAACTGGACTGACAGCTCTGATGCCTTCTTAGCCAAGTTGGTATTCCAGTAATTCTTTATTTCATTGTCTGTTCTTCCTGGGAGTCTTCCTGCTATAAGAGACCATCTAAAGGAAAACTTTGCAATCAATTAAGAGCATTGAAGTAATTAATGCTAAGATTTCACAACGGGCAAGGAAATCAAAATCACTGCACTCGCATTAATTGATGGCAATCTTAATTACTTTACTGTACCTGTTACCTAAAAGCTTATGTAGCCTGATGATGAGTTCTTCTTCATCTTGTGAAATGTTGCCTCTCTTTATATCAGGTCTCAGATAATTCATCCATCTAAGCCTGCAACTCTTTCCACATCTCTTAAGACCTGCCCCAGATATATACACAAGTTATAATATAAAATTGAATTTCTAAGTTTGGGTTCACATATGCATGTGATCATCATGAATCCACTGAAAGAACATTTTTTTCTTCTAAATATTTAGATTGGAACGAGAAATTTCTCTCATTAAACACCAATTTTTACCTTTTATTTTTTTCTCAAACTCAAGTAGTCACGGGTGCAAAAGGCATCCATGATTATTTAAGCGACATCGAGAGGGCAGGTGATAGAACTTAATTTCCCTCAACTTTTAAAAAGTAACACACCTAGCTAGCACTACCAGGTTTGTAGATCTATATACAGTTTTTCATCTCAAATGAAACCATCAGCTTCCCAAGTAAAGATCAAGAACTTGAACTTGAACCTAAGTTAATCAAGAGTAAATATTGCACTGGTTTTACGTAAAAAGTTTTTTTTTTTTTTTTAAGTCCCAAAACAGAAACAAACTTCGAAAGAGAAGAGACCTGTTTTTTTTGCGACATTGCTCCATTTGCCTTCACCATGGATCTTGATGTAATCAGTTAACAATTTGTCTTCAGCAGCTGTCCATGCTCCTCTATTCAATCCATCCTTTGAACATCGAGGACTTCGCCCCATCTCTTGGCTCTTTCAAATTCACTTTGAATTATTTGCAAACTCCTAGAGAAAGAGCAAACAAGAGATAGCAGCTATTGAGACCTCGTTCCCTCAATCGCCAGCTGTTTTATGAATTTGGGTGATTTTTATAGAGCAAAAGAAAAAGTAGGACTGCCAGTACTAAATATTTCTGAAAAAAACCAGCATGCAATATGGACCACAATTGACTGCTAATAAAAACGACAACTCTATTTCAAAAACCAAACGTGTTCCATCTTTTCATTTTCCTCTTCATCGATCCACTTGCATGCAAAATTTATGTATGCAACTTCTTTTGAGGACATTTTACACCCTGTCATTTGTACTGTTAATTTATTAACCCTTACCATTAGATGGTCCTTTCATATTGCTTCCACACTCCATCTTAAACCATACAAGTTCTTAATAAAAAGTTGACCCTTTTTTTTTATAAATGTGTATAATATATATGATGTATAGATTTTTGAATTTTTAAAATTGATTAATTGTAGATGGCTTTCCCATTAAAAATAATTAAACAATAAACATGCATTATAATATTCGTAAAAATAAATTTTATATCTTAAGATTAATAAATTTAAAGCAAAAGAATAAAGATCAAAACTCATTAAAGAAATACATATAAACTTATAATAGTAAGATATTAAAAAAGTAACTAATATATAAATAAAATTATTAAAATTTAAAATATTCTAACTTATTTATTTCTTGAAGATTTTTTTTCTTAAATTTTGAGTTAGAAAAAAAAGTTTGACGTAAATTTGAAAATAAGATAAAATTACTAATGTATGACATTTAATAATTGTGAGTCTATTTTTATAAGTTAAATTAAAAAAATTATTTTTCATGTCGAAAAAGAATTATAAATATAAATATTTTTTATATTAAAGAAAATATATATTCAATCTTCCAGGAAAAGAATTATAAGCGTATAATTTTTTAATTTTAAGGACTACTTATAAATATAAAATTTATTTTTATTAAGATAAGAGAATAAAGTTGAAAAATGTAAAAATAGATTATAAATTAAAAGTTATTTTTTTTAGACAGACATTAAAGTATAAAAAGATAGATTATTGTTTAAACATTAAATAATATATTAAAATACTAGCTTATTCTAGAATGAATCACTTTTTTAAATTAAAATTAACCCATTAAATATATAAAAAAATTGAGGGAGACAAAATAAATAATTTTTTAATACTAAATTTTTTTATATATATACAAAAATTTAAGAAGAATTATTACAAGGCTCAGGGGACCATGGCCTTGCTACACTGCACCCACACATTTATGTGGGTTCAAGTCTATCTTCGTGTGTCTATATATAAGAGTAGTTTTCTATCCTTTGTGAGTAACGATCATCTCTTTTTGATATCTGGACTAAATTATAAGTAGGTTTAATAATATACTGCTATTAAGACTAGGTTATAAGCAGCTTTAATCTCGAGAAGTATCTGAATAATTTTTACTATATATTTTGAAAAGTATTTAAAATTTTAATCCTAACAGTTTAAATTAGTTCATTAGACATTCACTCGCATGACCCAACGGTAAAGATTTACAATGCATATTCTTCTCTTAATACAGAATTTGTCAGTGTGTGATAGTTCTATAGATTTTTTTATTGCATACATAATCACGTGGTTGATAATCATTGATAAAACCTTTGCCACAGGATTTTTGTGGATATATTTCTCCCGTACGACAAACACATGATCTCATCTACCCTTCCTTTTGTTTTTTTCTCTCCCAAGCTAACTTTTTTCGGCGAAGTCTCCTCTCTTTGCTTGAAAGTCGGTTACCTCGTATTATTTATATTTCATTCAGAATACGAATAGTAATAATATTAATTCTTACAAACTAACTTTTGATATGAAGCAAAACAGTTGAAAGTTCGTTAGCTGCGACATTAAAGACAGAAACAAAGAAGCTAGATAGCCCCATTTATTAAATTAAGGAAACAAATAATCGTTCCTCTTAATCGAAGAATTAGGTATTAATTTTCACACTTTAAATCTAAATGTTGAATTCGAGTTGCGTCGAAATCCCTGAAAAATATCTCCAAATAAAAAATAGATCCAATTTTACCACTTCTAAATACAATATGTTGTAATGTTTATAGAGTATTATTCTGAAGAATAATAATTAAAAATTATGTTGAATATAGTTTTAAATCGATCGAGTCATGAAAAAAAGATAAAACAGAGTCAATAAATAAGATAAATGGGCAAAGATGGGATTGAAACTGATAGCTTAGAGTTGAAAGTAGATTTCAAGTCTAAGCGTCGTAGCGCTCAAAAACTTAACGGTGCGATGCTAAAGTCAAATGATCCAACGCCACAAAATAAATTTTGCAGTACTAGTGTGAGAATCTTTATTTCAGATTTTCTATTTTAGTTTACTTAAATTTCTTTTATTGTATAGCTTGGACTAGAGTTTACTTAGGAAGTTAAATACTATAAATAATCTCTATATTAGCTTACGAGTTATCACTAAATATTGAGAGTTTCTATTGTATCCCAAGAGAGAAAATTATTTTGTGATATTTTTTTGTGATTAATTCATCCATAAAAGAGGCTAGTATTTTGATCCACAACGAACATAAGTAATTACTGAACTACGTAAATACTTATGTGCTTTCCTATTCTTAAATTTCTTTTGCCTTTATTATTTTCTATTATTTAGCTTTTATCAATTACTTATGGTTAAAAATCCTAACAAGTGGTATCAAAGTTAGGGTTATGACAATTCACAAGTATAAAGTTAAGAAATTTAATATGCAAAATGACTTCAACTTATAGAATGTCAAGCTAATGACTTTGTTAGTAAGTTAAGGACTAAAATTTTTTCTTGAAGAGACTGCAATGATCATCAGTAAGAAAAAGAAGCCAGAGATATCAAGGTCTGACCAATGTCAAAATCTCATATAAAAGAAAGCCCATAGCACTATAGTTCTTTCTTTCAGTGATGAGGTTTTAAGAGATGTGTCTGAACAAAAGACAATGATAGGTCTTTGGAAGAAACTTGATGCCTTGTGCATGATGAAGTCCTTGGCAAATCGTATGGACATCAAGAAGAAATTATACCAATTGACCATGGTCGAAGGTACACCTATTAAAGACCATATCAACTCTTTCAACAAGAAAATTATCGACTTAAAGATAATAGATGTCAAGATAAAGGATGAGGATAAAGGCATAATCTTATTGAGTTCTCTACCATTCAGTTACCAACACATTATGGTAGAGAGTTATTAATAATAACGGATGTAAAGGCCTCTCTAAAGTCAAAAGAACTATAGAAGAAATCATATACCAGTACAATAGATGGATTGGCTATAAGGGAAAAGTTTGATAAAAGAAAAGGCAAACAGAAGAAGAACTCAAGATCAAAGTCAAGGGAACAAAAAATAAAAAAAAGTGCTATTATTGTAAGAAAAAATAACTTTTCATCAGGGATCGTTCAGAAAAGAAAGCTAAGTACAAGAAGAGAGAAGGTGATGTTGTAATAGCCTACGAAAAAAATTACGATTGTTTAGAAACTTTAGTCGCCTCGAATGGAAAAAAAACATCGATAAATAGATACTTGACTTGGGTTGTAACTACCCAATATGCACAAATAAAACCTTATTCATCAAAGATCAGTCCATTACTAGAGAAAAAGTATTAATAGGTAATGATATGGCATGCCAAGTCATCGGAATAGGTAGTGTAAGGTTGAAACTACATGATGGTAATGTGAGAAAGCTGTCGAATGTAAGACATATCCCTAATTTAAAAAGAAATTTATTATCTCTACGACAGCTAGATCATATGGGTTTTTTATTCAAGGAGGAGAATGGGATATATATAGTGATCAAGGGTTCCATAGTGGTGATGAAGTGTGAGAAATGCAACAGATTGTATGTGCTGCTTGAAGAAACCATTAGTGGTTCTGCGTCAATTAGTGTTAGTATAAAAAAATAGACAGATCAAGTTATGGAGTATGAGGTTAATCCCCTTACATGAGAAAGGTCTCCAAAAATTGTATGACTAAGGTGTTCAAAGCAAGGAAGAGATTCGGTCATTAGGATTTTGTGAAGATTGTGTACAATAAAACACATAAAGTAAAGTTCAGCATTGGTGAGCACAAAACCAAAAGGACACTAGACTACATACATTCAAATTTGTAGGGACCTATGCAAATAGCTACACATAGAGGTGCCAAATACTTTCTGACATTAATTAATGACTATTCAAAGGAGTTATGGGTGTATATACTAAAAAGTAAGGAGCAAGTGTTTGAAACTTTCAAAGCTTGGAAGAAACTTGTAGATAATTAAACTAATAGAGGAGTCAAGAAACTTAAGATAGATAATAGTCTTGAGTTTTGTAATACAAAGTTTGATAAATTTTGTACCAAATATGATATAGCAAGGCACAAAATAGTTAGGTTAACACCCAACTAGAATGATCTTACAAAAAGAATGAACAGAGCTTTACTTGATAAAGTAAGGTGTATATTAATAAGTGTCGGGTTGTCTAAAGTATTTTAGGGTGAAGTAGTAGTCACAACAACCTATCTAATCAATAAAAGTCCCTCCTCAGTGACTGACTTTAAGATACCAAAAGAAAAGTGGTCGGGAAGTACACCAAGATATGATCATCTAAGGGTATGTAGATGCTCTACTTTTATACACATCAAATAAGATCAATTAGAACCGAGAGCTTTGAAATAGATATTCATAGGATATCTAGAAAGAGTAAAGAGATACAAGGTGTGATGCATATAGATGAAGCTACTAAATAGTATCATAACCAGAGATATAATGTTCAACAAATCAATATTTATGGAGATTAACTAACAAGAAGTCGAAAAGAAACAACTTTTTCCAAATATAGTTTCAGCACTAAAAACCATGAGAATAGAAGTGGAACAAGAAATATGACCTGATATGTACTCGGGTCATCACTTTAAAGAAAAATATTATGAGATAAATTGTAAACATCATAAACAGTCGAAACTTGAAGAATACCAACTAATTAGAGATAGGTTAAAAAGAACAATCAAGCCACCAATATGGTATGCCCGTACATATTTAATAGCTCATTTCTTCAATACTATCTATATTATTAAGTATGATGAGACTAAAAACTACACATAAGAAAAAGCTATGAAAAATACTAATAGAAAGATGTGGCAGTATGATATAGAAGATGAGATGAGTTCTCCTTAAAAAAAAGTAAGACATAGGAATAAGTTTTTAAACTTGATGATAAAAAATTAGTAGGGTGTAAATGGGTTTATAAATCAAGAAGAGGATCCTTGGAGCAAAGCCTACAAAGTTTAAGATTAGGTTAGTAGCACAATGATTCACTCAAAGAGAAGAGGTTAATGTTTATAAGATACTCTCTTATATGGTTAAACACTCGTCGAATAGGATTTTATTGCCTATATGTGTAAATCTGAATTTGTATTTAGAACAAATGAATGTCAATACTACATTTCTTCATATGGAACTTGAAGAAGAGATATACATGTCACAACCCCAAGGTTTTGAAGAACCAGAAATAAGATCATTCTTGCTTATTAAAGGAACGAGATAATCTAAGGAGCTGCTGCTCCACAGTTAGAGGTTTTATATTTTCAACAAGCTATCTATTTGATGAAGGTACTCCCTCAAAAGCCATTTTTCAATTAAGTCACTAACAGTCAGTACTGTGAATCACAAGCCATTAGAATCCATGTGGTTTTACTCCCCCTTAACAACCCTTCACCGGTGGTGAATCAAAGCAGAGACCTAGTTAGGATGTCCTCGACTTAAAGACTAATTAAAGCGATTCCTTTTTAGTTTTTGAAGGCGCATGTAGTATTTTCTTGAAATTTTAGTTGCTCACTCAAACAGCCCTTTATCCCTTAGGAACTATGTATTCAGTCACAGTAGTCCTAAGTAAGCACAATTTAAGAGGTGAAAAAGTTTGGGGGAAAGGAGTTCGCCCTCTCCCTAAAACATTCCTCAATTTTAGCATCATCATCTACTACTTTTTAACAGTTTAATTCTTAACAATCTCTGTTCCTACCGTATGGAGCCATCATCATTGTTATATAGGCTAAAGCAGTCTTTTAGGTAATGGTATAGAAGGTTTAAGGAGTTTATACTTCAATTTGGTTTCACTAAGAGTAAGTATGATGGATGTGTATACTACAAGGTATTAAGTAATAGTTTGTTCATGTATCTATTACCTTATGTGGATGATATATTAATAGTATGTGAAGATAAAAAAGAGATACAAAATTTGGAAGAGCAGTTAAATGGTGAATTTAAAATGAAAGATTTAGGGTCAGCTAAAAATCTTAAGTATGGATATCATTAGAGATAAAAGTGATGTTATATTCTTATCTTAGCAGAGATATATAGTTAAGGTCTTTGACAAATTTAGAATGTATTATGCAAAGGCTATGACAACTCTATTAGCTATACATTTTAAGTTTTCAACATCACCAAAAATTGAAGAAGAGAAATTGAAAATGCAAAAGGTACCATATGCAAGCGTTATTGGGTGCATAATGTATACGATGGTATGTACGATACTTGATAAAGCTTACATAGTGAATGTGGTATGTAGATATATGGTAAATTCAAACAAAAATCATTGGTTTGGTGTCAAATAGATAATTAAGTACTTGAAGGAAACGTCAGAACATGGTCTACTATATAATAAAGGTAGTACAAACAGTGAAATAATAATAGATTATGTAAACTTAGACTATACAAGTGATTTTGACAGAAGAAGATCATTAACTAGATTTATATTTACAATATACAAATGTATTATGTGTTGAAAAATCCATTTTGCTGCACGTGGTAGCATTATCAACTAGAAGAAGATGAATATATAATTGTAGGAGAAGCTACTAAAGAGACTATATGGTTAGAGGAGATTTATTCTGAATTACTGGCACTGGAAGAAGTGAAAGCTTGTATGTATTACGATAGTCAAAGTACCATACATTTAAGTAAGCATCAAGTGTTTTATAAAATAACGAAACACATTAATGTGAGATTATATTTCATCAACGATATTGTACAAAGTGGAGAAGTCATCCTGTTGAAGATATCAATATATGAAAATCTTACAAATATGATGACTAACTCCTAGTTAAGTTTGTCTTATGCAAGAACTTAACTAGAATCTCTGCTGAATAGAGGGGCGTGTAATATAGAGAGGATAGATCCAAAGAAATCCTTAAAGGTATTTTGAATAAATGAGGGGATTGTGAAAAATAGTAATTAAAAATCATGTTGAATATAGTTCTGAATCGAGCCATGGAGAAAGAGACAACACAAAATCAATAAATAAGGTGAAAGGATGAAGATATAACTGAAGTTTGAAGCTTAGAGTTAAAAGCAAATTCTAAGTCTGAGCGTTGTAGTGCTTGAAAACTTAGCACCGTTATGCTAAAAAAGCTAGAAAACTAGTATCCTAGCACCATAAAATGAATGCCACGGCGCTAATGTGAGAATCCTTATTTTGGATTTCTTATTTTAGTTGAGTTAAACTTCATTTCTTTGTGTAACTTAGACTAGGGTTTTCTTAGAAAGTTAAATATTATAAATAAGTCTTTATATTGATTTAAGAGTTATTACTAAAGGTTGAGAGCTTCCATTATATCCTAAGAGAGAGAATTACTTTGTGAGATTTTTTTATATTAATGATTTATTAATAAAAGAGTTTAGTATATTAATTTATTGCAAATGTAAATAATTGTTGAATCACATAAATACTTATATACTTTCTTGTTCTTAAGTTTCTTTTGTCTTTATTGATTTTTATTATTTTACTTTTTTCAATTATTTGTAGTTGAAGAATTCTAATAATTATGAATATTTCAGATCCTATAATACAATTATATATATATATATATAATTACGTTTAGTATATATCCTTTTTATCAAGAAGGTCCAATAATGAATTTATAATCAGATATATATAATTAAAAAACGTGGTAGTATAATTAGAAATTCAAAAGAAGGCCTATGGAAGCAGTTCTATTTCTCGGGTGCAAGAAAGTGAATTTGTTTTTATAGATATTTCCTTTTTTTTTAGTTAACCTCAAATATAATAAGAAATAAGAATTTGCCAATAACCCATGTATTTGACATTCTATCAATTTCTCTCTTGAGTTTTTTAATAACTGCCAATATTTTTTATTTAAAAACAATATTTATTCTCTTAAAAAGGTAATAAAAATATCGAACAATGTACAATAATTGATCATTTCTTAAATAGTAATGTTATTTATATAATTGAGAAATAAATTTTATATGTGATATTTAATGTATTTATTGTTAATTAGTATTATATAATTATAAAAGAGTTAACAATTACTAAAAGTGTTAATAATTTATTAATAATACATTAAAAAAGATATAAAATTTTTATTTCAACTATATAAATTTAACGCTATTCTTTTTTTTAAAAAAATCTAATTTTATAAATATGATTGGTCTTCATCTAAAAAGAAATAATGTTATCATTGTATTGGTAATATTATCGTGATTACTCTGAATAAATCAAATCAAATCAAAAGTCACGAGTTCTTGTCCAGTAGATTTTATACATCTTTGTATTTGTTGTCATCAAGAGAATCAAATGCCACTCATTATACATATTGTCGAGAATAATATGTTGCTTGTTTCGCATCTTTCGATAACAAGACAAGGCATGTGCATAAAATCAAAAGCTTCAAATTGCAAACGTTTTTTTTTTTTCTGTTCGGAAAAAGAGGAAAAGTGATTTCGTTTCTAAGAGGTGCATGCCAGCTAAGAGTAGGAGTAGCAACATGAAATTCCTATCGCAGGCTTTTTTTTATAGATATATTTATTTCAAAGTTATTTAAACTCGAAATTTTTATTAGAGTGGAAGAAAGTATATTATTAATTTTTTATTATTAGATTATTAACACACATATTTTTAGCATTAATTTTAGCCGTAATTTTTTTAATTTAATCTAGATTAAATAAGGGAAAAAAATTATGTTTTGACCATAATTATGGAATACGTTATTTGTTATAAAAATTACGGTCATTAAGTTATTTTTCTCTAAAGCTGGAACTGCTAGCTTGTTGATTGTAATTTGTTATATCAACTTCAATAATTGTATGATAATTTTTTGATAATACGTTATTTATTACACAAAATAAATTAAAACTTTCTTCGTTCTTCCTGTGAATAAGATTTAAACTCTAAATATATCACCTTAAATAATTTTACTTGTTGATTATAATTTGTTATATTATAATATATATATATGGGATTCTCTTAACATAAAGTCTTGGCCCAAAATTGTAATTTAAATTTCTGTTTATTGATTTTATGCAATTCAATGGTATGTGTGAGTAACAGCAAATGCTATTTTTAATTTTGAATTTATACAGTATTTTGTCACTTTTATATAAAAATTTAAGTTAAAAGAACCCATTACATATATATATTAAAATAAGAAAACTATCGTTGTCTCCTTAAGGTTTTTTCATGCATTGTTTTTTTTTTTTTTTGAGTTTTTTAAACCTATTTATTATCACTTTTTAGATAGCTTTTAAATAACAAAAATAGTACTAAAAATTCAATTATTTCTGAGTAATAAATTACTTGTAAAAAATTTAAAAAAAGTTATATATGAAAAAAAAAATTAAGAGGGCAATAGTCCTTTTCCCTTAAAAAAATTCAATTATATATAAATTTAAAAATTATTAATTTAGTCTATAAAATTTAGTTAAATTACTCGGTTAGCCTTTATATTTTTAAAAAATATATTGATTTGTTTTATTAGTGACAAAAATAACATTCAAAATACTTTTTTTAAATGATAATAAAGTACATTTAATTAAATATGAGATCATTTATTATAATTAGATATATCAATTTATTTTATGGATTCTCAAAGACAAAAAGCATGTTATTTTTTCAGCAGCATGAACAAATAAAAACATTTAAAAACATATATAAAAACTAATTAAATCATTCAAAAAATTTTAAGGACTAAATTAAAAAAAATTCCTTATGAAGTAGTATATGACCAAAATAGCACCGGCACATGTTAATTCAAATTTAGCAGCATATCTTAGAAAAGGGAAAGCTTTTCACATGGCAACATCAATAGGACAGAAACGATTTATTTTATAAAAAAAAAATTGGCAACATTGGCAAGTACTTTATTGATAATTCAAAACTTCAATAATTGTATGTCTTAGGTCGTTGTATTTAAACCCTAAATGAACATGAGGCGCGACTCCTTTTGTGTCAAATTTACTTTTCATTTGACGCTTTCAATATGATATGCTGATTTGTTTACCCCAAAGGGGCAATCAGATTTTACATTCTTTTTCTTTTTCTAATTAAATAATTAGTTACTTTTGGCAAAGTTCGATTGCAAATGCGTAAGATGTTCGTGATCATTAAAATTTTAATAAAAAATTAAAAGTATAAATTAATATTTTATGAGTAATTTCTTTTGTCTTATCCAAATTTTTTAAAAAGTAACTAATTAATAGAGAGAAAAAATTTATAAATAAAAATCGAAGGTGCAATCGAGTATGTGTCAATCAAAGTCCATTTGCTTTCCATTCATACTCATGAGGTCGAGATGCCATGCGTGCATCTATATACAATCTATGTCAATCAGAGATTATTATATATCTTTTGATACATTAAAATATATACGAAGTTTTCGATTTTTAAAAACTTTGAGAATTTATTTTTATGTCTATGAATTTTTGAAGTATTTTTTAGAATGGTTTTCTGTCAACATTTAATTAGTTTTAAGAACATCTTTTTGGGTTAATATTATTCTTCTGTAAAAAAAATATTCTAACACTGAAATTAATAAAAAAAAAATTAAATGTTGTGTGTGAAAGTATTTATCAAGTAAGACAAAGTTATTATGTGTAAGTGCTCTCGAAGATTACTTAGAGAATTTTAAGAATGCTTGAATTTTTGGTTGTGCTTTTTTATATATTTTTTGAATGAATGTAAATATATTATGCATGACTTTTTATAGTTCAAAGTGGCAGAGTTTAATTCACATACCAATTGACTTATGATAAGATGAGGTTTTATCGTAATGTAATAATATAATAGAGTTATTATGTAATGAAGTGACGTGCAATAATCATGATCTTAATCGGATAAAACTAGTTGATAAAAGACATTTGTAAAGAAAAATTATTTAAATTTGACTTAAGTTCCTTGTCAGTTTTTTAATGGGAAACGTGAGAGGAGCTTGAATTCGAACGAGACTTTACTTTTGGAGTTAGGTTCGAACTTTTCTTCTAAAGGATATTTTAGTAATTGCGATCTTGATGGGCCTGTATCTTGATTTGAAAAATTTTTGAGTTTGTCAATTTCTCTGTCAACCTTACTGTTAGTTTTAGGCTCTCAACTTAGGCTTTTAGCTTGAGCCTCTTTTTTTTTCTTTAAGTGACTCTTTGATTGGACTTAAGTTATGTTGTGCAATATTAGTTATGAGCTCAACAATAGATATGTATGTTAAAATGAAGTAAATTTCTCTTATTGTATGAGTCTCCTCTTCTAATATAGAATCAAATATCTCTCTTAGTTTGACTTAGTATTCTTCAACAATTATACTCGCATGTGGTTTCAACGATCATCTGATTATAGTACTAACTCTTAAAATAAAAATGGCACTAAAACTTTTTAATATATATGTATTGTGATACACATGGTATATATAAAATGAGTAATGCTATTTTTACATAGTCAATATGCAAATTTTGTATTTAAACTAATGTATTACTTATCCCTTTTTGGGGTGTCGACCTAAGCTCACTCCCTCAGTAGGCTTAACTCAACCCACAGATCTAAGATCTCACTTTTTTAAGGACTCTTCACTTAAAAACCTACAACGAGGCCCACCTTGCAGACATTAAGGCTTCAGCTTACTCTCTTTGAAAGTTCTAACATTGTGTAAGAGAATATTTTTGAACCTCTTCAAGACTTACTTATAGCCCTTAGCTCCAAAAGCCCTCGGCATCAATAAGCATTCCCGACAACCAACCTCACCAAGGTTGAACCACATGGCTTGTAGAAAGTTGACCACCTCTTTCTTTTAAGAGGGTAAAAAGATACTCATTCACTATTTATTAAAAGATTGAAAACTCAAAATTACCTTTGTCCTAAAAATTCTTAGAATTCTTAGATTCCTGACATAAATCTAACTCTTATAATTTTTAATTGTATTCTAATTAAAAAAAGTAAAAACTTATTTTAATTTGAAAAGAATCTACAACCAAGAATAACACCTATAAAAAGAGATTAAGCAACGAAGAAGTATGAGCTTTTTTCCAGAGCATTAGTTCACTCCTCCGAACCAAAAGGAAAAATCTTCTTCTCTAAGGTCTCTTTCTTTCAAAATAACTCTTCACAAGTAGACTATAGACAACAACTCACAAACCTATACTATTTTATCCAAGGCACCATAGCTACTCCAAGACGCTATATTTATGATGATATTTGCTCGTAAAGGTTCTATATTCTTGTACTTTTGTTTTAAAAAAAAAAATCATCTTCAAATAGTGTATTTGAATAAGCTAATTAAGCTCAGTAAAAATAGATGTAAACTTTCATGGAGTTAAATCACTATAATTTGTCTCAAGTATATTTATGATTATGCTTTAACAGCTTAACATGTCTATTAAAATGACCGTCAAATAATCTCTACTAAAATTTTAGTCTATGCCTCAAAGCTCATTAATAGGCTCAATCACTATTTTTAAATAAATATAAATTTAATTTGTTGACTTAAAATAATCCAAAATTCAGGATCAAAATTACTAATTGGTGATTATTACTTATCAGTTGTTAATTTTTTACTTCTTATTAATGTAGTAGTTATATAATATCAATCAATAATTAACATATCTAATACTAAGTTATTTAAAATATAAATTTTTATCTCAATTATATAAACATAATATTACTGATATCAAATTATTATGATATCTCCACATTTATAATAGTATTAATTCTATACCTTATAATCAACTAATTATAAACCTTTTAGTCAAAGGACTTTTGAGTTTTGATTATATACGAAGTCAATATGATCTTCATTTCAAACATGAAGCCCATGATTATTCTCAATACAAGGAAGGAGACAGGGTGCCGTTTTGTAGATTTCAATAATGAAGCTCTGAATGCACACACATGCAAATCTGCAACTGCTGCAGCCATTTTCAGATTTCACATTACCGAAATGAACAATTAATTCATTCAAAGTGATGTCGTTTCCTTGCCAACGGCCCTAATTAATTAATCAAATTTCCAACACTAGTTAACATACCTCTACCAGCAATTATCATATAATTTCTGAAACCGTAATAATAAATAATTAAATTTTTTTTTCAAAAATAAAATTAAAAAAACAGTAATTAGAGATGACAATAAATGCGGGGAGCGCGAAGAGGCTTTTTTTTACCTACTTCATTTTTTTATTTTAAGTCTCATTTTTCACTTTATTTTTTAAAATTTTAATGAGGGAATGGAGAATCTCAATACAAAAAATGCTTTTTTTCTATTTTCACTCTATTTTTTTATTTATTATTTATTAGTATTAAATACTAATTTATGTTTATAAAATTTAATAATATAAAATTTAATTAATATTATAATATTTTTTAAATATCAAACTAATAAATTAAAATAATATAACAATATCTTTTAATACTGTGAATAATAGTTAGTAAATAAATAACAAAAAAATAATAAATAAAAAATTTAATTGCTTGATATTTTTATTGAAATCAATAGCCGCTCAACTTAAAAGTAAAGGTCTTTTTGTTGTTTACAATTAAAAAAAATTGATTTTAGAAATTTTATTATATATATTTTTATTAATAAAAATATATTATTAAAGTATGTCCTAAATAAATGTAAATTATAAAATAAAAAATTAATAAATTACGTAATATATAAATATACATTAAAAATTATATTTAATATAATTACAGAGGGATATAAAGGTTTAATTTTATCCTCGTTCAATTAATAATTCAAAGAATATATTTTTTCATGTCCCACTCTATTTTTATAAAAATTACTCCATACTCACCCCATTTAAGGTAGACTCCGTAGATCTCCATCCCCATAAAATATGTTACCATCCCTAATAATAATCTGATTTATCTTGCATAAAATATGATCGACTAGACCGAATAGCACATTCTTTTTCCCTTTGAAAATGAGAAAAAAAGCTTGAAACCCAAAATATTAATTTGCCCAAATCTTAAATTTGGAACTAAAATTTAATTATTATACTTTCGAACAACTCAAACTCACTACCTAAATTTTCAAAATATTTGCACTAATTATTACCTTAATGAATTACAATTTAAAAATTATTAAGTTCCATAAAAAATTTTAACCTTTTACTCTTTATTGATCCATGCTTTAATTAGAGGTAGGCAAAGTCAAGTTAAAAAGGGTCAGCTCATGCCATCAAAATTGATTAGAATTTGATGCAAGTAAGTAGAGAATTCAATCAAACCAAATCTTAATTTTTTATTTCATTTTAAGTAGTTATTATTTTTTTAATTTTTATTGTATGATAATTATTTATAATATCAAATTAATAATAAATATATTAAATTAAAAAGTTGTTATATATTTGTTTTTTTTAAAAGTACTAATGTTAAGTTAGAGTACCATTGATACTATAAGAGGAATACAATAATCCTTATGAAAGGAAAATATTGACTCTACACTAGAAAAATAAACCATATAAAAGGATAACATAGACTCCACAAATGAGAGAAGAAGAGACTCTGATACTATAAGGAAAATATAGTTGATCTTATGAAAGAATAACACAGATCCTACATTTAAAAAGTAGACCCTATAAAAGGAGAATACAGACTCTGACCCTATGTGAGGGGAGTACATACTTTATATTAGAGAAATAAACCCTATAAAAAAGAAACACATGAAAAAAAATAGAGTCTAATACTATATAGGGATTATTATAAACCCTATGAAAGAAGAACATAAATTTTACATTGAAAAAGTAAACCTTAAAAAAAAAAGAACACAAATCTTATAAAAGAGAGAAGAAAAAAAAAACCCCTTAAAAGAAGAAAACTTATTCACTGTCTCAACAGACGCTAAAAGCCAGAGACTCGAACCTAATCTCGCTACTAAAAAGGACTAAACCATCATGTGCTATACATATTTGGTAGCTTTTGTTTTGAATGACAATGATTTATATGTTATAAATAAAAAGTGAGAATTAAGAATATTTTTAGATACTAAAAAAATTTTGGAAAGTATTATAGAAATTATGAAAGTATTGGAAGTGAATGAATTACAAAAAGAGTTGTACGCATATTTATAGGTGAGTGAGGGAGGATAAAATTTACCAAAATGCCCCTCTCCCACCACCTCTACATCACCACCTTACAATACTCCCTTTTGAATTCTACCACTTTTGTTATATTTTATATTTACTAAGAAAAAAACCAATAGGACAAAAAATTAAGTAAAATTAAATACAACTCTATAATGTATAGTGATAGTGAACGTGCTTCAAGACTGTTTCATTAAAAACCTTGTCAATAAAATTCAGTGGGACAAAACTTGATCGAAGAAAAAAAGTGTACAGTGTACATTTATAATTAATGTAATTCTTCTTCTGAAAAAATATGCTCTGTTTGATTAAATACTCCTCCTCAGAAAAATATCTATTAATTTAATAATTTGTTGAAATAATTTCTCAAAAATTGACATTGGTAGAGATTTACTGAACAAATCTACAAATTTATCGGTGGAACGTATCTTTTTAACATCAATCTTCTTACTTTGCTGTTCATGGGTATAGAAGAATTTTAGAGAAATATGTTTGGTTCTATCTTCTTTGATGTATTCACCTCTAACTTGAGCAATGCAAACAACATTGTCTTTATAGTTGGAATATATGTTGCAAATGGTAGTTTGCATGTACTTTGAATGTCATGAATGATAGATTGTAGTCATATGCATTCTCTGCTTGCTTCATGTAGCGAAAGAATCTCAGAGCGATTGGAGGAGATAGCAACAAAAATTTACTTTGTAGATCACTATAAGATTATTTTAAAGTAAAAATATATCCGACATGTTAGGAAATTTTTTTAGATAAAATAAATTCTCAACATCAATAGCCTTATTTAAAAAGTTACATTCAATCTGATGCATTAGGCTAGATATAATGAAACACTAATTACATTAAACTATGGTACTTTCGGACCAAGTATTTTTCTTATCATCGTCCTTAGACAGCATAGATCTTTTCTAAGATCAAGAAATCAAATAATTATGAGTACATTTAATAGATAGACTTTATCCACATTGAATCTTCTTAGAATCTTTTCAGTGTTGAAAATTAATGGATAAAGATTTTATTTAATTTATACTCAATTTGCAAGTCGAGACAATATTTAATCTTTTTTAAGTTTTTCATTTTTAAATTTTCTTTTAAGTATTCTGTAATCTTTATGAGCTCTTCAGGAATCCTAATCAAATTCATATTATTTACATGTTCAGCCATAATAGCAAATTCAGAATTTGATTTCTTTATAAATACACATGGGTATATTAAGTCCTTTCTTATTAAGTATTTATTTAGGCAGCTGTATCACATGCACTATATTGTTTTTATTATTACAAATATTTTTTGTAACTTAATTGAATACGAATTATTATTACATGCTTCAGGCATGTTGAATCCTTCAAGGATTTTCATATAAATATTTGTGTTAAGTGACCTATACAAGTAAACTGTCACTATATCCATATGATGCATATCAAACTTTTTTGAGACTATCAAACTTATAAATAAAAAATCGAAATGTAATTGTATCCATCATGAGAAAATAAGTTTAATCAAAATTAATACCAAGTCTTTGTGAGAAATCTTGAGCAACGAATCTTGCTTTGTATCTGATGACCTCGTTATTTTTGTACAAAAACTTATTTATATCCTACTGGTTTGACATCTTTAGGTGTCTAGACTACAGATCTAAATACTTCACACTTGCCTAAAGAAATTAATTTTGTTTGAATTGCTTTTTATTATTAGAATTAATCATACCTTTCTTTTGTATTTATCAATAATTTGTGGTTCAAAATCATTATTCATAATTTCAATAACTATTGCAAATGAAAACACATCATCAATAATTACTTTATAACGTTTCTACATTTCTCCTATGTAAGCATAATTTGTACTGTTTTTTTCATTTTCAAATTCTTATATCTCTTTTGGGGCTAATGTCTTTTTCGACACTTTTGTCTCTTCAGAGATGTGTCTCCTTTGGGACTAATGTCTCTTCAGAAATTTTTGTCTCTTTAAGGACTTGTGTTTTTTTAGAAACTTATAGTTTTCAGGGACTTAAATTTCTTTAGGGACTTATGTCTCTTCAAAGACTTATATCTCTTTAGGGACTACTAACTATTTTAATCTTAATGATTTAAAGAATATGAATTTATTAGCTCAAGCATCATTTTTTAACAGGATCTTGATTTTTCACTTTCTTCTTTCACGAAATAATATCTTTTGAATCAAATGGTCTGCCATGCTTCTGCGTGCAATAAATGATTCATTAGATACCTTTTAATTAGACTGTTCTATAGAAATAATCACTCGGGCTTATGTATTAGTAGCTGGTATATATAACTTTGTTACTTTTGATGTGTTTTGTAAATACATGTAGTAATTCATTTGTAATTATTTAAAAATGAATAATCCTTCACACTTTATTTTTGTATTATTTTGTGTGAGGATTCAAATAAGATACAGTAATTATTTTTCAAGAAAGTTCATGCCATACTTCAGGAGACAATTTTCTTTCCCATAATAATAGGAATATTATTTCATCAAAATGACAATTTATAAATCGTGCGGTAAATAAATCACTCATCAGTGGTTTAAAATACCTTATAATTGATTGTGAGTTAAAGCCAACATAAATTTTCAAATGATATTGAGGTCCATCTTAGTGCAATGTAGGGTGATATAATCGTTAAAGATTTTATTCTCTATTTTTGTGTGAACATGTGGCACATAACGTTCTACATTAATTCTCACTTATGTATAATAGTTACCAAATATGTAAACTCACCAACATTATCTAAACATATGGTTTTAATAAAGTAGTCTGAAAATTGTGCCCTCAATCTAATAATTTGTTCTAGCATTTTAGCAAATGTAATATTTTATATAAATTGTTAACAAATATGTGACTACTATATGTATGCATAAATTAAAACTATAAAATGGCAAAATGGTTACTAGATGAATGGATTTGATCCATAAATATTTCATTAAATTATTTGTAAAAATAATGAGATTCTAGACCAATCTTAGTAGAGATGATCTAACTACAAGTTTGGCTTGTGAGCAAGTAGTACAAAAACTTTCATTAGACAACAGAATCTTCAGGTTCTTTAATAAATGTCTATGAGAATGTTCAATGGTCGCATCACAGTTGATCTTGGATGACCAAGGCAATTATACCACAGCATAAATATTTTTGAATCATTGAACTTCTGGTTTATTACTGCGTAGCTTTCAATGGAATAACACATACTAGGTGATAAGGCAAAAAGCTCTTCAAGCATGCATTTTTTATTCTAGATGTTCTATTTTTATTTAAAGTCTCAATGTGATATCCATTTCGGTGAATATCTTCAAAACTAAGCAAATTTCTTCTGTATCTGCTTACATATAAAGCTTCACTTATATATAAATTTGTTCCACTTGCTAACAAGATTTTTACTCTTCCAAAGCCTTCAATCAGATCTGCAGGATCTGATATTACTTTTCTTTTAATTTTTCTTATTTCAAATGATAGTGTATATAGTTGCACTGTCAACCAAATAAGCATCTCAACTTTTTCAAGTAAACAATTCATTTTTAAAAATTATTCCTTACATAAAAATATATGGTAGATATCAAAATAATAAAAGTTACATTTCATACAAAAAGATATAACATGAAAAATATAGTTAAAGCTTAATAATTGGTGTTTCCTTCTTTATCCTCAAAGAGATTTGAGACATCTATATAAATAAGATCTTCAAAATCTTAAGTCATCAATAAAAGTTATCTCCATATTTTATCCCTCTACTTGGATAGATACCTTATAATATACTATATTAATAATAAGTATTTTCATAATACTTAAGACGTTTATTCTCTTACCATTGTATTTGTTCTCCTTTTTAGTGTTCCTTTGTTCTTGATACTTATGTCCACTATAAGGGTGATAATTGTGTCATCTTTCTCTCCTATAACCACATCTAATTTTGTTATGAGTATTTACATTCAATTCTAGGAATGACTGAGAATCAAATCAACGTGATTCGTGATTTTTCAATAAGAGCTCAGTATTTTAAAGACATGATATTAATTCTGAGTATTTTTAAATCATCGTTCACGATACTGTTGCTGCAGAATAACAATAGAGGTATGAAAAGTAAAAAATGTCTTCTCTAACATATCTTATTATGTAACTTTCTCACTATATAGTTTTGGTTGTAGGATAGTTGTGATCAAAATAGAATTGTATTGAACAATAATTCTAAGATCGTACAATTATATATTTATCCACTCTTATATTGCTCTTGGAAGGAATACATCATATCTTTCTTTTAAATTTTTCTATAGGATCTGCAAACTCTCAAATATTGAGCTTTCAATCTCTTATGTAGGTAATAAAAGAGAAAAATCATAGTTCTCGATTTGTCTTATAGGGACATGTCATTTTTTTTTCAAACAATTGGTTTAGATGTGCATTTTAGCATCCAGTACTTATGATAGGTAATTTTTCAAAGACATCAAGTGCAGTGATTTGTAAATTTATAAAAAATATTTTCAGGGGCATTAAATATAAACAATGAAATTAAAATTAGTATGATAAAATGTAAATATTATTCAACAAATTTATAATACATAACATAAATATCAAAAGTAATATTTAGGAGACATGACCTTCTATATACATAAAATAATCATAATTAAAAGGTAAAGTCTTCCATGTATTAATAATATTAAAGAGGCATAGCCTTCCATTGATAATAATGAGAAGGTATGACCTTTCATAGATTGATAATAATAAGGAGGCTTAGTCTTTTATATAATAATGAGGAGTCGTAACTTTCTATATGAATAAGTAATAAATTAAAAAATTATGATATAGAATTTTATGTTCTAAACTAATGAGATTAATTATTAAAATTTCAGATTCTAACTTATTAATTTACTATGCAAGTTTCAAGTTGCATATAGAATATTCAAATTTAAAAGAATAGACATAATATAAGTATAAAATAATTGATGTATAATATTATCTTTATTCTCTCATGTGGAAGATCTAAATAAATGACAACTACAATGTATAATT
Organism: Ailanthus altissimus; assembly: GCA_946807835.1. Lineage (NCBI taxonomy): Eukaryota > Viridiplantae > Streptophyta > Magnoliopsida > Sapindales > Simaroubaceae > Ailanthus > Ailanthus altissimus. Next base: position 34,409,922 of record OX327686.1, on the reverse strand, counting down.
ATAATGATTATATTATACAATAATATAAATACAATACAAATAATAGTTAAATATAAATAAAATACACAAAAATTAATGAATATAAAATAAAGTAAGTCAATAATTTAATAAAAAATTTGAGAAGTAAATTTGTTTAAAAATTATACCGATAATGTATTATAAATAGAAAGTGAAAATTAAAAATATCTTTAAATATTAAAATTTTTTTAAAAAAATATTAAAAATGAATGAATTATAAATAAGAGTTACAAGTAAGGAAATATAGAATTTAATAAAATGCCCCTCTCCCACCACCGCCTACAACACTATGCTATAATTAATTCCATCGACAAATAAAATTTTGCTTTTTATTTCGTGCCACACACATGACACATCGAGAGCTATTCCTTGCATTAAATAATTAAAATAATATCATATTTTTTAATTATCAATTATATTTTTATGGCTTTTTATTATTATCAAAGCCTTTCGTAAAGATGCCACATTCAAAATATTTTTTTTTAAATGCTAGTTGTAGGCCAAATATCCTCATCCTTGGCGATATTAAATTTTTTCAAAAGTTATTTTATTGTGTATATGGGCAGAAACAAAATTTAAAAGGCCAGATTAAATTAAAAAAATTAAAATTTATATAAAGTTAAAATTTGATTTTATCAAATTTTTAATATTAAATTTAAATTTTCATGAAAATCAAACCATCAAAATATAAATCTTAAGAGATAAAACAAAAAAATTATTATTGAACTTAAAAATTTTCTTGAGATTTAGGCACTTGTATGTTCTAAAAATGAATATTTTAACAAAGAATTAATAAAAAAATGTGCAAATGTTAATATTAATTGCAACAAGTTTTTTATATTTTTATATAAGTATCATATCTTAAATTTCAATCTCAAATTTTAACTATTAATTGATTATAATATTATAACTCAAATACCAATTAATTATAATATCTTTAACTAAATATCCATTCCATGCAATCGAAGGACTAAAACTGGCCTCCCAATATATCATCAACTAAACAACTCTCTAGTCCTAATATATCATCAACTAAACAGTCATTCCATACAACTAAAATTAAACTCTCAACAACTGGATAAATTAAAATTATCCTAGACATTGTCAAAGTTAAGAATAACGAAATGATTTGTAAACTTGTAGAACATGCTGCTAGTAGAAATGATTTGATAAGACTTGAATCAAATTTGAAATAAGTTTAGTACACAAAATTAAATTTGTAATAGAGTTGAGATGGGTATGAATTTGGTGAAATACTCTGTGAATACCCGTTAAAGTATTCGTGGATATTTACATATATATTTTTTTATTCTTTATTAAAAGATGTTGTTTAAGTTGTAACCTTAAATGAAAAAAAAAAAGAATGATATTATTTCTTCTTCAATTTATAAATTGTTTTCATTCTCACAAACGTAGCTCTTCAATTTTATTTTTTATTTTTTATTCACATAAAATTATTGGCTCATACTTATCAAATATTTCTTTGATTCTCAAGTAACATATTTTTATCTCTCTTTAACCTTCATCTTACTTGTATTATATTCCTTAAATAAATAAAAAGATATTTTGTGTATAATCCTGCATAATCTCGAATGTTATCAGTTTCGGTACGTAAACCAAATAAGACAATGTAAACAAAAGTTTCTAGATTCATGAAGATATAAAACAACATATAAGTTATCATGCTCGTATATCCACCAATTGAGTCTCTAATAATTATTCTAATTATTACATATCCGATTATTATGAATATTTTAAGAGAGATAGATTGTTATGTTTTTGTTTAGCTTTTTTTTTTTTCTTTATATGATGAGATTAATAATTATTTTGTTTAACTTTTTTATTTATTTTCTTCACACGATGGAGATTGATATCTATTTTGATTTGCTTTTTTTTTTATTTTTTTTATATTTTATATATTATTGACTTAGTTAATTGACAAATTGGTTTATCTTAAAACTATAATGTTTTAATACAAATTTATTTTTAAGACGTGTTATTAAATATTAAATTAATTCTAAGAAAAACTATTTTTATTTAATCGGGTTGTTTTGTAATTATGTTGGCTAGTAATTTGTGTTAATTATTTATAAGTTGCCTTTATTATTTTTCACTTGTAAATGAGTTTAAGTTTAATGGGAGAACTTTTTTTAAATTTAAATTTTTTTTACATGATTTTTATTGCTTGAATTTTCATTAAAATTAATATTAAAGTTTTATGTTTTTTATTATATTAATTTACAACATGTTTGATTGCTATATTTTATAAATTTTTTTAAAAATTAATATTATAATATAATTTTTATTATATTAATTTATAATATATTTAAAATCTACAAATAATTCGTTACAAATTTGATAATTATCTATCCCAAACTTAATTTATTTCAATACTTAATAAAGATTTGAACACATCCTACAAGTTTGATAATTATTTATTCTAAATCTAATTCACTGTAATCTTTAGTCAAAATTTGCAACCATGACCTAAATCAAGAAATACACAAACTTTATCATTTCAACAAATAACTTGGTGCAAGTTCTTTATTTTTTTATTTATTAAACACGCGTCTCATATATATATATATATATATATTCTTATTACACGTGTATTGTGTGTTTCTCATAACACTGCTTAGAAAATATAATTTAAATACATGTAGATGTAATTTACATTATTATGAAATATAATTTATTTGTTTATATTTTAAATACAATTAAAACTTATTGAAGGCATATCCACGTGAAAATTAATTTTGCTCCCAATCCTTGTGCACTTAATTTTTCCTGACGCGGGGCCCATTATCATTAACCACTAACCCTGAATGTAAAGTTAAGAATCCAATGAGCGCCATCCGGCCGCCTTACAATCCCTTGTTTGCCGTAAAGGGGTCTCTTAATAATGATAAAAAAAAGAAATTGTCACTTTCATCATTATTTTTATTTTAATTTATTTTTAAAAAAATTATTATTTATTTCAATATTTTAAAAAAATGATAATAAAAATAAGATAATTTATTATTTTTCTAAAAAAATTAAAAAGTTAATATATAAGGTAAAATAAAAATAATAATAGTAATTTTTCTATTGACAAAAAATTTACTTAAAATCGAACTAATCAATTATAAGATGTATAAAATTGATTGAATCAATTTGATTCTCAACTTTTTTAAAAAAATTATTTTTATTTATTTTACTTTTTTATTTTAAATTAAATCAAATTAACTAACTTTTAAAAATAAGAATCAAAAATAAAATTGGACCAACTTTTCTTTTTAATTTAATTTAGTTAATTTAGCGAAATCTAAAAAAACTCACTCCTAATTGTTAAGATATATACATACGACTTCTCAGGCTATTTATATTTGCAAAAGTTGAAATTTTTTTGCAAAACCTGAATTGTTTTTTGAAGAAATCTCTAATGGAATGAAAATAATTTTAGAAATAAATGAAGTATATAATTTTAAAAATTAATTGAAAAAGGGTTCGCATAAGATATAACTTTGGGGTAGAGGGAGTTTGACTTTATCAATACGATGTATTATTGTATTGTAAATGAAAACCACCAATACATTACAACAGTAGATGATCCACTAAAAATTACAACCCCGATTACTTCTTATAACAAATATTTTCCAAAAAAAAAAAAATTGCAAAAATAGAAAAGACTAATAAAAGTATGTGATGTTGAGTTGTAAAAATTGTAATGGCCTGGCAGAGGAGAAAATTATCGTTTTGTTTTCAAGTTTTTACTTGTTATTTTTATTCAAACTCGAATAACCCACCCACGTGATACGCAATACCTTCATTTTGTGTGTTTATAGAAATGACTAATTAGGTGGAGAAGGAGCGGAAGTTCAGGCCATTGAAGCGTGCATTTGTTGCGGAGAAATGATGGCATAAAAGTGAAACCATGTGCAATGTCAATAATTGAGTTTCGAGTTGTACAATCATATATCTTCTGCTCTTTCCGTTGTTTTTAAAATGAAACCAAAAAAAAAAATGTTTGGTGACTGATAAAACAAAGTTTCTTTGCTCGACTAAATTTTATGAAATATCATTAAATCATCTTCATTTTCTCGTGCCGGGCGATTGCCAAGCCATGGTCTTTCTCTTTCATTCATGGGGTCCTCCCTCAACCTTTGGGGCTCGGAGTCTAGTCAATTCGCCTTTTTAGAGTTACTAAAAATTTATGTGGGACGGTTTTAATGACACTATCTAATACAAGTATTTCGTTTAAAACTTTGTATTTCGTCATTTTCATTGGTATTGTGATTAGGTGGTGAGTGTATGTGTCATAATTTTTTTTAAATGAGTATTCGAATGGAGCATTATGTCTGTTCCATAAAAGTCATTTTTAGTTCACTGCCCACAAGGGATAGTTAGCTAACGCCAGTTTAGCAATGGCATGAAAAGAAAAAAGATTATAAGTAATGTTATATTTTTTAAATGTTTATTTCAAAATTTTTAATTTTAATTGATGTGTGAAGTAATTATTAAATAATAAAATAATATAATTTTTAAAATTATTTATTATACTATTTTATTATCTAATAATTGTTTGATATATTAATAATTATTTAATATATTATTTAAAATAATATTTAAAGGCTCAATAATAGGTAGAGTATATCTCACTCATTTTAACGTGAGTTTGAATCCCAACAATAACTAAGTTTGAAAAAAAAAATGAAAGCTAACTTCAGCAATTGGGGGTTAGAATGAGCCAATTTACAGAATCTGGATTGAATCATTGCCGCCATCTACATTGTAGGTGATATATTCCGGTAAAAGTTACATGAAAGTATCCAATTTTCAAGGAACTGCTCACGGTTTTCACAGTTACCCAGCAGGAGTTGCCAACTATCGTCATGCCTTAACTTTTGTCCTCTGAAATGGCAGACCAATATTGAATCCTGTGCTATTCTCAGTACCTTGGATTCTAGCGTGGTCCAATAGTTAATCTCTCACACTGGCACTTTCGAATTTTAAACGTGGGGAAAGGGTCGATTCTAGCATCACCAAATTCTAAAGGTGACCAACGTTGGTTGAAAGTTTGTTCAATTCGGAATTAACCCTAAACCAAACAAATCGATTCCAATCGAAATTGATCCTCTAAATTGAACCGAAACCACTTCGATTCGGTTCTCAACTTTTAATAATTTTATTTTCTGTTTTAAACTTTCTTATATATATTTTAATTGAACCGATAAGTTCTCAAAAATAATAATCGATGTAGAATTAAATGTACTTTTATTAATTTAGATTGAGTCATTCCACCTAATTTTCTTGGTTGTAATATAAAAAAAAAAAAATAGAAGCAAAATAAAGGGAGCAGTATATGGCATCTTACATTCTTACCAAATGCCGGACAACTATCAACCCCTTGCGAAGTAGTAGTCAAATTAACCAATGGTGGGAGTAGGTCAAAGCTTTTCATTTTCCTCTGGTGGGACTCATCATAAACATGGCTCCGACTGTATCGGAAGAACCGAAAAGTGTGCATCCGTCCAATATAAAGTAAACCCTCTTGAGATCGGGCGGCTCTCTGTTTGTCCACGTCATCAACGATCCTTTTTGTTGTGAGATCAGTTGCTTGTGTTCATTATTTGTAGAAATGACTAATGAAACTGGAGCAGGTGGCTGGTGGGGCCTTTGTCCGTTGGAAGCATGCATGTCGATTGCAAACGGGGAAACCATGCCCATGTGCAATGTCAAAGAACATTGTTTTTGGCTGCTTTTGCAGTTTTCGAAAATGAAAAATATCTGCTACATTGCTTGAAAACATTTGCGAAACATCTGCTACATTGCCCGTTGGTAGGGGATGGACGGTTTTTTAGTCGGAAGGCCGCCGGGGGACTCGTCACGCAGATGCCAGTTTAACAATTAACATATTAATAACGTTTCATTTCTCAACTTTGATCTTAATATTTCTTTTATCTTCAGCGATGTCTTAAAAATCTGCGTCGACCGATTACCGAACCAGTCTTTAATTCATGGGTCCCCTGTGGTTTCGACTCTCGGGGCTCTGGGTCGAGTCAAGTCAATCACCCTTTCAAAGTGCACGCCTTAGAAAATTGTGACAGGACGGTGTCCTAACGAGAACCAAATCAATTAAAGTACACCACTCCCTTAAATTTTTTTACTTCATTATTATTATTACTAGTGTTGTATTTAGTCGATGAATGAACATACAGATGAAACACTATGTTCGGTGAGTGTGTATACCATAATTTGATCGAATGAACATACAGATGGCACACTATGCCCGTCCAATGTAAGTAACTTTTTTACTCAGTAAACTATAAGAGTTTGCTAGCTAATGCCATCCTAGCATTGGCATATAAAGAAAAAGAAAAAAGATTAACGAAGAGAAAAAGACCATCATTCTGCTTTCTGCTACTCCACATATATTTTAACAGCTGATTTTGCATTCATTGGCCTGATGATAGGCCCAGTGCACTTCAATTCAATCACTTTAGCATAGGTTCGAATTTTAAAAATATTCAAGGGGAAAAAAAAACCTAACTTTCACCATTTTTATAGGAAACCATGTGCATGGTAGGCCGTTGAAGTGTGCATTTGTACTGGAGATATGATGTATGAAAGTGAAACCATGTGCAATGTCAATAATTGAGTTTTGAGTTGTGGTGTTGTACAATCATAAATCTTCGGTTCTTTGTGCTGAATTTATGCACCCGAAAATGACAAAAAAATAATGTCTGGTCACAGATAACAAACAAAGTTGCCTTGCTTGACTACATTCGTGAAATATTGCCAAGCCATTATCTTTCATTCATGGGGTCGCCTGAGGCTACGGGGCTCGGAGTCGAGTCAATTCACCCTTTCAAAGTTCAGGAAATTGTGACACGACGGTCGCAATGAGACTGCCTAATAAAAGCACACCATTCACTTAAAATTTTATACTTCATCACTATTATTAGTATCAGTAGTGTAATTGGTCAATACTATTATTAGTATTAATATTGTAATTCGTCAATGAGTATTAAAGAATAATGTTATATTTTTTAAATAATATTTTAAAAATTTTATTCTAAATCATGTATTTAATAATTATTAGATAGTAAAATTATATTATGGATAATTTAAAAAATTATATTATCATTTTATCATTCAATAATTACTTGAAACATTAATTTGAAATAAAATTTTTTAGATAATATTAAAAAATATAACATTACTTTGTACATAATTTTATTGAATGAATATATTAACATTTTTGTCCAAAGAAAGAATAATCGGTCAATTTACTAAGGTGCTTTGTAACTCCATCTACCTTTACCATATTTAATTTTATTGTTAGAGAACAAAATCTTTTAAGGGTTTGGTGTTAAAATTTTGATGATTTAAAATTATTTGTGTACATGATTTTAAGTTGAATACTAATTAAGAGTCAACGCAAGGTCAAGTACCCATTGAACTTACAAAAAAGGAAGCGAAACAAAAAGTCAAAAGTAAAGAAATGCGAGAAAAGGCAAGAGGAAACCTGCCCAAGCAAGCTTGCTGCGACGCCAAAAATAGTAGTTGCAATGCCAAAATGTTGGGTTTATCTCTCTGCAGTGCTGGAATGAAATCGTGTCTTTGCCGTGGCGAAAGCTTTGTTTCGATGCAGCGTCGCATATTCATAAATTTGACAATTTTAGCATAGATTGAGTCCCCTAACACAATGACTCATATTCCAATTAGAAATAGGTTTTAAGGACTTTTTGAAGCCAATATAAACCTTTGTAACTCTTTAGAATAATTAAGCATCAAAGATGAAAATATAAGAAAGAATAAATAAATAGGTAGGGACTAGAGTGTTGAGTGTGTGGGAGAGTGCTACATGGGATCACTTGAGTGTTGAGTGTCCGAGAAAGTGATGATAAATTCTTTGAAAGAGAGCTCTAACTATTTGTTATATTCCTTAATTAATCTCATATTGTAAGATCTTAGTAATCTAAGAAATCTTTGTTATTTGATAAGTTTTTGTGATTTAAAGTTCTTTGTGAGCGGTTAATAAAAGAAGTTAAATTTTTGATCTACTGTAAACATAAGCATTTGTTGCTAAATTATGTATGTTATGTATTTTGTGGTGATTTGTTTATTTATCTTTATTATATGTGATCTTTTTATATTGTTAATTACTTATTGGTGAAATTTTATGCAATAATGCTAATATAATTTTAGAGTATTAAATACTAGTCACAAAAATATAAAAGCATGTAAAATTGTTTAATAAGTGGTGATAATACTATGGCTAATATTAATACTTAAATAGTATCAAATTGCAAAGCTAGGCTGATTTCCTAACATGTGCTAAGATGATTTCATGGGAAGATAATTAAGTAACGTGCGATTGTAGCCCCTATCCTTCGAAGTTTCAGGAAAATAAAGAAGAACTCGTGAAGATTTTCCAAAATCTTGATTGAGTCATGGCCGCCATGTAAAGATACATGAAAGCCTCCAAATTTCAAGGAACTGCTGACGGTTTTTACAGTTAAAACTTAAACAGCAGGAGTTGCCAAATACTTAGATGCCTCACCGTTTGTTCTTTGATATAATGGCACACGATATCGAATTAATCGAAGTACCTTGTATTTGAAGCGCGATCCACTAATTACTTAGCCTTTCACATTTAGTCAATTCAGGGTCGTCTCTGACACTACCAAATTATAGAGATCAGCAATCTGGGTTCCAAGATTAGTTTAGTTCGGATTAGTTCTTAGAAATAAAAACAGACATAAAATCAGAAATAGAATCAAACTCGATTCGATAATCGATTGAGTTTAAAAATACCCACTCTACCGAAAAAAATTTAACTCCACTTGCTTTGTTTTCGTTGTAATATAAGTTTTTAAGAAAAATGAAAGTAAGAGCAATAAAGAGAGAGAGAGAGAGAACGGCATATGGCATCTTTCTAAAGGGCCGAGTTAGATTCCCGACAACTACCAGCCCCTTGCAAACCAGTGGTCAAATCCTTTCCATTTTCCTCAGGTGGGATCCATCATAAACAATAATAGCTCCGACTGTAAAAGCAAAGAACATCCGTACGATATAAAGTAATCCCTTTCGAAATCGGGCGGCTCTCTGTTTGTCCACGTCATCAACGATCCTTTTTGTTCTGAGATCAGTTGCTTGTGTTCACACTATTTGTAGAAATGACTAATGAAACTGGAGCTGGTGGCTGGTCGGCTTTTGCCCGTTGGAAGCATGAATGTCGATTGCAAACGGGGAAACCATGTCCATGTGCAATGTCAAGTCAACTGTTGAGTTTCAGTTAGTGGCGCTTTACGTTAAAGAAGCTTGTACAAGTACAAAGCTGTGTTTTTTGCTGTTTCGCAAATGAAAAATATTTGGTGATAGATAACAAACAATGTTGCTCTTGCTAGAAAACATTTGCGACAATGGCCGTTGTGTGGGGAGGGAGCATCCGTGCCCCCGGGAGCTTGTCACCTCCTTTAAAAGTTCACGCAGTTGCCATTCTCCCACTTCGCATATAATTACTACTACATCAACACTTTTCAATTTTAATTTCAATATTACATTTACACTTTTTAGTTTTAATTTCAATTTTTTATTTATTTTAAATAATATATCAAATATTTATTAAATAATATAACAAAATAATTTTATAATTTATGAAAAAATAATCATAAAAAACATACCGCTTATGATATAAATTAGCATTTAAGTTGACAAACGTATTATTTATAAGGAGGTTGGCAAATTTCAGAAATTCCATCCAATCCTGACTTGTTTTCTTTCTTGCCAGAAAACGAAAGATCAAGTGCTTCGCAAAATCACGTGTTAAAATTGCTAGTAAGAAACAATGCGACGTGTTATTGCACAAGGCAGGTGAGTCGGAGTCCTTATCTAGCCCGACCCATCAAAGTTTGGGAGAATATAAAAAGGCCGCCCATGAAAGTTTCAAAAAATCAGGATCAAATTATTTATGAAAGCATCTAATACGAGCTATCGGTCCATATGTAACTGTAATTGCTTGTTCTTTCAAATTCCAGGCCACTGCCAAATCCAAGGCACTATTCCCAGTTTGATATAATCAAACAGCAAAGCGTTTGGTACTTACTTTCATAACGTAAAAAGAAGGTACATAAATAGACTATAAAAAAAATTGATAAAAGACAACAATATATGTCATCTACTGCAAGACCAAGTTACTTTCCTAGCAGCTATCAACCTCTTGCAAACTTGTAGTGAAACTCATCAATGGTGGAGTAGATCAAGCCTTCATTTTCAAGAGATGCAATTGAATCCCTGTTGCAGACGGTAGAATATAAGAAATAAGTACACAGCTCACTCGTGTGAATGGTCAATGCATAAGATACACGGAAGGTACATAAAATATGTAGAAAGAGAGCATGTGCACAAGACAGTGAGAGCAAGAGAGATTACTTGATCTTATTTTCTGGTATTTTTAGCTGCTGGGAAAGTTCCGCTATGTGTACTCCCCTTTCTCTTTCACTACAAACAAGAACCAATCACCAAATTCAGTTAAGGCACTTTGTTTCTTTATTTCTTTTCTTGATAGAAAAGCATCATAAAATGGCATCAAGAGAAATATATACCGAATGGCAAGTGTGCCTTGAAAAAATCAGATGAAACTCTTATAAATCATCAGGCTGAAAGCTAAAAACTATAAATCACAAGTAAAAATACAAGCCTACTGAAAACAAAAAAGAAACTAAAAGTGAGGAAAAAGTGAACTTGAAAAAAAAGAGTTTAAGAAAGAAATAGAGAAGCTTCCAAAGGATACAACTTCGACAACTGTAGCTAAAAAAAGCAATTTACTGAATACAAGTTTATGGTAAAAGATAGAAGGTTGGTGTGTATGACTGACCTGCTTGAAGGTTGCTGCAGATAATCCAAAATCAATTGATCACAATCCTTGAGACCATCGACACCAAATTGTGAAACAAGCTGCACAAAGAAAATAGAATTTATGACAAATACAGACACGAAGGGCAATGAAAATGAATCTTTCTGCAGTTGGATCACAAACGTGTTTTGATGGGGCTGTCTGATATCCATTTGTTCCAAACCGAGCAGGAGCATTCAGTGAAGAATCAACCATATGAGGCTGATTTGTAGCAACACCTTGTACCTTCAATGGGTGTAAATACTTAAATCAATCCATAATGAAAAACAGTATCAGATAACATACAAATTCATCCTAAGTGACAGAACACAAATGTCACTTTAAGGAAAAATTCTCAGTTCTCATGAATACCTGTAATTTTGAATTCTGCAAATGGGAGTGTATGCACTCAATATAGTGGCAAGTAACCTCGTCAAAGTTTGTCACGGGCCTAAAAAATGGAAAACCCATGAGGTCAAAGACTATCATTCAGTTTCTGATGAACGGAACCATCACACCTAAGTCATGACAACTGAAATATAGGCATAATACTTCTCAAATAAAAATCCACCAATCACCAAAAATTAAAAAAATAATGATAATAATTTAAAAAATTGAAGAAAAAAGGTGATTCAGAGGAGAGAAAATTCATTACAGCAGCTCAGAATATGGCTTGCCTAAAGATTACAAGCAGATTTGAAAAAATATTCCAAGATTTCTAGACTAAAGTGACATTATTATCATGTACATTGCAACTATTGTCAGTGGTATATTCAAGTTAAACTTCCACACAAGTACTGTTTTGCTGAAGTACAGCTACCATCATTAGCCATTGCAAGTTTCTTAAAGAAAAAATATTAGATGAGATGGTAGTGAGTTCTTATTTCAGAGCGTGAATGTCATATAACTATATATTGATAATGGAAGCAAAACCAGTTAAGCTTCCACACAAGTACTGTTTTGCTGAAATACAGCTACCATCATTAGCCATTGCAAGTTTCTTAAAGAAAAAATATTAGATGAGATGGTAGTGAGTTCTTATTTCAGCAAGAGATTTGAATGTATAGCTCCAAACAACAAAATTCAACTATTTTTATATACTTTTAGTAAACAGCATGCTAACTTAGATGACCCAATTTACTTATAAGATTTCGCATTTTCAGTACTTCTGCCAAACTAGTATAGGTACAAAAACACCATTTTGTGCTAACATTCTGTTAGAAACATCCCAACTCATAAGTTGCCTAGATTAAAACCAAACAAGATATCCAAGTCAGTTGAAAAGTAACAAAATATCAATCCAAAAGCTTCAGACAAACACTTGGGAATCAGTTAATAGTAGGTAAAACTAATAGGCAGTTTCTTTGTTTCACTTGAATCATACAAATGACTGCATTACCTAAAGCAACTTATCATATGATTTAAGGGTGTATGTGGTGTTATAAAGAAAATAAAAGACAATTACTATAGTATATATTCAAAAGCATACATATAAAAGCAAATTTGAATAGGTGATTTGTTGAACTAAACAATACATCATCTATATAGAAAGATGGATGTTCTTCTAGCCATACCTCACAGAGAATGCAACTAACTGCTTTTTCCCTTGAAAGCTTTTCAAATTCCCAACAAGATGAACATACATTCCATCTCTATTTAAGAATTGAAAAAATCAGAAATAATTTGATGGTAGCACATGAATATATAAACGAAATAAAGGTGATCCAAACTTAATACTACAAATAAACTAGAAGGAAAACTCACTGTATGGCCTCCATTTCCCTTGTGTCAAAAACCTCACTTGCCCTATCAAAAGCATTAAACATACATTAAATTAATCATGCATGACTTAGAGTGGAATATAAGAACTTAGGGACAATATCTATAAGCATTGTCTGCTCCATATATAAAGAGTTAATTTTTCCGACAAATAAAGTTCATAATGACTTGAGCTCCATGAAACAAAACAGCAATCTAAAATTCCAACTTAAAAAAACAAATGTATATGGATTGCATTCACATTGAAAAATATAATATTACCATCTTTTACATTCCATTCTCCCAGTTCCATCATCTAGAATGAAAGTAACATCAGAAGCTCTTTCATTTTTGTTGAAAACCAGACCAACCAATGTAACCTAAAGCAACACAACATCAAAACAACACCAATGTAAAGAAATATATAAAACAATCCTACTGTTTTCATTGATTTGGTGATAAACTTCTTTTCCTATCATTTATCAAAAAACAGACACTGCAAAACTGTTTTGTCCAAAAACAAACAATGTGCTAGGAGAGGATCTGAAGAGTTTACATTGTTAACCTCTGCACCGTTGATCACAAAACTTGATTTATCATCACCCGACTGGGAAGCTTCACTTGTCATCTTCACAGTCACAGGTACCAACCCTTGTGAATCACGACTCTGCAACCAAACAATCAAGAAAATTGTAAACATCAGGAACACCATGGGATTGCCAACAAAACCAAATAACTATAGATATTTAATTGACAATTTAGAGAAAATATAATTGAATTGAGAATCAATAAGTGGAAATCATGAAATTCCATCAACCTCTGAAGCTTAAATTTTGTGAAATCCCATATATTTGTCAAATCGATTACAATCTCTCAACACTCGCACAGAGAGTAAACGAAACCCTCAAATAAATAAATAAAACCCTAACTATATTTCTTATTCTCAATTAACAATACGGTACTAAACAGTCGACCAACAGCAATTAATTATTTCCCAAACGGACAGAAATTAGAGGGAAAATGTAAACAAAAGTCGAGAGAGATGACTGACTCTCGCCGTCGAAGCGGGGTAGTCGGCGGACTGAGTCGGCATGAATCCGCCGCCGGAGAATGCATTGTTGGCATCGAATTGGCTGCTCGAAAACATCTCTGAAAACCCTAGAGCGTGAAATTCGAGGATTGGCGATTCAAATCTGATTCTTACGGCGAGCTTTTACGCGCATATCAGGTGATTTTAGGGTTTCCCGCCAATTTGGTTTCTTTTTCCCGCGAGTAATTTAGGTTAGACCTGTAGCCTATTCCAGGTCTCTTTCAAATTTATAGTTCCTTGTGAACCGGATAAAAGCTTGACGCCCGGTCTAACCCAGGTTGGATCGGATAAAAACTTAGTAAGTTATATAAATATATATATTTATTTATTTATTTGGCGAGTTAAGTAATTATCACACAACAAGCAGTAATGTCACATGATATAATTAATTAAATTTATAATTTTTATATTATTTATAATATATTATAAAATTGTACAACATATTTAAGAGTTCATTTATTATCAACTTATTCATTTAAATAAAACTCTATGCATATCTTCAGATATCATTTAACTAATACATTCTATTTTGTTGTAATATTTTTTTAGTCCTTTGTTAATTTGTGTGGAGATAATAGGTTTTTCCAATTTGAAAATTTACTGGATTAATTTGGAATATAATTTTGTTCGCCTTACTTACATGTTTCGATTGTATAAAGGTCCTAGTTTAAAGTTTATTAAGTTCTAAAAGCCTGTGTAAAATTGTTCTTGGAAAGATTAAAAGTGAGTTTATAAAGCTAAACGTAAATTTAGGTGTTTGTTAAAATAATTTTACAATTACTTTTGGTAAAATCATCTCTTTCTATAACAGATTTTTAAATAATGAAGAGATGAATGATTTTTCATATTTTAAATTTAAAAATCAATTTTATCTTTAGATATAATTTCAATTTTATCCTATACAATTGAAAAAAAAATCTAAAATCATCATAGTATAAATTATTTAATTTCAATTCTACTTGAAAAAAAAAATCATTAAACTTATTAGAAGGCTCATAAATGAATAATTTTTTCTTTTTATAATAATAATATGAAACGAGACTTGAACTTTTTTTCTTCAATAAGAGAAAATAGAAGATGGCCCTCTCACGGGGGGAAGCTATTAACTTTCTTTTTTTGATAAATTTAAACAAATACAAAAATAAATAAAAATTATAAAATATATATTTATTGTATTTTTTATAATTGTTATGTTATTTAATTACATTACAATAAAGACTTTTTACTGTATTGCTCTAATAAAATTATCTAATAAATTATGCCACTTATTGTAAATTAATTATCTCTCGTTTTTTTATGCACGATTATAATTGGGTAATTAATTAAATAATAATATATTATTATATAATCCTATAAACAAAGTGATGGGAGGAACAAAATGTAAGACTCTCTCATCTTGGATATCCCTTGTCTTATCAACATTTTATTTATTATCACTATTTTAAAGGACTTTTGTCAAACATTGTATTTTATATTGCTTTTTAAAGAATCCTTGAATCAGCATAACTAATAGAATGAAAAATCCTAAATAAGATCGGATGAACCAATCTTATGGTTTCATGGATATATATTTTAAATAATTTTACTTAAAAAAAATATGAATTATTGCAAAATCTTTTCTTAAAGGGAATATCATTGCAAGAATTTATTACTTGTTTTATTTTTTGAAGCATTTTCACATTAATCCAATAACTATCAAACCACTTGACATGTTGTGAAAATTGAATGAATTCACATGCTCTCTTAAATTGTACTTCTATTATAAAATAGTACTTATTTTATGTAAAATTATTATTTTTTTTCCTTAAGTATATCAATAAAAAGTGATGAGATATTTTTATTCTTCATGTATTGAATTAATTACAAATAAATCTATATTTTTTAATTTAATAATTTTGTTAAATAAATAGGTAATTAAATTATTATACGTATTATTTTATCACTCAATCTAAAAACTTAAATTAATAAATAAAAAATTTATATTAATATTAAAAATAAGTTTATAATAATACGAAGAATAAAAATATCTTATTATTTTTCAATTATATATTTAGGGGTAAGGTAGTTATTTTATATAGATTTAGTAATACTTTGCAATGAAAACTTAATAGAAGTAAGTACAACTCAAAAGGGTATACGTGGTATTTACTCCAATTTCAGGGAGTGTATCAAATAATCTCATAATTAGTAGACTCATGTAAAATTTCTCTAAAATTCAGGGGGCTATGTCAAATTACATCCCTAAATAATAAATAAAATGAATAATTTATTCCGTTTTATAAAGTAAGAAACTTGTTGCTTACAGAGCCACACGAAAGTGCTGATTGGTTGCGGCTTCGTGCGTTTCCAGACGAAGGCCAAATTTCACGACCAAATTACTTTGTTTTTCCTCACTTACATTTCCATTCCACTTGCGTCTTTGCCTTAAATTTATCCATAAACAAATAGATGTCCCCATTAACAAGTTTCTGTGGCTGCCCCATCTTCAATTTTCAATTTTCATTTTGTTATTATTTCCTCTTTATAACCGATTTTTGAAAAGCTTCTTGCTCACCTCGTTAACCACTTCCCCTTTCTGTCACCAAAATTCACACGCAACCATGGCTTTGATTCATCCAAATTGCATACACTCACTTTCACTTCACCGAACCAAGAAGCTCGGAAATGAATCTTCAACTTCGAAAATATCTCCGTTTCGATATTCGACGGCTTTGCAAAGAAGCAAAAGGAGATTCTCAGTTTCAATCTCGGCAGCTTCGACGGCTCGTGAAGCTTCGAGTACCGGCGTCACAACAGCAACGAGCTTGACGGAGAAGAGATCGTTGCAAATAGCGAAGTCTAGTAGTGCTATGGAACAATTGGACATCGAACGCGGCGTCTGCGTGCCGTTTCGCAAATACTCACCTGAGACAGTACGATTAGTGGAGACCAGTAATTGTATTTATTTATTTTGTTATTTTTTGTCATCTATTCGTTGCTGGCCATTCACGAATTTCACATCAAGTTTTTTTGTTAGTGATTTCTGACTTGTTCTGTGATTACGATTAATTTGGCGTCAATTTTAGGAATTGAAATGCTTTTAGTTTTAGCAGTGGCAAATGCATTCCAAATGGATCCTTTGTCGTGGTTTGAATTTGATTGTATTGTTGTTGGTAATTAGGTGAGGAGTACGGTGTTGGAATCTAGAGGGGCCGTGCTTTCACTAATGTTACGGGGAGTGGAGATAGTATGGAATTTGGGACTTTATTGGTCTGCTCTGATGTATGATTGCTTAGTTGGGAGGGACAAGGAGGTCGTTCCTGATCGTGCTCGCCAACTTCGGAATCTCTTGTGTAATTTGGGGCCTTCCTTTATCAAAGCTGGGCAGGTTCATCTCCATTTCATAGTGCATGATTTTCCTGTATCATTACAAGAATTGAATTAGGAAATAGAGTCTGAAACTAATTTTCTGACCATTTTGTTCCAAATTATGAGTGTCAAGTATGGGTATGTGTTGTGGGTGTCAATTGGTTCAATTGACAGAGCTTCTTAGGTTAAAATAAGAGGTTTGGAGTTTAAACTCCACTCACACCAGGGTGGTCGAGAGGAGTTTGGTTTATACTTTTTTTCTTTTGTAAAAAAGTATAGATATGTGTTGAATGTTGGAGTCTATGAGTTGAGTTTGAACTCAACAACTGGTAGATATGAGTCTTGAAGCCTCTTTTCCCATGGATCTTCAGTTAAGAACATGCATTTTGGTCTTGGGTTTTACCCATGAATGAGTGGTCTGCCTGTTCTCCAGGTGCTTGCAAACAGGCCTGATATAATAAGGGAAGATTATATGAATGAACTCTGCATTCTTCAAGATGATGTTCCCCCATTCCCAAATCAGGTAAAAATGTGCTACGATAATAGCTTTTAGGCAAACAGCTTTATAAGTGTTTTTTTCTTTTTTACGTGCAATTTTGTGTTGCGGGCAGGTACAATACTTTCCCTTAACTGCTGAATGGTTTGATAGGTCGCTTTTAACATTATAGAAGAGGAATTGGGACGACCCTTAGAAGCTGTCTTCAGCAAAATTTCTTCGCAGACAATAGCAGCTGCAAGTTTGGGTCAAGTTTACCGAGCTACCTTGCGTGACACTGGGGAGGATGTTGCAATTAAGGTTGTATCATGTTCATCTGGTGGTCTATGTCTACTACTATCGATAGCTTGCAATTAATACACACACAAAAGTTTTAACCTTGCCCATTTGCTTCCTAATACTCTTTGTGACAGGGTTCGTTAAAGTAGTTAAATTATCAACTACCAAAACTGTAGTTGTGGCATCTTGTCTTCCCTTCATGAAATCATACTTGAATAATTTGATGGATCATGATAAAATCTGTTATTTCATCAGTTTCTGCAATCATATGAATTCTCCCACCCTTAGGTTCGACTCACGCCTCTCCACTGGACCATCAACCGAAGCAATAATATTTTTTTCATTATAAAATTTTCTTTTGATCACGAATATCTTTTTCTATAGTTCCAAGGATGGTTTTTTTTTTAAATTTCCCTTATTAATGCCATGGGCATGCTACATTAGCCCTTCCTTTTATGCTTTGCCTCAAGTTAATGCAGTTCTTTCAATTTTTAGGGTATGTCTTGTTTAGTGTGAACTCTTGAGATGTTGCTCTTGCACTAAAAAGTTAGGCTAGGAAGTTTTGTGCTAGAACTAATAGACTTGCATATGCTTACAGGTTTTGTGCTAGAACTAATAGACTTCCATATGCTTACAGGTTCAGAGGCCCAAGATAGAGCCTATAATCTATCGAGATCTTTTTCTTTTCAGAACTCTTGCTTCATTCTTAAATGGAATCAGTCTACAGAAACTCGGTTGCAATGCTGAGCTGATAGTTGATGAATTTGGTGAAAAGCTTTTGGAGGAGCTTGATTACACTTTGGTATATTACAGAACTCTCCCATGTTTCACATAATAATATGTTGATAAGTTGTACACATTCTTAGGGGGGCTTTTAGAGAAGCATTTTGGGCAAATCATGTTTACACTTCTGGCTTTATCATATTCATCTTGATTCATTTGTTTTTTCCTTCTATAGTTTAACCATCTCTAATTGCTCTTTTTTCCTTTTTCCATTCAGGAAGCCCGGAATATAGAAGACTTTTTAGAGAACTTCAAAGATGATCCTACTGTCAAAATTCCTCGGGTTTACAAGCAACTTTCTGGTTCACGTGTTTTAGTGATGGAGTGGATAGATGGTATTCGGTGCACTGACCCACAGGTTGAATATCAAGACTAATAATAGATGGCACTATTTTAAAGTAATTTATCAATTTCAAAGAAAGAAATATTATAGGACCCACCTTTATAAATGTTTTCTCTCCGCGTCTCAGGCTATTAAGAGAGCTGGCATTGATTTAGACGGGTTTCTGACAGTGGGAGTGAGTGCTGCTTTGAGGCAACTGCTAGAATTTGGATTATTTCATGGAGATCCCCATCCTGGAAATATCTTCGCTATGCGTGATGGACGTATTGCATATGTGGACTTTGGAAATGTTGCTGAACTTAGTCAAGTAAGTTGTGTTCTAATAAAAATGCTGTAAAAAAAGATGATATTAAATTTTGTAAAATTTATTTTCAACATGGCCGTTGCATATAATGAGAGAGATATTTCATTTTTCTTCTTCTTTATAGCTCTTCTGCTTATGTTAGATATGAATATATTGGCAGTAGATAGGATATCTCTGTTCCTTTTCACATTTATAAAAACCTACTTTGATCATTACACCAGTTAACTAAACAACATCCTATGCATGTTGTAAGCATATTGCACTTTGGCATAAGGATGATTTTCACCAAATTGATATTGGTTGTCCGCAAAGATAAAGACTCTTTAGCTTGTCACTACCTTTTTCTCTAAGTTGTAAAGTTATAGCCATTCTTTTTTATACATCATCATTTGAGATTCATAATTTGGTTGTTCTTCCCTTTTCTCTTTAGTAAATACACACAACATAGATTATGCTCCTTCTTCTGCACCCATTTTTATTCTTGTTTATATCTTTCAGCAAAATAAACAGATTTTGATTGATGCTGTCGTCCATGCTGTCAATGAGGATTATGTTGAGATGGCAAATGATTTTACCAGACTTGGGTTCTTGGCCAAAGGAACTGATGTCTCTCCTATTATTCCAGCTCTAGAAGCAATCTGGCAAAACTCAGCTGGAAAAGGACTCTCAGATTTCAATTTCCGAAGTGTTACAGGTGCTTATAAGTTTTCTACTGCTCTTCACTGGGTTTTCTTTTTTGTGTATACTTTGATGATTTACTGTGACGTGCATCAAAACCAAGAGTTGTGCTCTCTGTGCTGCAGGGCAATTTAACATGTTAGTTTACAACTATCCTATCCGTATCCCAGAGAGGTTTTCCCTTGTTATTCGTTCTTTATTGACACAAGAGGGCATCTGTTTCACATTGAAGCCAGATTTTAAATTTCTTGAGGTGAACACAAATCTTCCCCTTTTCTGTGTCTATTATGTCAGCTAGCTGAAAAAGTTGTAAATCCATGCTATTTCTTAAAGTTCTTGCAATTTAAAATCTTCTACACCTACCTCAAACCGTGTTTACTAACAACTTCAAGCACTTGAAATTTTCACGGATTATAAACAACTGCTCTCTCGTGATATGTGGTCTTTTATCTGCATTGCCTTGTATTTCTTCTTTTTTCTTCTTCCGTATATATATTAATCTTAAGCCGTAACTAGGTTGCATATCCATATGTGGCAAAGCGGCTGCTTACAGATCCTAATCCAGCTCTTCGTGAACGCCTTTTACAGGTAAATTTCAACGCCTTCTTATCATTAGACGTGTATCAATCAATTAGCTCTGTGTTCCTAGGACCTACTTGTTCAAAGTTCAATGTTTATTCTTGAGTTGAAAAGACACTTTATATCAACTTCTTATATATTTCAATGTATCGTTTGGCTATTTGAACCATTTTAATAATAATCTACTACTTATCTTAGGTTCTTTTCAAAGATGGTGTTTTCCAATGGAAGCGGCTTGAAAACCTAATTACTCTTGCAAAGGAAAATGTGGCCAAGATGAGCAGCAACCCGGCATTGCAAGTAAAGAACATGTCAGTATCCATCTCAGAACTGACTTGCTTACTCAGTTTTTCAATCTGCTTGAGAGTTTCAAGAACCTGTATTCGCATTGTCTGTTTTTGCAGGCAGAATTCAAAGAGGTTGCAAGTTCAGAGAAAATTGGACTTGACTGACACCATTAAAGACGGAGCTCGCCTTTTCTTCATTGATGAAGGAATCCGCAGACAGCTTCTTCTTGCTTTGACAGAAGATTCGAAGCTTCACATTCAAGAGGTTTGATAACCCAAACATCACTCATTTTATCCAATTGCAATATCTTATTTCTAAATTGGCTGAAATGTCATCGTGCCTTTTGTAGCTTGTTGATGTATACAGGCTAGTTGAAAGCGACATAGATATGCCTTCATTAGCTATGGATGTTGTACGAGGTAAAGTAGCAGTAAACCTTTTCAACTTAAGCCACGGATCCAATACGTTTTCAATAGTAGGCAAATTAAAGTTTGTTATATTGTTTATTTCTATTTTAAGATCGAGGATTATATAAATATAATAACTACGCTATTCCATATTTGCTTCTCAAATTTTTATGCTTCGACTTGACTCGCAGACCTACCCACTGTTGTCCGGGATCTTGCACTTTCCTGGAGTGACTCAATTTTATCAGACCGATGATTAAAGCCTTCTCAGGAAGTAGCTGCAGTGAGACACAAATTTCAGTTGATTTGGATGAACATTAAAATTATACCGTACTTCCGAAAGGCATCAAGCATTTCTTCCTTCACAAGAGCTTGCCAAGCAAATATTTTGACACTAAACACAACCACGTTCCATCGTATAGAAATCAATTTTGTTTGATTGTATAAATATACATGACCAGAACCTCAGACCACAGGAAATTGTATAGTTTTTCAGGGAACATAGCGTGTGTTAGTGTTAACAGTCAATTCGACCTCAACTATAAATTGGTTTTTTTTATTTGGAGGCCACCTTAATTTCCGATTTCTACGAGTACAGTTTCCTCTTTCGTATGCATTGTATGAAATATTTGAGGATTCATGTGGATTTCATATAACTAAATTTATGAGCAGAATTCACAATTTAAACCCCAAAAAAAAAATGGTTACATGATCAATGTCGAAATTCCAAATTCAAAAAGTTTGTCCTTCACAAAATATAAACCAAAAAAAAAAAATGTGTGAAAGTTGAATTTATTGTGGAGCTAACTATAATGTTACATCTATTGTTGACTAATTTTACATAAGTAAAAGGTTGTGGATTTAAATTTATAAATTGGACACGTTTGGTATGCCATATGTAGTGCATTTTATCTTATTGTAGTATTTAGTATTTTGTCAATATAATTGTATAGTATTGGACAATATAAATAAACTATACTAATTTGGTGCAAAATAAACTCAAAATTTTAATATCAATTAAATGTTCAAATAAATATTAGAAAATATTGAAATAAATATATTTTTTATGAAAATTATTAAACATATACAAATGCTCCTCTTTTTTTCCGTTAAAAAAAGGGATGACATAATTTTTCACGAGGTTGGGGTCTCATGGATATCCGCCTCAAATGAAGAGTAATTTAAATTATATTTTAAATATTTTTTAGGGATAAATGGGTATGGGTACAATAAGCTAAACTCTAATTAAATTTGGGTTGGGTTTGGAGATAAGTTGATTTTTTTAAATCCGCCCTAAATACCCGATTTAAAAATAAAATAAAATAATATTAGTGTAGAAAAAATTTATTTATTTATACAAATCAAAGTTAACTCCGTGCTAAATATGGAGGTATAAAATTTATTTATATTATATTTTTAAATAAAAAATATTCTTATTCATATTTTTAATTTTTAATTCCTTTCTTTATTTTTTAATTATATTTGATATTAGACACTTGATTCCAAATTGGAGTGAACTCATTTGTTAAAAAAAGATGAAGAGGAACAAATAAAAGAGGTAAATGATTTTATTACCATTCTTAATTTCTTAGTCATCACTCATCTAACTCAAATTTTCTTTTACTTTGTGTTATATGTTTGGAAAGAATCTTAATAGAGACTTGATGTTTGGATTACAAATAAAGTATGATGATTTAAATGTCAAAGTTCAAAGAAACCATTTATTTTTGTGATTTTTAGATTTTAATTCAAATTATTGAATTTTAAAATTAATGGTTGAAGACTCAAGTTAGTTTTCTATTTTCATGTGATGTTTATAATTGTTTTTATATATTATGATTGTACAGGGTAAAAGATTATTTTATAAAATTAAATTTGTATAAGTAAAATAACATTTAAGAAATTAAAAAAAATCGGGTATGGGATACCCATGCGTTCACCAACTCTAAATCCGAAAGATATATATCGTGTATGGGAATCCTCACACCATTCGGATATAAAGATGAAAATTATGATCCTCACTCTAACCTATCCCATTGCCACCTTTACTTAACAATCAATTTATTTTTAAGTACTTGGGTTTGAGGAAATAAGACACTCTTAAATTTCAATGGAGTTTAATTTTTGTGACAGATTTTTAAGTATGAATGATCAAATTTTGGG
The DNA here is from genome assembly GCA_946807835.1 of Ailanthus altissimus. Lineage (NCBI taxonomy): Eukaryota > Viridiplantae > Streptophyta > Magnoliopsida > Sapindales > Simaroubaceae > Ailanthus > Ailanthus altissimus. Next base: position 34,386,509 of record OX327686.1, on the reverse strand, counting down.
TTTTAAGCATAGAGAATTAAGTCTTGAGTTCTCCATACCAATAATTAAGGTTTTAATATAGATTTTCAAGTATAAGAGATCAAGTATTTGTGTTATTTAGGTCAAGTGAGGGGCACAACTAAGGGATAAAATTCTCTATAGGGACCCGTCTTAAATGAGAAGTAATTCGAGTTGCATTTTAAGTATTTTTTAGAGATGGGACGGATTTAGGTACAATAAACCAAACCTGCATTAAATTCAAGTTACTTTTAGGGATAAGTTGATTTTTTTAAACTCGACCCAAATACTCAATTTAAAAATAAAATAAAAAATGAGTATGCAAAAATTTACTTATTTATACAAATTAAAATTGACTACATACTAAATATAAAGTTATAAAATTTGCTTACATTATATTTTTAAAACTTTTATTCTTATTCATATTTTTTTATTTTTAATTCATTTTTTTTTAATTATATTTAATATTAGACACTTGCTTTTCAATTTGGAATGAACCCATTTGTTAAAAACAAAAAGATGAATAAGAGCAAACAAAAGAGGTAAATAATTTTATTATAATTCTTAATTTTTTAATCATCACTCATCTAACTCAAATTGTTTTTTACTTTGTGTTATAGGTTTGGGAAGAATTTTAATAAAGATTTGATTTTTAGATTATAAATAAAGCATGATGATTTAGATGCCAAAATTTAAAAAAACTAATAACTTTTATAATTTTTAAATTTTAATTCATATTATTAATTTTTAAAATTGTAGTCGAAGACTTGAGTTAGTTTATATTTTCATGTAATGTTTATAATTTTATTGATATATTATGACTGTACGGGGTAAAAGATTATTTCATAAAATTAAATTGATACAAATAAAATAATATTTAAAAAATAAAAAAAAAATTCAAGTTTAAGGTACTCATGGGGATTCCCAACCCCAAACCCAAAAGACATACATCGGGTATAGGAATGGAGATTGCGATCTCAAACCCAACCAACCACATTGCCACCTTTAGGCACAACCTCTTAAAGTCTAAACTCGGTATTAATAATTCAAAGTACAATGATAAGTATCAAATCTAAAGAATCAAATATTAAAATTTTAAAGTCAAGTTAAAATTAGAACAGATTAAAACCTCTTAAAACTCTAATATAAGAGATTCATGCCATAGGACCGGGTTTTAAGTCTTAGATCCTACTATATTAAGTATTTGTTAGGTTGGATTTCTATACTGGCCAAATAAGTTTTTTTAATGTCAAAAGTTCTTTTCAAAATTTTTAATAGCATTTGGTTACAATTAAAGAAAAGTTTTTGGAGATTAAAAAAATTATTTTGCCTTGTAAAAGTTTAAATTTTGAGCTTTTGAAAGTAGAGTTTTTTAAATTTTTTTAATATGTGTATAATGTCACATATATCATAATAATATATATATATATTTATTTTTATAGTGTATCCTTAATAAAATAAAACTTATTCAACTAACATATTTTTAATATTTTCTTATAAGTTATTATATTTTTAATTATTGTTATTTTTACAACCATCATGTTCTTACAAGAGACCAAAGTCTTTTATTGATTATTTTATTTTTTAAATAAAAAATATTATTTATTTTCAAATTTTATACCAAACATAATAATTTAACTGATTCGTTAATTATAATATATTAATTTTACTTAATTATTGTATTTTAAAAAATTAAATTTGAGAAAATATATGATAAATTTAAACTTATATATATAAAATATTGAATTGTTTAGAATTTAAATATAAAATTTTATTAAGTATTCATTTTGGTAATTTAATAACAGATAAGTATTTTTAATAATGTATAACCAAACGATCTAATACTTCAATTTATTTTTTAATTTAACAATCAAATGATCAATGATTTTTTTCTTAAAAGTTATACTTCAAAAAAATTTACTTTTAAAAGCTTCACTTCTAAAAGCTATATTTAAAAAGCTCAACCAAACGAGTCCTAAGTGCCCGTTTGGTTGGACTTTATTGTTGGCTAGAAGAGTTTTTTTTAATGATAAAAGTTATTTTTAAATTTTTTTGATGATGTTTGGTTGTATTTAGAGAAAAATTTTTGGAGATTAAAAAAACTATGCTACTTCTACTTGTAAAAACTCAAATTTTGAACTTTTTGAAGTAAAATTTTTTGAATTTTTTTAATATTTGTGTAATGTCATGTATACCTTAATAATATTTTATTATTTCCAAAGAATACCCTTAATGAAAATAAATCCTATTCAATTAATATATTTTTAATATTTTATTAAATTCATTATATTTCTAATTCTAGTTATTTCTATAATCATCATATTCTTACAAGAATTTATTAAAAAAATTTATTGATTATTTTATTTTATTTAAATAAAAAGAAGTGTTATTTCATTTTTAATTTTTGTACCAAATACAATAATTTATATTGATTCGTTGATTATTATGTATAATTTTTACTTGATTATTGTGTTTAAAAAATTGAATTTAAGAAAATAAATAATAAATTTAAATTTATATATAAAAAATATTAGATTGTTTAAAATTTGAATATAAGTTTTATTAAGTGTCTTTATTGATAATTTAATAATAGATAAATATTTTTAATTATGTATATATAATTAAACGATTTAATATTTTAAATTTTTTTTTAATTGATAATTAAACGATTAATAATTTTTTTTAAAAAATTTTATTAAAAAAAATTAACTAAATGAATCTAAAGCTTGTTTAAAGATGGATGGGGGCTCAAAAATTAAAAAAGGAGATTTTTTTATAATTAAATATTTAATTAAATTAAAATGATATTGTGCTATCTTACTCCAATATTTTGTTACCTATTATTATTATTATTATATTATTATTATATTTTCAAAAGATGTTGCGTAAGAAATAATAGATTATTTTATTAATGAGATTAAAATTAAATAACGCCAAATACGCGTACAAAATTAATACTATACAATTCATTTATATTATAGCCAAATAAATAATAAAAAGGTAAGGCCTCTGTCTCTCCCCGTAATTTTTTCGAACCAGGAATTTTTACTCCGCAGAGTAGCTGGTAGCTACACATCTAGAGAGAAAAAGCGTAGAAGCATCTTCGAGCAGCAAAGCTTCTTCAATCTCATTGTTCGTCTCTTCCTTTTCACGGGGGTAATTGCTTTTCTTTTATAATTTTTGATTCTATTTTCCCTCTCTCAAAATCTAACCAGGCCGACTCGTGAAGTGAATCGGAGTTTAATTCGCGAATCTCCCAAAATTATTTAATTCGCAATAAAATTTTCCGCCTATTTGTGGATTAATTGTATTAGTACTACTCAATATTTGCGCTTGGCAATGACATTGCAGGCGGATACATTCATGTGGCAGAAGGAGAAAGCGATCGATTCTCGATATCGGAATCTTCGATTTTATGCTAATGTTTTTTGTCGGTGTTATCGCGTTTTAGATTAAAGTTAAAATTAACGGGCTTTTGATTTTACTTCTGGGTACGTAGTTCAAGTTCTTTCTCAATTGGGAATTTGGGATCTCTCGTTTCTAGTTCTTTACAAATTCTTATTGCCGATTTTGAACTTCTTTTGTTATCAGGATCATGCCTCGTAAAATTAACTACGATGATGACAATTATGGCGACGGCTACGATGACTATGAAGATTACGACGACTACGACTACGATTATGATGGAGAAGAAAATGGTTGGAATTTTTCTTGTACTTTAAATTTTTTGTGATGTGCAAAATTGGACATAGAATTTTGTACTGCTAGTTCAAAAGTTAATAGTATTGTGTTGTGTTGTTGTTTATGTTATTGATTTGTTGGCTTTTAATATTTGCTCTTTGCTGAAGCAAGAGACACAACAGAGTCTAAGCGAGAAACTGCTAAGGCTAATGTTTGGCGTTGCGGTATTTGCACATATGACAATGAGGAGAGCATGTCTGCATGCGATATTTGTGGAATTCTTCGTACTCCTTTGCTTAACTTTTCCGGCAACAACAACAATAACAAAATAGGTATTCATACCTTTATTGTTTGATTTAAACTCAAATGAGTAACTTGCCATATGGATTGAACTTGCTACTTTGTTTACTGCTTCCTAGAAAAACTAAGAAATATTAATGGTAGTCATGGTTTTAGGGATCAGCTCTTAAGTCTTACTTTAGCCATTTTGCAGACAGCTTGCGTCTCTTTTAGGTTTTGACCTCTTTGTTAGTGTCTTTGTTATACAATTTTGCTTTCTAGTTGGTTGGCCTTTATATAGAGTAGATCTCTTTCATGCAGTTGGTGGCATATGCAAAGATTCTGGAGCATCCATAATGGCCAAGTCTCTTTTTGCATCATTGCCGCATCGCACCCCCAAAAAGGCTGTAGTAGTTCAACAGCAGAATGATGGTCTTGTGACAGAAGAGGGCAATACCTTCCACAAACTTGGGAGTATCCATGGAAATTTTCTTAAATTTCATGAGGCTTTTTCCCAAGACCATTCCAAAATAAATATAGGTCTGCACGTGTTCTAGGATAGGATGTAGATCTGTATTCTATGGAAATTTAACATCATTTTGTTTTGGTTTTAGTACTATGTTCGGAATAGTGCTTCATTTTTATATTTTAGTGTTTGAAATTTTTGTCACTTCGGAAATTATTTGTAAACCTTGCATATGTTGATTGTACAGACCCTTTCAAGTTTGATGTTCCTTCACCTGATGATTTGGTTTCTAATGGATTGCGCTCTTCCAAAACGGGTTTGAGAGGTACCTTTACTGCTGACATGTTATATGTCTGTAGTAGTCAATTTCTAAGGAATTAATCTGTAATATGCATTTAGTCAACTAGTAAACCGAAGGAATTCTTCTTTGTATGTGATTTTAATTGTTCTTGGCTAAGCCTCAGAGCAGTATACTTTTGTTTTTGATTTTGTGAGTTTTCTGTGATTGTCATGCAATTTAATTTATAGTTCCCTCAGTTTTCCTAATGATAGTAAGCTAAATTAATGCATTATATTGAAAGAATTTTTTTGATGCTCGTCTGTTCATTTAAATCTTGTCCTATTTTTGTACTACCTTTGACTGCAGGCAATTTTGTGGGCTTAAGATCTTCAAGGGTTTCCTCAAACATCTCTGAGAAAAATGTTGCAGTTAATATACAATCAAGTGCTAAAAAATCTGATAGAGTAAATGCATTAATGCCAAAAGATAAGCAATTTATCCCGGATGAGAGCTATAGTTCAATGAATGAAGCAGTACAGGCAAGTTCTAGAAGTGAAGATAAGTCTTCTTTGGTAATGGCAAAAGATAGACTGGGCAGTGTAGATGAGGGAAGTTGCTCTAATGATGGTGCAGTTAACACACATTCTAGTGATGTGAGATCGGGTAGCTCATCTTCATTGATGCCAAAAGAAAGATATGGTGCTGCAGGTGACAGCTGTCGTTCTTCAATGGATGGGGTTGAACCACATAATCGTACTGGTAATTTGACCAAAAATTTGAAGAATATGTCATTGACTGTTAAGTCTGGAAATTCAACCAATGTTAGTGTTAGAAGAGCAAGTTCCCATACAGAGTATAAACCTGAAAAGTGGATGTTCCCTGACAAGACAGGAGATGGATTGACTCAACTAAATCTTGCAATAGTAAGTCAACATCTGAATTATAGTCTTATGTAAGAAATTAAGCTTTCAATTTTTATTATTCATATCCACGGTGCTTTCTTTTTATATGTCATTTTAGGTTGGCCATGTCGATTCTGGAAAATCAACACTCTCAGGTAGACTGTTGTATCTTCTGGGACGAATATCCCAAAAGCAAATGCACAAATATGAAAAAGAAGCCAAATTGCAGGTACCTTACTGTGATTTTGTGTGTCTATCGATTCTGTTATTGCCTATTTCTGCTGCTAGTTGTTTTTGTTGGATTGATGTAGTATTTGTAATTTGATCAGGGCAAAGGGTCATTCGCTTATGCTTGGGCCTTAGATGAGAGTGCTGAAGAAAGGGAACGGGGGATAACTATGACTGTGGCCGTTGCATATTTTGATACTAAAAAGTATCATGTTGTTGTGCTAGACTCTCCAGGCCATAAAGATTTTGTCCCGAACATGATTTCTGGAGCTGCCCAATCTGATGCTGGTATTCTTGTTATAGATGCATCAGTTGGCTCTTTCGAAGTTGGTATGGATGGTACAAGAGGGCAGATTAGGGAGCATGCACAACTTGTTAGAAGTTTTGGTGTTGATCAAATTATTGTTGCAGTTAACAAAATGGATGTTGTACAATATTCTAAAGATCGGTTTGGTTCAATAAAACAACAACTTGGAACGTTTCTTCGTTCTTGTGGTTTTAAGGACTCAAGTGTGACATGGATTCCATTGAGTGCCATGGAAAATCAAAATTTGGTGACGGCTCCTGTTGATGCTCGGCTGTTATCTTGGTAAGTCATATTTTATGGTTGTAGGATTTGTCTTTGGTAATTATGATTTAACTTGGTTCTATCTTTCTCTGAGAATTTGATACTGTCACTATTATTAAGGAACTGTATGTTATTTTTGATAATCTCTAGTGTCAAGTAGAATCTGATTCATTTGCTCATTGAGCAACTGGTACAAAATAAATCAGATTGATTTTTCGGTCAAAAGTACTATGTGAAATCTCCATCTTAGATTATTTTTGATAAATCTGTAGTGATGTCACAGATATTAAGGATTGACCTGGTAACGGCTATGCAGGTATCAGGGACCCTGTTTGTTAGATGCAATTGATTCCTTACGACCTCCTTCTAGAGATTTTTCAAAGCCTCTGCTTATGCCCATATGTGATGTTGTTAAATTACAACATGGGCACGTGTCCGCCTGTGGTAAACTGGAGGCTGGAGCTCTTCGAAGTGGATTGAAGGTATGCAATTACAGTGACTAAAATCATTTAAAATAAACGTATGGAATGTGGATGCTTGGTTGTGTTTCTGTGATTCAAGTCTCTGTTAGTTTGCTGGGTTATGGATATTGATCTTCAGTAAATAGAATTTTTATACATAAAGTAGGAACTTTTTTGCCATATGGTAAACTATAACATAAATGTAACGGTGAAATTTCAGGTTTTAGTCATGCCGTCTGGAGAAGTGGGCACTGTGCATTCCATAGAACGCGACTCTCAGTCTTGTACCATTGCCAGAGCTGGAGACAATATAGCTGTCAGTCTGCAAGGTATTGATGTAAGCCATGTGATGTCTGGGGCCGTGCTATGTCATCCTGATTTCCCAGTTGCAATAGCCACACATTTAGAGTTGAAGGTGCTTGTCTTGGATTTTGCACCTCCAATTTTAATTGGTTCTCTGGTAAGCATTCATTTTACTCAACACTTTGCCTCTATTGTATGTTGCACCAACGTGTATTGTTTCATAAAATATATCTAAATCTTGTGATTGGAATTATCAGTTGGAATGTCACATACACCATGCAAAGGAGGCTACAAGAGTTGTAAAGATATTGTCATTACTAGATACAAAGACCGGCAAGCTTATAAAGAAGTCACCTCGCTGTCTTACTGCAAAACAGAGTGCCGAAGTTGAGGTGAATATCAATGAGAATACCTACTGTTAAATCTTTGCACATCTCTTTTCAAACATTGACCTACCAGCAGCGGCAAAATTTGATATGATCTTTGTCCATGATGTCCTTTCAGGTGGCTTTCCAAGGACCGGTTTGTGTGGAAGAGTTCTCAAATTGCAGAGCTCTCGGTAGAGTTTTTCTCAGAGCATTAGGAAGAACCATCGCTGTAGGCATTATAACCCGCATAATCGAGGACGGGCAATAGGTTTCACCTCGCACTTGAAGAAGTTTGAGATGTGGTTCGTGTATTGGACAGGTTAAAGCAGCCGAACAATATAACATTTAACAGCATAGAGAGGGATCATAGTAAACTCACTTCTTTGCATTTGAGTTCCTAATGAATTATGTAAAAATTTTGTCGATTTCTTTTATTTTGGCATGCTATAAGTTGGTCCAAAGTATCTAGTTTTCACAATTCCCTCCCTTGTTTTTGGCATAATTGTGGTACTCGACATTCTTCTTTTTCAATATTTGCACGCCAGTCATTGTCTGCCTTCATGTACCTCGCGGCAATTTTGTTTTTCCCACAAACATGAAACTCGAGTACAAAAGAAACTTTATATAAATTAAATTAGAATCGGTTTTGACTTTTTGGACAACCAATCACAATGAGACACGTCATCCAAGTATGCAAAATCAAGAAAAGGCTTAATAATTTATGAAAATTTCTTCTTTACCAAAAAAGTTTATGAAAATTTCTTTGATATATATGTATTTTTAAAAAAATTGCAAATTGTCAATCCGTTTGCAAGAGTCATTCGTTCTCAAATTCAATCGGTCAAAGTTCTTCCCAGAAAAAAAAAAAAATTCCATTGGTCAAAGAAACAAAAGGGCGAGGGCGAGGGCGATTACGTAATTTAATAATTTGCAAAGATGTACTTCACTTTTTTTTAGCGTCGATTTGGATAAAGAAACAAAACAAAATAATACTGAAGAGAATCAAAAGAGAACCTCCAGACTACGAAACTGACCTAAAAATAATCACAAAGAGAGCAAAGTCTCCTCTTTTAATACATCTAAGAATCAAAATTTTCCTCCGATTTAAGGTGAGCCACGTTTCATTTCTTTCATTTTTATGACAACTTTTTTTTTCTTTTTAAAAAAAAAAACAAAAATCAATTTTTTTAGTTCATTTCATTGATGCGTGTGATTGCTGATTTGTGATTTTTTTAAATTTTTTTGATGATTATTGTTTTCTTTTTGGTCAATTCATAAGATTATTTTATCGAGTAATTTTGTTATTATTATGGTTAATATCAATGCAATCGATAGTTTTAAGTGTAGTTTGACACACTGTGTCTTTTTGAATAGAATTTTTAACTAAGTTTTTTTTATATTTGATCGATCAATTCCTTGATCACTGTTGAATTTTTACTGATTTTTATCTACAATTGTTCGTGTAGACTTAGTATTTTATATGTGTTGTCGGTTGAATTTGTTTTATTGAGTACTGGATATGGTATAGGATTAATTTGGGTTCAAGAGCTGCTTCTTATTTTCTCTCGCTTTTATTTATTTTTTTTAAAAAAAATTATTTCTTTTTGTGTGGTATAATTTGCTATGGTGGTTTTTGACTTTTGACGACTTCATTTTTCTTGACATCTAAAAAACATTAGATATGTATTAATCACCTCTATTTGGGTTTCCAAAAAATTGATCATATGCGAAGATAACTATATTTGTTCAGCTTTTGTTGGATGCTGTTTGGTTTCATGAATATGAATCCCTCACCTTTGTTTATCTACACACTGAAATTTGGGCAGCGGGACTTTTATCCCTTTGACTTGGGTTTTGTGAAATATCTTTGTCAAACCCACTAAGTGCTCATGATTGGAAGTTGTATTCTTTAGTTTCTTTAGTATCTGAATTTTTCTTGCAGACAGCATGGAAGTGTAAATTAACTGGTGTCTTCTACTAAGTGCAGTCATCTTTTGTTAATATGGTATACTTGGTCAACGGTTGTCTTGTTTGGCTTTGACCTCGGTTACTTTAAGCTTGGAGTTGTCATTAATCTGATTGACATACCTGATCTGGGAGGAGGTATACGTTTGCATTGTGCTTGTTGATTTCTGTGTACGTATTGTCTTATGGCCTTTGAACCTTTTCATGGGAGAGGACCTCGGATGATTACTTGTGATGTCGAGGATGTTCAGTTGAATACAAATTGGGAAGACGTGATTTGTCCCATATGCTTGGATTTCCCACACAATGGTGTGCTCCTCCAATGCTCGTCTTATGAGAAAGGGTGTCGCCCTTTCGTTTGTGACACGGACCATTTGCATTCAAATTGTTTGGACCGTTTCAAAAATGCTAATGGTATGTCACCCCCTTCAACTTCTGATGTGATTCCCACAGCTGATCCCCAGCCAATGGTTTTGGAAGGCAGCTGCAAACCAGCTTGCCCTTTGTGTAGAGGGGAAGTTACAGGGTGGGTGGTTGTTGACAAGATCCGTGATTATCTTAATGAGAAGAAGCGTTGTTGTGAGGAGGAAAGATGTAAATTCCAAGGAACCTACTTGGAACTACGGAAACATGCACAATTGGAGCACCCTCATTCTCGTCCTTCCAAAATTGATCCTGCTCGGCAACTTGATTGGGAAAATTTCCAGCAATCATCTGAAATCATAGATGTTTTGAGCACTATCCATTCAGAAGTCCCACGAGGGGTGGTATTGGGGGACTATGTGATTGAATATGGAGATGATGACACCGGAGATGAGTTTGAAGACTTTCCTGGGGATGAAGGTAATTGGTGGACTTCTTGCATTTTATATCAGGTATTTGATAACTTGAGGAATGCTAGAAACAGAAGAAGATCAAGAGTCAGCGATAATAGACGTGGAAATCGCCGTTTGAGTTATGATACTTCTAATTCTGATGAAGGTTCAGTAACATCTGTCGAATTTGCAGAGTACAGAATAGATGAGACTGATGATGAGTTTGTGAGTACAAGTGGTCCCTCTAGAGGTAGCTCTGGTCATCGCAGGTCAGTATTGCTTATTTCCATACAACTTATGTTTCAGTTTCTTTCTGTTAAAACCTCTGGAAAATTGAAATGGTTGTTACCTAAAATGGTAAATTTATGTATGAATCTACTTGATCTGGATTGATTAATGCAGTCATTTTAAGTTGCCACTGGAGGTGGGGTATTCAGAAAATATCAAAATTTTTAAGATATCTCTTCTGAGAAAAAATGCTTGGAAATAATTTGATTAAAGATAAGTCAGGTTATGCAATTTAGGCACAGGAGAAGTACAAAAGTAAGATACACCTCAGCCAGAAAGAAACTGAATAACAGAAAAGGCAGAAGAAAAGAGAAAAGAATAAGTAATATAAAAGTGAATGGAAGGAGTTAAAAAAATGATAAGATTTATGTAAATTTAAATTTTTAAAAAAGATTGTTCTTATCTTAAAGTAAACCGAAAGTTATTAATTTGTTTGTCTAGAATTCATATTTTGACGTTATCATTTTTGAATTTGTTATTTTTTTAGTAAAAATCTCGATGATATTTGATGTTATAAAATCTATCTTTGCTTATCATTTGGTATAGTATCAATAAGAGATATTGATATGTAAATTTTAATTCATGAATTGTAATCCTGAAAATTTTAGTATGCATTTTAAGAAATTTTAACAGTCTTGTAGAAATTATTTATACACAAATAACTAAAAATAACAATGTACACAATTAAGAAGATAAACAATCATATACCAAAAAAAGAACATAAACAATATATGTATGCGATAATAATCGTTTACATCTATAGCAGATCTCAAAATTTTAATTTCTTTTATTCCATTCTTTTTTATACAAAAACCCCCAAAATATATAAGAAATATCAAAATATCCAATAGCTCTCAAGTGATAAAGAAAATTAAGAAATTTAATTCAATTTAAATTTGTTTGAAGTTACTGCCTATAAATGGGTCTTGATTCATGTGAGTGGCTTGAAGTGATGGACCAAGTTGGAGTAGAAAGGTGAAGGTTATAGTTAGTGTTAAACTATGTTGGGGTAAGCTGTGCTGTACTTTTTTCCCCCTTTATAAACCTGTGAAAAGTGATATAGCTTCATAAGAATTGCACTTTTTATCTTGCCTTCTACAAGTATTTGGGTTAAACTATGCTTAGAGTTTTCTCATTGTGTTAGTCCCATGGTCTAGGTGATTATCTTAGTAGGTAAATTCTCAGCTCATGCAATATGCATCTTATGTGGCGTGGTAAGTTGGCAAGGCTTGGGTCAGAGCTTGATGTGTATGAAAATAAGGATTGATACAATTTTGGGCTTACTTTTAGCTTATTTGTTTTGATTGACTCATGTGTCATAAAAATTTGATGCATGGTCTTCATGTTTTTCACAGTTCCAGAAGACGCCGTTCTCGCTTCCATGACAATTAGGTAAGACTTGTGCTACCCGCCCTGCATTATCAGAGTTTGTTTTAATGTGTAAAGGCACATATTTGATAGGCGTTTGATAGGCTCACCATGATTCTTAATGTATTGTTACATTTGGAGATATCCCTTCAACAGTCTTACATTTGTAGGAGTCTTGCTTTCTTCCACTATGTGATGCAATCACTATTTTATTAATTCTCCTGGCAGTGCAAAATGATCAACAGAAAAGGGTTAGAGGTGAAGGTCCTTGGAGTGGAAAGCACTGGGATAATAGATCGTTAGCGTTCAAGCGTGTAAAAGCTACATCAGTGTTATATCTTGTTACATATTTGTGCTGGTTAAAGTTTCAAACTGTAGAATGCTGAGTGGGTATGTGCTGACCACTTCCGTCTATGAATTGAAATCTTTCTCCCTAGTGTTGATGAATTGAAATCTTCTTCTAGTGTCGGTAGGGTGTGCAGAGTAGGGAGTTTTTTTTTTTTTTAAATTTTTTTCTCAATTTATATGTTTAATAACTTTCGACCAGGCTAGTATTCATTACTGCTGGCTAATTGATATACATATATATATATATATAAATCCCAATTAATTTCAAAGTCTCCCTGTGAAGTAAGAATAAGTAATTCATGGACATTTTCAGTTTTGCTGTCAGCGTCAGCATATTCAATAATAATAAGGGAAAGATTCGGACAAATGCTTAGAGAAATTCCACACGGCATATTCCTTTGAATTTACATCCGCATTGTTGAAAACGGTCCTAAATGTACATCAATTTCATCCAAATTTGCCAATTAAAGAAGCCAGACACAATTATTCATAAATGCTAAACACGGCATGATGTCTAAGAAAGCAATAGTAAATTCTTTCATAACATAAACGCAGCATTTTACTGTCAAAGCTGTAGACAAGTCCCTTGTATTATAATGAAGGTACTAAAAGAAATAAAAAGTAAAGCTGACAAAGACATAACAGAGGGTCAAGATTTTAACTAATATGGGACATTCTTGGGCAGGTTTCGTATGACGTTATTCTTCATGCCGAGCTTTGTGCGCATTGCCTCCACCCCTGATCTATTCATCTCCTTGATCACCTTCATCCTTACCATATGCTCTCTTGTTTGCACAGTTGCCAAACCCATGCTCTTGTACCTGCACATAAAAGATACCGTGTCATCATAGCCAGTCGTTGTAATTAACTACACCTTTTCAAAATTTATTCTCTACTAGCAGTTAAAAACCAACCTTGAGGCCAATGCAGCAGTGATAGCCATATTTTCTGGTGTTGGGCGGGGTTTCTGGCGATAATAGCGCAAATATTCACGGGAACCAAAAGTTTTAGTTGATATTCCTTTATCTGTTCTTTTGGTTATGATAAGCTCCGACCCACCACCAATTTCTACAGTGTTGGCCATATCACTTGATGAGATCAGCTGTTTTCCGTCCTCATCCATGTAACTGTCAAATCAATGAATTTTATATTTCAAAAAAAGAAACTTATGCTAATCACATAAGAATAGTACTCTACAAACCAGAAAGCAAAATGAAAATTATAAAACAAAGATGAACTTAAATAAGCAAAATGAAAATTATATAAGAAAGATGAACTTAAAATTGATGGGAAAGATAAGGACCTGCTAGTATAGTCATAGAACTCTTCTAAATCAGCCTCCTCCTCATCATCACCATCGCCATAATGTACTTTGCAATGACTTTTTGCTTCCATATGCTTCCTAACTGCTTCCAAGCTGCTAAAAGGATGACACCTATCATTGCAGTACAAACACATGAAGTCCCTCTTGACCTGAAAAAATACAAAGAGAGCAATGTAAGCAAAACCAATTGTTGACTACGATTAACCAAGTTAATATCAAGAGAGAACAAAGAATAAAACTCCGTACCTTAAGGCCAACATAAGTAAGCAGGCCTTCTGGGTCCTTCAAATATTCAACATCAGGGATGAAGAACCCATGTTGCTTGTGCATGTGAACCATGCAGTTCTCAATTGTATCATGCTCAAGATCACACATGAAGCAGCATGATGGGTCAAACTGCTCAAAGTCATCGTCATCGCCATCGCCATCCTCCATGTCCTCATTAGGGGCAGATCCAACATTCAAATCAGTCAAAGACTTGGTAGCCTCGCCGAGCAGTTCTTCTTCTGGATCAATCTCCTCCCACTCATCATCACTATCCTCACTTTCTTCAATGTCCGCCTCTCTTTTAGGGGGAGCCTTATTGACAGCACGACGAGGAAGCGGCTTGATTATTACCTTCTCCACCTCTTCATTATTTGTTCCTTGAGAAGCCCGCATGATGTGGCTTCGTGACTTCAGATGCTGAGCATGAGCCTTGGAACTCCTATACCCTTTCCCACAAAGACCACAACTATAGAGCATTGGGGTCTCATTCAACTTATTTTTCTCTTGAACAAGCGCCGCTTGTCTAGCCAGAAACAGCGGTTCTGTCACTCCCGGAACCCCAGCTACCTGATTTGCGAAAGGGAAAAAAAGTATTCATCAAACATTATTCAAGCCCATCAAACAAAAATGCAGGTAACCTTACCTTATCAAGTGATAAAACACTTACAACATTGCATTACAAATTGTCAACTCCTATATTAAAGCAGCTCCAACATGCTAAAGGGCTAAAAAACTAGCAGTCAGCATTTTTCACCTGGCTCATTCAGATCTAAAGCACAATTTTTAATGACTTGATTCCGCTGTAAAACGTAACATCACTAAATACATCACGATTTCCTTTTTCCTTTCGATCGCCACAAAAGAACCGCATACAACGAATATTGTTTCAATATTACATCTTTAATCTCCTACATATCAAAAGATTTAAACCTAAAAACCCTAATTTGAACATAAGAGATAACGGAGAGAGAGAGAGGGAGAAAAAAAAATACCTTGCGTTTGAGATTGTAGCGATGCCAATCGGACTTGTAATGAAGCTTCTGCTCGGCTTCATCGTTGAATTCTCTGTTACATGCATTACATGTTAGCCCCGGCATAGTGCTTTTTTCTCTTTTTCGGTCGATTTACTTCAAAAGTTTGGAGATCAAATATTCTCGTCCCCCGGACTATTTATAAACACACGACGGCTCGGAGTCGGTGAGACGGCGAATGAATGAATGAATAAGAAAAACGAGAAAGAAAAAATGAACGAACGAGTTTCCTTTTACCGTTTCCACTTTCCACCAGTCGCTTACGCAAGCCCCGACGCGATATTTCTAAGTTGTATTACCCGTGACCCGACCCGTTTAACTTCTAGGTTTTGTGTTTTTTTAATTTTTGGGCTTCGGCTTGGGCGAGGCCTAGGTTTTAACTTACGCAGCGTATTTTCAATTGGATTTTTTTTTTTAAATAGCCAATATTTTAATGTTTTATTCTATTTTTTTTTAAACCAAATCACAAATTAAATTTTTTATTTTTTATAGTTCAAAAATAAACTTTAAGATATTTTTACCCTTCAATTATATTTTCTCTAAATTAAAACACACACTTGTCTTTAAAGAATCGATTAAGTGGATAATAAATTCTTAGAAAATCAACGCCCAGTATTTAGTAAGGTTCTTGAATTAAAGATATATTATGTAATAATGTTAAAAAATAGTACATTAATTAAAAATGAGTATAAATAATACAAAGTGAGTGAAATGAATATAATGCGACAATTGAGCTGCGACCAATGTAGAGTTAGCAAAGGTTATGCGTATGGGCAATGCGTTTGCGTAGTGTTTGGTCAACAAATGCTTGAATAATAAATATGCACATGTTTTTTTTTTAATTTCTTAATTTGATTAAATAATTAGAAAAAATATGGAGGCATGACATTTGAGACAAAGTGGGGTCAATATGTTTTATTAATGTATTTAATAAATAAAATGAAACAAAAATTATTTTCAATTTTGTTTAAGAAAATCAGCATTCCCATTTGTTAACAATATAAAATTATTTTGTATCGAAAAGTCTACAAATGCTATAATATTAAATTCAGCACATACTTTTTATTTTAATATAGTAATTAAAAAAATATGGCAATAGCTTGAAAATGCTTCACCATACTTGGTCGGGGCAAGTGTTAGCTAAATAATTAGAGTGGATTTATAACTTATAAAATGAAACATTTTGTCTTCATTTTGTGGCATTTTGGTTCGGCAATGAGAAAGGAAAAAGGAGCAATTTTCAAGTGTTAAAAAATGATCTTATATTCATCATCTTCATCGTCTAACAAGCTAAGCCATGGGAAGAGAATGTGAGAGAGAGAGCTTTTCCAAGAGATATAAAAAGTTCTTCATCTACTATATCTCTTCCATGGTGGCTGGCCAATTAAGGCTTACAAAAGATTTGGTTTTTATTGATTTAAAAAATTGAATAAAACAAAAATAAATCTTTTCTTTGAAACAAATGAGATTGGTTAAAGTGTTTAATCATTATTCCCAAGTTTAAAGAGTTTAAACATTAGTTAAGAGTTAAACTATAGTGTTTAAGAGTTAAGCATCATTGCTGAAAATTGGAGCTGCTATTCTAATGATCCAAACCCACCCTAGTTGGATCCTAAAATTGCTCGCAAGTATGCTTTATGGTGGACTTCGGTTTGATAATTTTCAAAGGCTTGACATGTGATTCTTAATCTTTTAATTTCATTAGCATAATAAAACTTAAATTTTAATATGTTTGTTGTACTAAAAAACAGAGAATTCCATTTTTGCTAAGCTTAATTTATGTATAAGATGCATAAATTTTAATGTAATGAACATGCATCATATGCACGCACCTTAGAAAATTAGCACACTATTAATTAGTATCAGAGTATGATTGTTGTGTTGATATGGTGATTTGGAATTTTAATCATATTGTTGATGAAGTCCCAGTGTTGAAATGGTGCATTTCAAGTGTTGAAATGGCTTAGCGCCGTGGCACGATAGATGTTGTCCCCATGATGGGTGCCACAGTGGCAAGGCATGGGAGTGTTGTAGCGCTAAGGGGTAAGCGCCGCGGTGCTGGTGGCAGTATCCCCTAATGCTGCAGCACTGGGAACCGAGCACCGTGGTACTGACACTGATCACTCTAAAAATTTTCTTTAAATTGTTTAAAATTAATTCATGTATGTGGGGTTCCTGAGATGTAGTAATAAGAGTTATTGGTCTGCATTGAACCAGGATCGTTTATTTGTAATGATAACTACAATGGGAGTCCTATTGGTAAGGGTTAATTATGTTTGTATAAAATAAATTTCTGATTGAGAATCACGTCATCATAAGATGGTGATATGAATTTTTTTTTTTTAAATCTCTCTTAATCAGATTGAATTGTATTAATATTATGAGATAGTGTTTTACATTGGTCCATCTTGTTAATACGGTGTTAGACAGGTCACGTCGGTCTTTTTTCAAGATCGCTATAGTGTGATGGATTTGGTAGTGAAATTTAGACTATGTCGGTTAAATATAAGATGAGGCAAATATATGTAAAAGTATTGCCTTAGATCACTATAGCATGCGGGCAGTATCAGTAACATATATTTGATCATTGACAAGTTAATTTGGAATACATTTACCCTAAATCGCTATAGTGTGCGAATAAGGTGTATTTAGGACTAGGAGTAAGAGTTACATGAAATGCAATTGACAAGAGTTGTCTACCTTTTGGGTTTACAAAGGCTAAAATTGCTACAGTGTGTGATTGGAGTAAAAAGTCAATGGGATCCACTTCCTATTGTACAGTTTGAAAGAGTTTAAACTGTTTTTATCTGATTTGAGAGATTATAGGAATTATGTAAAGCAGTGAGATGGTGTCTTTAGATTAAAAATGTATAACTGTTATTCCCATAATCTAAAGCATTTTTATTAATGATTAGAAATGTATTGCTTCACATCTCTTGTTTTTGCCTTATAGAGATAGGACATTCGTCTTATAGAGATAAGATACTTGCCTTGTACAGATAAGACAAGTACTAGCTGTCTGTTAGTATATTTGAATAATACACATTAACTATAGGGTACCGATAAAGTTTTAAGACTTGCTTATGAATCTGAGAATAATTCTAAATTTAGAGAAACTTGGATATACAATTAATCAATAAATAATTAATAGGTGTTTTTGATAATCTCTTTAGAAAAGAGGGAAAATTACCAGAAATGAATAAAGAATAATTTGAGAGTCAAATCATATATCCAAGCCTCGATGTCTAATGATCATCAGCGGGGACATGTGCACATGAGATGTGTAAGTAGTGTTCCTTCTAAAAATTTATCCAAACCACAAATAGAGAATTGTCACAATAAAATGAGTTTCTACTGTGATAAGGTTTGAATAGTAAGTGTTACTGTTTAAGGTACCTTGACTTAGAATAGATAGAACCCTTAGATATCTGTTTACTAAACATTAACATTTCACAGACATATGATGCTAAACGTGTAGGAGTATAAGATACCATTTGTCCTTCTCATATCTACAAGTTGTTGCATGATTTGAGGAATACTAAGAAGTTAGAAAAGGACAAGTAGAGCTTCGCGTGGAAAATAAAGATTTCCTACACGTGGCAGCTGTTAGGATCTTCCAAGCCTCTTCTCTATTATGGCAATAGCATTATATTATACAATTAATATTTTGCATCATGCATTAAAAGAAAAATCATACACTCCCTGTGGCAAACAGAGAGGGTTATCATAAACACATTAGGAATAGTTCATCATATTTATATGATAATGATAATGTTTTTCTAACTAAGTGTTAGTGAATGAATGACCATTATATCTTTAATATAACAGAAAATGTTTTGAATGTTTAGGTGAACAGAATAAATAGTAGTTTGAGAACTTTGAATAATGAAGAATAGTGACGCATAAGATTAAGTCACATAGTCATGATCCCGTCTGGTTAAGGATTGTCAGATACTTGATCTAATTATGGAATCTGGGCCAGTTTATGAATTCAAAATTTAAGGGATAATGACCAAATCTTAGTGTAGGTGTTAGATACTAAGTCATTGATTTATTAGAGCTAGTACATAGTAATTTATTCAGTCTAATGAATTATACTACAATGGATGGATTTCAATATTTTATTGTCCTTATAAATTATATTGCAATGGATGAATTTCCATACGGACACATGTTTCTTGGAAACATGAGTTAGAAACTTTTAAAGTGTTTAAAGGTTCCAACTACAAAGTAGAGAACAAACTTTTGTGTATATCGAATGTCTTCGATTAGATTGAGGCAAATTATACATAAGCAATGTATTAAAATTATTTAAAGAGGAATGTAATTCTCGCTCAATATAGTCCTTCAAATACTTCTCAACACAAAGGTGTCTTGGAGTGGAGGAATCAGACTTTATTATATATAGTCTGATTGATGTTGAGCTTCACTAATCTTCTAAAATATCTTTAGAGTTATACTCTAAAAACTATCATTCACTTATTTGATAGGGTTCTATCGAAATCCGTTCCTTCTACTTTGTATGAGATATAGACTAAAAGGAACAGAGCCTTAAGTATCTTAAGGATTGGGGATGTTCTATTTACATAAAGAGTTACGCAACAGGATAAACTTACGTCTAAAGGTATAAGTATTGGTTCATTCGGTATCCAATACATTTGATAGGATACTAGTTCTATAATCTAGAGGAATGAAACATGTTCATTTATCATAATTATATTTTTCTAGAGAAAGAGTTTCTCATGGATTATGAGGATTATAGAAGGATTAGACTTGATGAAGTTAATCAAAATATATATAAACCGAAGTGGATTTTTAAGTTCAAATGAGTGAAATACTTTTACACACTCTCCATATAGGTTAGAAAGGATATCAAGGCCACTAATGAGGTATGTGATACCCGAAGGTGCCTTTGGTATTTTCTTAGTTGAAGAAAAGGATCCTATGATTTATAGAGAGACGATGTTGGATATTGATTAGGGAAGTTGACATAATACAATGAAATCCAAAATTGACTCTACGCATGACAATCAAGTCTGAAACTTGGTTGTGCTTCAGTAGGAATTGTTCTTATATGTTGTAAAGGAGTTTATGCAGCAAAAGTGTGGATTCGGAGGTAAAGACCTTCAAAATCCTATTGGTGGTGAAATGTTATACTCATAGATCTAGGATCAAAATTGAGAAGACCTTTTTTCACCTGTTACCATGCTAAAGTCAATTCAAATTTCACTAGTCTTCCTAAAGCTAAAATCTTTATTTTGATGAGGTAATCAGAGGGTTTGATTTTATAAAAAATGAAGATGAAGCATATGTGTTTAGAAATGATACTGGAAGCAAAATTATCTTTCTAATTCTCTATGTGGTAGACATACTCAATGTCGGAAACGACTTTGTGATGTTGCAAGTCAATCAGGTAAGAGTTATCTGAGTGAGAACTTCTCCATAAAAAATTTGGGAGAGATTTCTTATATACTAAGTATAAAGCTTTATAGAGATAACTAGGAAGCTGATAAGACCCTTCCATCTTTGTATATATATCAAATCCTGGAAAGGTACACTTTATTAATTGTGCGACAGTTAATGTACATTTCAGACATGACATTCATCTTTTAAGAAGAAGTGTCCTCGAAAGAAGATGAAAAAGTTAGAATGTTTAACTTACCTAGTATATAAGCTAAAAATAGTACGATGTACACCATGTTATATACGAAATCAGTTTCTGGATAGTTGTAAATGTTACGAGCCGATATCAATCTGATCTAGGTTACAACTATTGAATTGTTATGAAACATATCCAAGATACCTTATAGGTATAGAGGATATCTTCTGCATATGGAAAAGGATTCTCATAAGCAAAGGGACGCATATACTCAGACTTTTCGTCGGATCATAGATAGTTTACATCTGGTTATATGCTTCTCTTTATCAATATCAGAGCTAGTTGAAAATGTGTTATATAAATGTCCACAACTAATTCTATCTTAAAGGTAGAATATGTTGCAGCTTGAGAAGCTTGTAGCGAAAGCATTATGGATATTTAAGTTAGTTGCAAAGCTTAGAATAGTTCTAAATTTGGTGGATTCTATCCTACTACAATGCAACAATAATGGAGTAATTGCTTAAGCCAAGAAACCATAAGGTACATCAATATTATGATAATATGGACTTTGATTACCATGTAATTAGAAAGTTTTTGGCCAATAAAAATGTAATAATGTCTAGAATTCAATCTATGGATGACGTAGTGGACCTACTCATGCCTAAACTTCTTGGGTGTTTAAGAAACACGTAGAGTGTATTAGTATGAGATACTAGTACGAATACTACTAGAGAGAGTAGGAGTTTGTTGAAGTTGGTGCTTACGTACCATTCCGATATTGTATGAATATTAATTGTTAATATTTTTACAATATATATTTCAATTATAATTATTAATATTATAATAAATGGTGTTATGTTTGTTATGCTATAGTCATTGTATGATCTGAAGGAGTTCAGATCTGGCCTAAAAGAGTTTAGACCAGAGCTAAAAGTTAGCAATGTTAAGAGTTATAAATGTTAAGAATCAATATTACTGAGAGTTAGCAGATTATAATTGTCACGCCCCAGACCCAACAGATCTGACACACGACATCACTTACATTCATTCAATAATACTTAAACATTCATTTTAATTTCTTTCAGAATTATAGCAATTGAATTATGACTGGGACAATTACTAAACCGGAGATACGCAGAGTTTTCTCAGAGATTAACACTCTACTACGTCACCAGTAGCAACTTTGTTACCGGAAGCCCAGAATATATTCATTGCAAATTCTTACTTAAAATCAATCCATTACTACACTTGGTGAAACTTAAACTAAATCCAACCACACACAATAAAATAATACATAAGTATTTATTCAACAGGGACAAATCAAATATTTTATCCCACGTGTCCCCAAATGAAACACTTAGCAACCTAACAACTTAGGGAACCCAAGGAACAGCAGAAGCCTTGCCAAATCCGCTAAGCACACATGTACCTTATTTACCTGAAATCACCATAAACTATAATGAGTATAAAACTCAGTAAGCATACTAGTTTTTCATATATCAAATACAAATACATATATGTACACAATGCATATGTATGATATGTTGTTATCAATCAAAATCATAATCTTATCAAATCACATATCATGTAAGCGCTTACACATTCTTTCAAAACACATAATAGGAATACCATTACTCAACTACTACTTAGTAGGACTTACACATCACATATCACATAATGAGCCAAATGTCACTCGTAGGTGACATACCGTATGAGAGGAATAGTACAAGTGAGGTCTTGAATAACACATATATAATGCTCATGCCCGAAGGTAAAAGCCAAACCCTCACCCTGATCATCGGTGAGTCCTCTCACATGCACCAATACGCCACCACACGAATGTGATAACTCACTCTTCCTTTAGGTACCAATAGGATCCTCCCTACATACGGAACACATAACATATACCTATCCCGAAGGAAAGGCCACACATAAAGGCTCCACAAATCACATAAGATGCCTACTAAGTCAACAGTGAGTTCAAGCATCCTCAAAACACAAAATCTTTCTCATGGACATATTGCACTTCAAAGCTTTCTTTGTCAAACACATTTCATTTTGAAAGCTCGCTTTCAAAAACACATGTATGTCCATGTTCAATGTCAATGCTCACATTCATAAACATATGTCTTTCACATTTCATATCAAATACACTTTGGCATAACATAAACATATTTTTAAGCACATTTACAAAATCATACATAGACAATTACTATGCTTATAGTGATTTCAGTAAAAGTCTAGTATACTTACCTCTTAACACTTTCAGCTACAAGGCTTAAATCTCCTTAACCTATCAATGGAGATTAATCCTTTCATAAGCCTCACAATTCACACAAAATACTTTAAATAGCTTACAAAATTATACACAATGCATTTATCACATCAAATTGGTCTAAAAACTTGGTTTCTCAAAACCTGTCATTCTGACCACTTACACTTAACAAAATTTTCTAATACATCAAATGATGTCCAATTACTCCAAAATCAGAATATACCATCCTTGACTCATATATCCTTCTTATATACGAATATTATATCAAAATTCCTACACAATCCATTCCATACACACCATTGAATCCAAACTACTAACCTGACAGGATCAAGATACTTACTGAACAGTATTCAATCTCCCAATTTTATAAAATCATATACTAACTCAAAAATTATAAAACTATCACATAATTACTCTTGACACATATCTCAGTCCATGATAAATATTTGGCCTCCAAATAACTGCCAAAAGTATTTTAAAACTATTTTATTTCATAACTTTAAACATCTGTTAATCAAATACTTCAATGAGCTGATACACTTTAGAAATTCATAACACTTCAACCACATTGATCCAAATTCTCAATTCCGAGAGTATCATATTAGACATATAAACTTATCATATTCCACAAATTCGTAATTTTTGAAGATCATTCAGTAGGACAAACATTGTTCGTCACTGTATTATACTGTTCATATAGGAAATTTCCAGAATTTCATGGTCATTTTGGTAAATTCACAACAAATTCAATTTCTGAGATTTTCAGTCGATTCAAAGTCTCAGATGATCCTAAACATGTCTAATTTCATATACTCAAAATTCAAAACCAGAATCGAATCACAACAATTTATAAAATTCCTAGATCAAGAGGTTATCCAGCAGAAATTCCATAATTCATCATGATTTATCAAACTATCTTATAGATCATCATCAATTCTCATATGATCTTACGAAATACACAACAAATCCTCAATTATACATATTTTCAGAAATCAAAACTTAAAGGAATTAACTTAATTAATACCAATAACTTGAGAAATACGTATGATATACCTCTTGAAATTCAAAATTCCAATTTCTTCTTCTTTTTCTTCTTCTTCTCCTCTTTCTCTCTCCTCTATTTCTCTCTTCTCTCTCTTAAAATGGGTAGCTCGACCAAAATGAGAGAATTAGGGTTTTTAAAAGTGTATTTTTATACTAAGTGGCTAATTTTTAGTATTTACAAATTTACCCCTAAAACTTTCAAGGTATTACAATTTGGTCCCTAAAATAAATCTAAAGTCTTGCAATTAAACCCAATGCTAATTGTATGACTTTAACCCATACAAATACTATTAATAACAATATATAAATCAAGTATTGCTTACATACAAATAAAATACGTATATTTATACATATAAAAATATTTATTCTTACCGGTTATGGATACTGGTTACTACAATAATAATCAGTGAAATCTAAGGAGTTAGAGCATTGTCTGTAATGGAACGACTTGAGAGCGTACTAGTAATGACATAGTTGCAAAGAGTTGTAATAGGTGCTTGAAATATCATTATGTAAGTATGTTCTCAAATATTATGTTCTTGATCTATTTTTATCAGTGCGGGCCTATCAGTGAATCCCTTTTATATAGATCAGTATATTTTATATCTGTATGGTATAGATGGTTATTCTTAGTTTATTATGAGCTTGTCAGAAGCTCATATAAGCATACATGTATTTAGTAAGGATTGAGTACTGAACAGACTCACAAGGACCCCAATAGACATCCTATGAAGCTGTCAATGGTAAGTCCTCTTGAGTTGAGTAGTATTCGTGATTTTTTGACCTGAGCGCCACGGTGGGCTTGTGCGTAATCCATCATGCTTTGGTTCTATGTATGTCAAATACCTTTTATGGTCTGACCGTTGTATGTCGCTGCGTATGGTCTGATACTAATGGAATCTGGTGTGCGTAGATATAAGATTCGTTAGCTTACATAGGTAAGTTGTATATCCTAATGCTCAAAGATTGTATTTTAGAAAGTATTGCCGCCACAAGCATAAACCCGAAAAAAGAGTTTCCATAGGATTGAACAATATTGCGAAGGTGTTTGCGTATATTGTTTATTAAGATATAAATCTGGAGATGAGTTCATGAATGAGCACATGGAGATTTGATGGTGGTGATCATGTCTCCGTTTATCCAGGATATAGGTGACGGAAGGATTATACAAATATGTTATGACCTCACCTTGTATGGTTTAACGCATTGATTGTAATATCCGTGACATGTGCGTAGGGCATCGATCACAGACTCATGGAACAGTTCTATTTGACAAATCGAACATCGACCTAGAAAATCGTATAATATGAAGTGTACTTATTGTACACTGGGGTAGCGTACCGGGTTGAATAGTTTAATCTAATAAATTTCAGCAAATTAGGATATTTGTTTCAGTTTCTCTTAGGATGTACACGTGGCAAGACTTAAAAGTTAAGTACATTAATTGATTAATAAGAGTTGTTGACCAATAGATTGATAACACGTGGCATAAATTTGGACCCTTAGATGTTTAACTTAAAAATGACCAAAATGACCTTGCTTATGAGATAAACAAAGTCATTAATTAATTGTAAAATTATTTTGCTAATTAATTAATAAATTTCCTAGTCAAACAATTATTATTTAATGAAAGGGAATAAATATATAAAAAAGAAACACATGTTGATATGAAAAGCATGGCATGGTGGGACATGACTTGACTTACCAAATTGAGGGAATTTATTATAAAATGAATTTAAACAAAATTGCTTCAATTTCAAAGCTTGGCCAGCCACATCAACTCTATAAAGTAAAAGTGTTTTTGCCTCGTCAATAAATGCTTAAATAATAAATATACACATGTGTTTTTTTTTAATTTCTTAATCTAATTAAATAATTAAAAAAATATAAAGGCATGGCATTTGAGACAAAATGGGGGCAATATGTTTAACTATTGTATTTAATAAACAAAATGAAATAAAAGTTGTTTTAATTTTGTTTAAGAAAATCGGCCATCCCTATTTGTTAACAATACAAAATTATTTTGTATTGAAAAGTTTACAAATGTTATAATATTAAATTCATGCACATGTCTTTTATTTGATTATAGTATTTTGAAAACATGGCGATGGCTTAGAAATGCTTCACCATACTTGGTAGGGGCAAGTGTTGGCTAAATAATTGGAGTGGATTTGTAACTTATAAAATAAAGAATTTTGTCTTTCATTGTGTGGCTTTTTGGTTCGGGATTGAGAGAGGAAAAAGGAGCAATTTTCAAGTGTTGAAAAAAATGATCTCCTATTCATCATCTTCATCCTCTAACAAGTTAAGCCATGGGGAGAGAATGAAAGAAAGAGAGAGAGAGAGAGAGAGCTTTTTCAAGAGTTGTAAATGGTTCTTCATCTACTCCATTCTCTTCCATAGTGGCCAGCCAATTAAGGCTTACAAAAGATTTGGATTTTGTTGATTCAAAGAGTTGAATAAAACAAAAACAAATCTTTGCTTTGAAACAAGTAGGATTGGTTAAAGTGTTTAATCATTATTCCTAAGCTTAAAGAGTTTAAGCATTGGTTAAGAGTTAACTAAGGTGATTAAGAGTTAATCACCATGGTATTTAAGAGTTAAACATCATTGCTAGAAATTAGAATTGCTATTTTAACAATCCAAGCCCACCCTAGTTGGATCCTAGAATTACTTGCGAGTGTGCTTCATAGTGGACTCAGGTTTGATAATTTTCAAAGGATTGAGAAGCTTGACAAGTGATTCTCAATCCTTTAATTTATTAGTGTAATGAAACTTAAATTTTAATATGTTTGTTGCACTAGAAAATAGAGATTTCTATTTCTGCTTTGTCTAATTTATGTATAAGATGCGTATGTAATGAATACGCACCATATGCATGCACCCTAAAATTTGCACACTATTAGTGCATGAATAATGAGAGTTTGTCATTTGATGTTCAATTGGTTAAAGAGACACTTATGGTTTATTTTCTATGAAATAAAGTTTGATGAATTATTTGTTGAAACTCTAAAATAAGGTTGCACTTTCTACTGCAGTTTTGCATAGAGTTTAGAATGTGTTTGGTACTTTCTATTGTTTGCATAAAGTTTAGAAGGTATTTAAATCATTGGAGTTATAAAGTAGGACCAGTTGAAAATAGACATATTTGAGATCATATTTAGTGTAATTTTCATGCTACACATTCATATTTGATCTATGTCATTAATTATATTGTAATGAAACTTAAACTTTAATATGTTTCTTGCTTGAAGACTTAAGGTTTTTAATTAATAAAAAATATGACCATATGGCATCAATGCCCTTGAAAATTCCACCTTCTCCTCCCGAGAAATCAATGACAATTTATAAAACATCAAAAAAAATTTATGCTAAAATTTTATAACAATTTACAAAATTGGTTTTCATACTACAAATAGCAAGACTTGTCTTGAGCCCTCCTCGAAAATTGAGACGTATCCTATAAAAATATGGACTATAAAACCTTTTTACTCATTGCATTTAACATAACGAGGCTATGTACCTCAACAAAAATATACACGTATACACCAGTATATCAAACATAGCAACTTATGCAATTGTGTTCTGTGGGCCAATATCAATATATGAAGATTACATCACATCGTAAGAATTCCTACAACAATCTGAAAAAAATAAAAAAGGGTGAGCTTATGGCCTAGGGAATGGATATAATATGAAAATATTATATATTTTATATGTACTATAAATAATAGCTTCCTAATGATAAATAATAATACTATGTGTAATGTACACGTATAAATTTATAATATAAAATAATCATGAAACTAAGTGTTGAGAAATTAATAAAATTGTAGTGAAAATTTAAGCTGTCATAAAATCTGTCATAAAGCTTAAAATCATAATATAATACTGAAATAAATGTATAGTGAAAATCTAGAAGCACAAGCTATTATAAAATCTGTGTTAAAACTAAATAAACATAACATAACACTGAGAATAATGTATATTCTATATATATTAAAAATTATATCAAACTTGCATAAATAAAAAAAGCTAGTCTAACCTAGTGGAGTAACTCACGCATAAGTAGAGTGAGAGATTTGAGTTTGTCTAACCTAATGAAATTACGACATTGCTTGACCAAAGTAAACTAAACTGGTCTAATACATGCATGCACAAAGCAACTACACTAATAGGGAGGATATGTATCCAGTATTTCAAAAATAACTACTGTATAATATCATAAAATTATAATTATTACAAATTAAATATTTATGTAGTTAACGTAATCATAAACTATACTATAATAAATTTTAAAAGTATTTTTAAATACAAATAATTAATATAAAAAATAATTTGTCTAAAAGTAAATCATGGATAATTTTTTTTGATAACGTGTAATTAAATCATAAATTGCTTTATTAAAATCATATAGGTATTCACTTATAAAAGTGTGCTAATTCTGAATTAAACGGGGTCTATCAACTATATTATTACTACCGATATGCATTACAAATATTGAAACATAAACACTCTAACATTATAATACTATTACCTACTGAATTATTAAATATAAATTTAACTACCCAAACTTGTTTCCTAAAATTTTCTTTTTTTTTCTCTATTTTCTTTTTCCTTCTTTTTCTTCTCCTTTGATTTCACTCTCTTCTTTTTCTTTCTTTTCTTTCGGTATTGCTTCTTCTTTTGCCAATTACAATGAAGCAAAAGAAAGAAAGAAATAAATATATATTGATGATTTAAAAATACAACTCTGTCGAGCTAGAACTAACACTCGTTGAATTTAACATATAATTGTTTATTCCTTAAATTCTGTAACACTTCCTTCAAATGTTCTACATGTTCATAAGCTTTATGAATAAATAAGGTTATCATAATAAATACTATAACAAATTGATATAGATAAAGGACAAAACACCTTATAACCGATTAAATAAATCACCGATGCTAGAAAGTGGGAACTTGTTGTGAATAGTCACCTTATTCAGCTCTTTAAAATTAATACATTATCTCAAGGTTCCATCATTCTTTTTAACAAACAATACTAGTGCTCCCTATAATGATACACTAGGTCTGATAAAATCATCATCTATCAATTCTTGTGACCAAGTCTTCAATTCTTTTAACTCTAGAAGAATGAGGGGGAAGCATTTTGTATAGTGCTTTAAAGAAAGGATTTGTCCCTAGAATCAAATTAATACCAAAATTAATTTTTTTGTTTGGTGGCAAAAATAAAAAGTCTTTAGGAAATACATTTGAAAAATCTTTGACCATGAGAATATCTTCCAATTTAACTTCATTGACTTTGGTATCAATGACATGAGCTAAATAGGAGGAACAATATTCCTTAAGAAACTATTTAGCAGTCATAGCATAGATAACACAAATGGAAGAACTCGTCTCTCTCTACAAAAAGTGATGTTAGGTTCTCTATGTTTTTTGAATGTTACCTCTTTTTGAAAACAGTTTACTATAGCATAGTGATTAGTTAGCCAGTCCATCCCAAGTATAACGTCAAAGTCATGTATATCGAGGAAAAATTAAATCTGTTACCATTTCACTATTATCCATTCTAATAACACATCTTAGAAATACAATCTCAATCAGTAATGATTCCTCATTGGTGTGGTTACTACCTTAAGGCCTCTAACTCCTTATATTACTCCCAATATATAGAGAGATAAAACTCTAATCATAACTCTGTTTCTGCCCACATATTGACATAGGGCACTGACTTAGAGCCTAGGGGCCATGACCCTCAAGCCCTAATAAGTTTTTAAACTTAATAATGAATTTTTGTAATTTTACTTTCTAAATTTGGTATTTTTATAATTTAGCACTATAAAATTTTGAGTCTGACACTAAAACTCTTAAATAATTAAACTTTAATCTCATATAATTTTTTATTGTGATATTTAACCCCTCTTTACTTTAAATTCCAATTCTGCCCCATTTACTATTAAGTAAAAAAATATTAAGCTACAAGGATGCTAAAGAATTGGAATAAACAATTCTTTACCCTTTAATATGGTCCAAATTTGGAGGTTTATGAACAAGCATCAAAGAAATCTCTCCAAGAAATGGGGAGGGTGAAGCCAATTGAGTTCACAAAATTTTAATTATAGTATCAGGCTTAAAAAGTTAAAATTAAAGTAAATTAGTATCCCAACTAATTACCTTTAGTACAAATAAAATTTACATCCCAATTAAGGTGTCACTAACTATTAACTACTATGTATTAGGTAATTTTTATATTTTAATTTTTATTATCGTTATAAATATATAATATCAATCAATAATAAATATATCAGATGCCACATTGATATGAGTTAATTATATATAATATTTTTATTTTCTAAACCTAATATTTGTTCGTTTAAATTAAGATTATTTGATTATTTATGTGTTTTATTGTTATTTTATAGATTGGGAGTTAATAGGGCAAATAGGGATAAAAAGCCAAGAGAAACAAGGTAAAAATATCAAAATTGCTTCAAAAACTATAAACAGTAATATGTAAACAATGATTTCTCTACAGTAATTTGCTACATTGCCAGCTCCACAACACTCAGATCTAATGTCGCAACGCTTAAGTCAAAAAGTTGAGTGCTGCGGTGCTAAAGCCAGAGATCTCCACCTTTCATTTTCTAGGTTTGAACGTCGTGTGCTTGTGCGACTAAAAACCATATCCTTTTGAACCCTAATACAACTTGGATTCAAATTTCCATGTTTATAGGGATACAAAGACCTATAAAAATACTCTTTTTCATAGCCAAAGACAGAATATGAGAGATAACTTAGGACAAACAAAAAACACAATACAAAAATAAAAGATCAAAATAAAGAATTGAAGATTGAAAAAAACAGATTAAATAAGTCTCTATGGAAACGATACTTAGACTTTATTCCTATATTACTTGATACGATAGCGTGCACTTGTACTTAACTATTAATTCGCACATTACACACCATTGGTATCTAATTTTTTTTCCCGATTTTATAAGTCTAACATTTTTAAAATTTCAGAAGCTAATATAAGGGAAACTATATATAACTCTTCTTTTGTTTTGAGTATTACCCACTTACTTCCTAATGTTTCATATTACTCAAGAAACCCCCTACCATTAAAAAGATTCTACTAAATCCTAACTCTTAATATTATTTTACTAATTTTCTGTTATATAGATGACATCATTGCAGACATCGTAGTTTAACTTTTTTTTTATAAATTATTATTGTCATTTCTTTAAAAAATAACACTAAAATAATTAAATTAATAAAATAATTAAAACTATAATATATTTATGTTATTATGGAAGGATAAATATTTTAATTATTTTATTTTATTTTATATTATAAAATTGTTACCCATTAAAACACCGAAACAAAATCGCAAGAAATGTGTTGATCCCTCATCCTTCTTCTTCTTTATTCCTCTCTTTTTAGTTTCTTTTATTCTATTTCTCTTTCTCGGTTCTGAATGTGAAATGTAGCAAATTGTTCTTCTATCAATACTACCAAAAGTAACTCAATCACTTAGCCAATATAAAATTATTTGAAATTAGGTAAAAGACACCAAGACCCCTGAGTTTTATCGAAAAGGACATGCAGACCTTTGAGGTTTCAAAAAAGTCAATAGAGACTCTTGTTAGAAGACAAATTCTATTTGATTTGACAGTTAAAAGGGTAAAATCTACCAAAAGGATAAAATTATCTTTTGACTATCAAATGGGCTGAAAGTATTGTTATATACTTGTACTTTTAAAATGAATGGATAAAAATATGCACTTGGTAAGACTCGAACCTAAGACTTATGAGTAAAAATTCAAGCACCTTAACTATTAAACTACAAGTACTTTACAAACACTAAGTTTATTTATTTATTATAAATATAATAAAGCAGTTTGGACAATGAATTAAATATTTAAATTAAATAAAAAATTATTTAAATAAATTAAATAAATTAAATAAATTAAATAAATTAAATAAATTAAAATGAGTTAAATAAAAAATGAAAAATATAAAAAATAAATTCATTAAGTTAAAATTAAAAATTTAAAAGAATAATCAGATGGTCACTAATGATAGTCGCCGCTGAGCCCCGATGATCGATGACAAATGGAATCAAAATTTACATTATCAGACTCCAAATTTTGAGATTTATGCAATAATATGATTATTTTCGTCAATAGATCACTAGAGAAGAGTTAAATCCAAAAACAAAGTTATGGCTGCTATATATTCGTTGTCAAATGGCAGCGAGCAGAGGTGCACGGCCACCTCCATCCATTAGATCATCATCATGATGGAGGTGGCAGCATCCCTCTATTTGCTACCATTTAGTGACAGAGATATGATGGCCACCACTTTATGATTTGGTTGTGGCCCTCTTCTGATGATCTATTGATGAAAACAATAATATCATCATGTAAATCTCAAAATCTAAATCCTGATGATGTAAATTTTTAGTCCATCATCCACTAGTCACCAACGGTTGGTAGTGACGGTCACCAATGATCGATAATCGATGGCGCCCGATTCTTTTTCAATTTTTTAATTTTAATTTATTGAATTTATTTTTTATTTTAAACTTATTTTATATTTAAATTATTTAATTCATTTTCCAGAATGCTTTATTATATATATATAGAAAATAAATAAACTTAATATTAATAAAATATTTATAACTTAATGGTAAAGGTGCTTAATTTTGAATCAAAGGTCTTAAGTTCGAATCCTACCATGTGAATATACTTTATCACTCAATTTTTGAACTCATTAAAGATAAAATAAGCATAATTGTAAGGCTTGTGACCTACCTTTCATGCAAATTTGACTCGTTAAGAATTTAAAGGCTAGGTAGCTCTTTAATTATAAAAGAAATTGATTTGCTTCATTGCCAGTCTCCAATGGTGAAAGGAATAAAAGGAAAAGAAGAAAAAATACAGAGAAAAAAGAAATTGAACTCAATAAGGGTAAAATGGGAATATATATACTTTATGACTCCATTTTTGAACTCATAAAAAGATAAAATGGGCATAATTATAAGACCTGTGACCTATCTTTCATGCAAATTAAGCCATTTGGCTTGTTAAGAATTTAAAATGCTTGGTATCTCTTTGCTCATCCTCTACTGAGTCCAACTTTAATTATAAAAAGAAATTGTCTTTCTTCATTGCCAGTTGCCAATGGAGAAAGGAATAAAAGGAAAAAAAAGAAGAAAAAAAGAGGAAAAAGTAGAAGAAAAAAAAAGAAATCGAACCCATGAAGAGTAAAATGGGAATAATTGTAAGGCTCGTGGCCTATCCTTCATGCAAGGCTTGTTAAAAATTCAAAATGCTTGGTAGCTGTTTGCTCATCCTCCACCGATTCCACCAACTTTAATTATTAAAAAAAATTGATTCGCTTTATTGAAAAAAGAAGAAAAGAAAAAGACAGAAGAAAAAGAAAAAAAAAAAAAAGGAAGAGGAACAAAGTATGATAGAGGAAAATAGAAAGAAAAAAAGAAATAAAGAGAAATACAATAAAATTTATATTTAATGATTTAATGAATAAATTTTTATAATATTAAAGTACTTATATTTCAATATTTATGATACATATGAATTCTAATGATATATTTTATTAATCTATAATTTAAGAATTATGCTTGTAGTTGATAGACTCTAAGATCTAGATCTAACATAAAATTAATGCTTTTTGTAAGTGGATATATATTATTCTCTTAATCCAATAGTTTTTTTATTTAATTATACTTTATTAGATTTTTTATCCTTAGTTTATTTTTAAACAGATAAATAATTATACTAATTAGTTATATTTAAAAATATTTTTAAAATTTATTACAATATAGCTTATGATTACATTAAGTACATAAATATTTAATTCAAAATAATTATACTTTTACGATATTATATATAGTTAGTTTTGAATCACTGAATGCATACCCACCCCCTTAATTTGCTCTATTCAAGTGATACAGTAATTTCGTTAGATTAGATTAGTTTAATTTACTTTATGCATGCGTTAGATCAGTTAGTTTACTCTAACTGTGAGATGTAGTAATTCCACCAAGTTAAACCAGATTAGATTCTCAAGTTTGCTTGTGTGTGAGTTACTTTACCAAGTTATACTAGATTTTTTCAATGATAAGTTTTGTGTAGCTTTCAATATCTATGCAGTATATAGTATATTCTCTATACTATGTTATGTACATATAATTTTAGTACAAATTTCATGATAGTTTATGCTTCTAAATTTTTAGTATACATTTATTCCAATATTACTTTATGATTTTTAGGTTTAGCACATATTTTATGATAGCTTATGTTTTTTGTACAGTTTTAATAATTTCTCAGCAATTAGTTTTATGCTAATTTTATATTACAGATTTGTACGTATACATTATAGGTTTGTATGTATATATTATATATAGTATTATTAATTATTAAAAAGCTATTATTTATAGTACATATAAAGTATATAATATTTCTAAATTATGTTCACTCACTGAACCACAAGCTCGTTAAAAATTTAAAACGCTAGACAACTATTTGTTTCATCCTCCACTGAGTATACCAACTTTAATTATAAAAAGAAATTTTTTTGTTTCATTGTTAGTTGCCAACGGAGAAAGGAATAAAAGGAAAAATAAGAAGAAAAAAAGAGAAAAGAGAAAAAAAGAAAAAGAAAAAAGCATAAAGAAAAAAAAAAGAAAAAGAAAGAGAAAAAGAGAGAGTTTGAGAGGAGAATAATAAAAAAAAAGAAAATTCAAAAAATAAGTTTGAGTAGTTAAATTTATATATAATGATATAGTATTTATGTTCAAAATATAATGCGGCTATCACAGTATAGATTAAGGTGTCGATCCCACGAGGAAGCTTTTGGCAAAATAGGTTGGTGAAGTAAAATATTAAAGCAATAGCAAATGATAAAATTAATTAATGGGTTTAAGTGGATGAGATAGAATTGTCTATTAATTGAGAAAAATATCTTATGATGATTTAAGCAAGTTTTCGAGAATCACAATTATGTTTTATAAATCTACTCTACACTTTGATTCAATGTTTATAACTCAATTGACAGTTTTACATCTAAATAATTAATTGGAAGATATGTAAAATATAGCACATTTGATAACATATGTATTTGATGTGACTAAATTCTTTGAAAACATTAACACAAATTATGTTTATTTATACAAGTTATCTAAGATCGATAATATATCATTTTGATAATATTGCAGTAAAAGATTAACTTGAATATCAAATATTTATTGTCTTTACATGTTATCCAAGATCGATAATATATCAATTGACAATATTGTAGTAAAAGATTAACATATAAAATAATATAACTAATAACAATTATAATTCAATAAGAATCACATTAAAAAAGTATGACTGAAAATATATGAGACATGAGAATTATAACATCTGGATTATAGAAAATAAAATAGACAAGAGTTTAAGTAAAACCAAACTTACAAATATTTGTAGCTCTTGACAATGAATTAAAGTATAAAAGTAGATTTATTACACATAAAAGTTTATTTCTTAGCCTTGCCCAGAATTTTAACCTAGATTACAATACATGTTAATGAGAAAAAAATAAGAGAGAATTATCTAATGTTGAAAACGTCCTAAGAGTGTCCTTATATAGGCAATGAATGAAAATATGTTAAGTGTGACATCAATCTTCAATAATTTAGGCTAACAACTTGTTCACTCACTTGCAACACCTTTTTGATAATGTAAATGATCGATGTAGCTTTTTTGGCCAACATTAAAGTTGTATAATTTTGTCTCTTCTTTCCATAGACACTAGGTTTATGCAATTTGAATGAGTATCCAATGAGATATGGGCAAA
The DNA here is from genome assembly GCA_946807835.1 of Ailanthus altissimus. NCBI lineage: Eukaryota > Viridiplantae > Streptophyta > Magnoliopsida > Sapindales > Simaroubaceae > Ailanthus > Ailanthus altissimus. The sequence goes on along the minus strand of OX327686.1, from coordinate 34,350,784 downwards.
ATACTAAAGATACATCAGAGTTAGGCCAACAACCCTTTTACCCACTTGCAATACAATTTGGTTTATGATAACGGCTGATTTGGGCTTTACTATCAACATAATAGTTGTTGTTAATTAAGTCAGTATTTTACAGCTTCAAGAATTATACCAATTGGGTACATATTTTGTGAGATATGGTCCAAATACATGAGTTGGGTCAAGCTGAGCGGAAGTTGTAGCCTGATTCTATTGTATCTCAATTTTTGGCCCATAACATGTTAGATTTGACTTTTCAACTGTTCTTCAAATTTGTGTAAGATTGAGTCATGTTACTCCAGGTTTAGGAATTTCTTCATTTCGATTTTTACATTAAGAGTTATGTCTATTTTATCTAAACCTGTGCAAATAACATTTATTAATAACAATTTAAGGAGAACACTTTATTAAAAGCTAAAAGTACAAAAATGCTAAAATTAGTGACATTGAATAATGACTGAATCTCTTAACAAATATACATTTTCATGTGTTCATCATATAGCGAGTAAAATTTTTACAATTTTAGAGTATTTATATTTAATATTATTGATAGATATAGGCCTTAATAATATATTCTATTACCCAATAATTAAGAACTACACCCATAGTTGATAGACTCTATAATCTGGATCCAGCTCAAGATTAATATTTTTTGTGAGTGAATACCTATATATATATAAATGATTTAGTAGACTATATAGCTCACCATATAGCGAGCAACAATGCCATGTGTCATTGTCTAGTAAATTTATAACTTTTTATAGCTTTGATATAATTTACAATAAACTGCAGAATCCTATCACGTGTCTAGGAGTTCATCATATAATGAGATACATAACTTATTAGATCATTTCTCTCACTCTTTCTATATATATATATATATATTATGTTTTTGATCCAATAATTTTTGATTTAATTATACGTTTTTTTAGAATTGTTTTATCTATATTTTATTCTTACATAAATAAATAATTATGCTAATTTGTTATAAGGAAAAGGATTGTTAAACTCCTTTAATTTGGCTAAAGTGGCTTAAATACTCTTTTATATCAAAACTACCTAAAAGACCCATTTTTTAGCGTCAACGGTTGATTTGGAAATAGGGGGGAGGGGGGTGTTTAGGGAAAAAATTTCTATGTGTGCATTACACATAGTATTATTAATTATTAAAAAATTATTATTTACGTATAAAGTAAAAAATATTTTTAGATTATGTTTTCTTATTGAGCCATAAGTTTACTCTTTTTTTTTTAATTTTTTTAATTATTTTTTATTATCACAAGAATTTATATAAAGTGATACAACTTTTACATTTTAAAATTAACTCACCACACACGTAATTGTATGAATTGTTATATTTTATATATTTATGTACATATACATTTTTGTTAAATTACATAATTTTATTGTGTCATATGTAATAAGTATAAAATATATTAATTCTTTATTATTATAAAATTCATCTCAATTTTTAAAAAGAGTTCAAGACGAGCCGTGTTAAAATAATCTTAATACATGGACATAATTATACTTTCTATAATTATGATCTGTTAACTTTCAAATCAAACGAAATTTGTCTTTTAATAAAGAATTTTATGACTTTTTTTAAAAAGTTAAAAAATTTGCATGTCCTTTCTATTAAAATTGGTGTCCCCGTTTCCTTTGCCCTTTAAATTTAGTCATTTCTTAGTCAATTCAACATCATTCATGACCTCCATAGCTCAAGACGAGCCGTGTTAAAATAATCTTAATACATGGACATAATTATACTTTCTATAATTATGATCTGTTAATCTTCAAATCAAACGAAATTTGTCTTTTAATAAAGAATTTTATGACTTTTTTTAAAAAGTTAAAAATTTTGCATGTCCCTTCCATTAAAATTGGTGTCCCCGTTTCCTTTGCCCTTTAAATTTAGTCATTTCTTAGTCAATTCAACATCATTCATGACCTCCATAGCTCCCCCCCCCCTTCTCCTCTTCCTTCACCTTATATATCCTATAATCGAAGTAAGTTATGAAAGTTGTGGCTATTAATAAATTAAATTATTAAAAATATAATATTTATTATATGTTAAAGATAAATTTTTGTGATATAATTAAGATTATGATTCACAAACTCATAATTAATAAATAAAATATGATCACATAATTTGATAATAATTATGTCCCGAACACAATATAAACTTTAAAATTCTCAAAATAAAAGAGAAAAATATAAACTGTACTAAAATTTACACTTTAATAATGTTGTATTAAGTAACAATAAAATGAATTTTAAAAAATAATTATATATTTAAAGGACGTTAATGTTTAAAAGGGATAAGAGTATTAGTCAAATTATTTAATCCTTTATTTAATGTTCATTCAGATTGAAGGTTCGATTCCGCTTATTACGGGATGAATAGAAGTGTGTGTTTGAAAGTGTGTTGTATATTAAAAAAAAAAAAAAGTAACGTCATGCTTGAAAATTATAAATTTTTAAAAGGTAAAATCAATTATAATAAGTAAAAAATTCAAACGTCTCAAAAGTATGTTATAAGGAAACGATTATTAAAATATAGATCTCGTAATTCTGAAAAGTTATTGTTTATTTTCATTTCTTCTTGGAAACACTTAACTCTTTTTTGGAAATTAAATTTACAAATCTATTAATATTATAATTAAAAAAATAAGTCATGTAGTTAAAAAAATCTAACCAAAATACAACTACTTATCCTACTCTACTCCTTAGTTTTTCATACAAAAAAGATTGAAATAAATTGGAAAAAGGAGATGTGTTGGTTCTGGTTTATAATTCCATAGTCACGTTGACTTGTTCAGTTTGTTCGAATCATTTATGAATGGAAGTGACGAGACGTGTTGAATAGGAGGTTTTTTCACATTCATTTTCTGATACGTCCTCCGCGTTCCTGGAATCTTCATTTTGTTTTTAAAAATTCCTGAAGTTCATGTTAGGAAATTGAGGGGTGATGCAAGGTCGCAGATAAAACGAAATTGAGAAAAATAATGAAAATAAAAAATAAGATAAAGACAAAATTACGTGGTTCGACTTTTAGCCTACGTCCACGGGCGAAGACAGAAGAATCTTTTATTATCAGAAATGGAGAATACAAGTATTGTAGTGTTTTAGCCTTACAACCCAAAACTCCAATACACCCAATTCTCTCAAATCACTCAAAAACTCTCTCAAACCTTTAAAAACTCTCTCTAAATTGCAATGGAAAATGAATTGCTAAACTCTCCCATTTATAGGGAGAGTTTAGCATGGTGGACAGCCAAGAATTGGCTGTCCACCTTGCTGGAAAATTGCTGGCACCGTGTGCCAGCAATTGTGTGTGCCAGCTACCAGCATTTCTCCCACTTGGAGATTTGATTGAGAATCAATCAATTCTCCACACCATTCTTTCTTCTTCGCCAATGCCATGTTGCCTACGTGTCTGCTAGGCCATGCAAGGATCTACACCATACAAACTTGTTGGTATTGATGGGCTTGGTCATCACATCTGTAAGGTTATCATCTGTATGAATTTTTTTCATATCCACACTTCCATCTTCTACCACTTCACGAACAAAGTGATATTGAACACTTATGTGCTTCGTTCTTGAATGAAAAGCTGGATTCCTTGCAATGTGCAAGGCACTCTGACTGTCACAAAACAATTCAACTTTCTCTTGCTTGTGCCCGAGCTCCTCCAGTAATCTTTGTATCCAAATTGCTTCCTTGCAAGCTTGTGTAGCTGCCATGTATTCTGCTTCTGTAGTAGATAATGCCACAACAGTTTGCAGTTTCGAAACCCAGCTTACAGCTCCTTCTGCAAGTTTAAACACATAGCCAGTAGTGGATTTTCTTTTATCAAGATCTCCTGCAAAATCTGAATCCACATAGCCCTTAACAATAAAATCTGATCCTCCGTAACATAAAGCAACATCTGAGGTACCCTTAATGTATCTAAGGATCCTCCTGACACAACCCCAATGCTCTCTACCAGGATTCGCCATGTATCTACTAACTGCTCCCACTGCTTGTGCAATGTCTGGTCTGGTACAAATCATAGCGAACATTAAACTTCCCACTGCTGATGCATACGGTACTCGAGACATCTCATTCCTCTCTGCTTCTTTGCTAGGACACATCTTAGAGCATAACTTGAAATTAACAGGGAGTGGGGTACTAATTGGCTTACAATCTTGCATGTTGAAGCGCCACAAGATTTTCTTTAAGTAGTTCTTCTGAGAAAGCCAAATCTTCCTGTTATTTCTGTCTCGGTGAATTTGCATCCCTAGAATCTTGTTTGCTGGTCTCAAGTCCTTCATATCAAATTCCCTAGCCAACTGTGCCTTTAATTCTTGGACTCGATCTTTGTTGGGGCCTGCTACCAACATGTCATCCACGTACAACAGTAAAATAATGAAATCATTATCATCTTCAAACCTTTTGTAGTATGTACAATGGTCTGAACTAAGTCTGTTGTATCTAAGGCTGATGATATAGGAATCAAATCTCTTGTACCAACACCTCGGCGCCTGTTTGAGACCGTACAGAGATTTGTTCAACCTGCAAACCAAGTTCTCTTTTCCTTCTTCTTTAAAACCTTCTGGTTGGAGCATATAAATTTCTTCTTCAAGTTCTCCATGAAGAAAAGCTGTCTTCACATCTAGCTGTTCTAGATGTAAGTCAAATGTAGCACACATTGCCAAGACTATTCTGACTGTCGTGAGTCAAACCACAGGGGAAAATATCTCATTAAAGTCAATACCTTCTTTCTGAGCATAACCTTTCACCACCAATCTCGTACGATACCGCTCTACTTGGTCATTGCCATCCCGTTTGATCTTGTAGACCTATTTGTTTCCAATGGCTTTTCTTCCACGTGGCAGTGCAACCAGCTCCCATGTTTTGTTCTTATGCAAAGCTTCAATCTCTTCTTGCATTGCTGTCATCCATAGAGAAACATCTTGACTTTTAGAAGCCTCCTGGAAAGTTGTTGGCTCTCCATCCTCTGTTAGAAGGCAGTATGCAACACGAGCCTCCATGACATACTCCGAGTGCCACGCTGGTGGTCGTCTCTCACGAGTTGATCGACGATCATCTGTAGCCTCAGACTCTGCTGGTTCTTGTTCTTCGTGCCCTGGTGCTGCTTCAGGAGAATCTGAATCTTCTTGTACTTGATTATTTTCCATTTGTACCATTGTAGTCTCTGGATTTTCCTTCACTGTGCTATCATCTTTATCATTCCTTTGCAGTTTATCTTCTGCAAATATCACATCTCTGCTGATGACGACCTTGTGGGTAGTGGGATCCCACAGGCGATACCCCTTGACTCCATCAGCATATCCCAAGAAAAGGCATTTTCTGGATTTTGGATCCAGCTTCGTTGTTTCTTGGGGATTATACATCACGTACACAGGACTTCCAAATGTATGAAGGTGAGAATAATCAACTGGTTTTCCAGTCCACATCTCTATCGGTGTCTTCAACTCGATTGCTATTGATGGTGACCGATTTACCACATAACAGACGGTTTTGACTGCTTCTGCCCAAAATGTCTTGGCTAAACCTGCAGTTCTCAACATAGCTCTTGTTCTCTCCAACAAGGTTCTGTTCATCCGCTCTGCTACTCCATTCTGCTGAGGCGTGTAAGCTGTGCTGAATTGCCGCTTGATGCCTTCTTGTTGACAGAATGCAATAAAATCCTCACCAGTATATTCTCCTCCATTATCTGTCCTTAAACACTTGATCTTCTTTTCTGATTCAAGTTCTACACGCGCTCTGAATATTTTGAAAGCTTCAAACACATATGACTTCTTCTTGATTGGATACACCCAACATCTCCTGGAGTAATCATCTATGAATGACACAAAATATCTCGCTCCTCCTAAGGACATCACCGGTGCTTGCCAAACATCAGAGTGGATCAATTCTAGAATTTCTTTACTTCTAGAACTGGATGTGCTGAACTTTAATCTGTGCTGCTTACTTGTGACACAGTGCTCACAGAAAGGTAAATGAACCGATTTGAGCCCAGGAAGTAAATTTTGATCAGAGAGAATCTTCAAACCTCGTTCTGACATATGGCCCAGTTTGCGATGCCACATTATCGTTGACTCTTCTGCTGAATTAGTTGATGCAACAGATGCATCTCCTTCCTGCAGTGTTTCTCCATTAAGCATGTACAGATTTGCAGCAACCTTTTCTGCTTTCATTACTACAAGTGCGCCTTTGAGAATTTTCATTATCCCATTTTCAATTTGGGTCTTACACCCAGTGTTATCTAATTGTCCTAATGACAAAAGATTCTTCTTGAGGCCTTTCACATGTCGCACCTCCTGGATAATACTAACAGTACCATCGTACATCTTCATCTTGATGGATCCTATTCCAGCGATTTCCAAAGCATGATCGTTCCCTATATATACAGATCCTCCAGAGGTAGGTTCATATTGATAGAACCATTCTCTCTTAGAGGTCATATGCCATGTAGCTCCTGAATCCATGAACCATACATCAGAGAACCGTTTTCTGCTTTCAACAACTGTTGCTGCCTCGCTGTATAAAATTTCACCATCATCTGAGGTGCTTGCAATATTCCCTTGCGGTTTGTCCTCTGCACTTTTCTTCAATCCCCAACAATCCTTCTTCAGATGGCCTTTCTTGCCACAATGGTAGCACTTGACGTTCTTCTTACTTCTGAATTTTGGTCTACCATGATTTTGACTCTCACTGGGGCCACGTTCTGTTGATCTACCTCTCATCATTGTCAAAGCTTCTGCTTGCTGCGAACATTCCTGTTTGTCTTCTTTATTTTTCCGTCTTCGTTCTTCTCCCAGTACAGCAGCTGTAACATCATCGAAGACTAAGAAGTCCGATAGGATATTATTCGTCAAGTTGATGATGAATTGATCATATGAATCTGGTAGGCTTTGAAGTAGAATCTCTGCACGTTCACCTGCCTCTATTTTATGCCCCAAGGAAGTGAGTTGGGAAAATAGAGTATTTAATGTGTTGATGTGCTCCGTCACTGAAGTGGATTCTGTCATTCGAAGAGTGTACAATCTCCTTTTTAAGAAGATCTTGTTGTGCAGAGATTTAGCCTCATACAATTTAATGAGAGTATCCCAGATCTCTTTTGCTGTCTTCTTTTCCGCTACACTAGATAGCACGTTATCAGCAAGTGCTAGATGCAGATCAGCAACTGCATTACCGTCAATCTCATTCCACTTGATATCATCAGTGATACCAGTGGGCCTTTCATCAATCGCTTCTAAGCACTTATTTTTTCTTAAAATCGCCTTTATTTTCATTTTTCACAATGTAAAATTACCTCCATTGAACTTCTCAACTTCGTATTTTGCCGCCATTGCTTTTCACCACGAACTACTTCTGTTAGAATCGGCTCCCACTGTTTCACGTGAATAGTAACCGTATGTATGAACAGTAACTGTATACGTGAATAGTGACCTCCTTCAACCAGAAGCTCTGATACCACTTGTTAGGATATTGAGGGGTGATGCAGGGTCGCAGCTAAAGCGAAATTGAGAAAAATAATGAAAATAAAAAATAAGACAAAGACAAGATTACGTGGTTCGACTTTTAGCCTACGTCCACGGGCGAAGACAGAAGAATCTTTTATTATCAGAAATGGAGAATACAAGTATTGTAGTGTTTTAGCCTTACAACCCAAAACCCTAATACACCCAATTCTCTCAAATCACTCAAAAACTCTCTCAAACCTTTAAAAACTCTCTCTAAATTGCAATGAAAAATGAATTGTTAAACTCTCCCATTTATAGAGAGAGTTTAGCATACACGGTGTCAACTACCAGCAGTTCATTCTGAAATCTCTTTCTCTTTTACAAACTTGATAGATGAGAACATTATTAAACGTCGTAGAGCTCTAGCTGGAGCCTGGACCTACAGATAAAGTCCGAAACGAACTCAACCAGTCGTTGGGTAAGCAATCTTCAAAACACAAACTATGTATATTTCAATTTAAATCACTTTTTGTTTTTCGATTTCTCTACCCTTATTGATATTGTTAAATCATGCAATAAGTGTAGAGTAGATTTTTCCATTAATCTTTGTCGTGAATGTTCTTGTATCTTATTACAGATGTCATCACCAGACGGGCGACCACCCATATGTAAGTCATTCATCAATACATGCCACAAATACAATAAAAAATTTATTAGAGAATCTATTCAACTCAAAAGCTTTTGAGTTGAATGCATTCTCTAATATAATATTAAAATCAAGGTTTTGAATTCAGAGTTTTCAAGTCTTTTGACTTCAATTATTTTATTGATTTTCGATTTTTGAGTTTCTTTTGTTTTGGTGGCTTAAAATTTTGAGTGGATAGTTATTTTAATAGGATTTCTTAAATTTGAAATGCCATTAACTTTCAGTTATAGCTAAGATGTCGGTTTTTTATTGGGGTTATACTACTGTCTTTAGTATTCCGTATTATCCGCTACGCCTGCGACAAGCTAACGCCACTAGAAAGCCAAGATCCTGCATCGGTCAACACGCCTGAACAGCATGTAGTCGAAGTAATTTGGGAGGCTGGTCAAACAATGCAAAGATTCCTTCAAGAAATCGAAAGAGAGAAGCCAGTTAGATTTACATCTCAACAGCCGAATACTTTTACAAGCAATTATTCAACTCCATTGGGATCTGGAGGTTTTGGGAAAGTCTACAAGGGACTATTTCCTAATGGAATAAAGATTGCAGTGAAGGTTCTTAATAGAAACTTGGGCAGGATTGCTGAAGAGCAATTCATGGCAGAGGTGGGAACCATTGGAAGAATTTATCATATAAATTTGGTTAAACTCTAGGGTTTTTGCCATGATCAACATATGACTGCGCTTGTATACGAGTAGATGGAAAATGGTTCTCTTGACAGATATTTGTTTAGTCGTAAAGAAGCGATAGAATGGCAGAAGTTACATGAAATAGCGATCGGGATAGCCAAAGGTTTGGCTTACTTGCATGAAGAATGTGAACATAGAATCATTCATTACGATATAAAACCTGAAAATGTTCTGCTAGATGCTAATTTTACCCCTAAAGTAGCTGATTTCGGGCTTGCCAAGCTTTGTGATAGAGATAGGTCCCATGTTACAATCAGTGGATATAAAGGGACTGCTGGCTACTTAGCACCAGAATTCTTTTCAAGGAATTACCCAATAACACATAAATGTGATGTTTATAGCTTCGGTATGGTATTGTTCGAGGTAGTTGGCAGGAGAAGAAATGCCATCATCGGTGCTTCTGAAACCGTTGATTGGTTGCCAAAACATGTTTGGAAAGAATATGAGAAAGGTGAATTATATGAAATGATATTAGCTTGTGGGATTGAAGAGAAAATCAGAAAGAAAGCAGAGAAAATGTGTATGGTGGCACTGTGGTGTGCGCAAGACTCACCTGTAGACAGGCCACCAATGAGTGCTGTTGTCAAAATGCTAGCGGGAGGAGTGGAGGTTTTGCCTCCTCCAAAACCATTTCGGTACTTTGGAACAAGTGATGATTCAAGTTCTTCCACTCAGTTTTGCTGGTACATGGAGACTGAAAGCCAAAAACAATTTCCAGCTACAATATGCACAGTTGATAATGAAGATGACGTGGACTAAAAGACAAAATGACTTGGAATTATTAAGTGTTGAATTAGTTTCCCTCTATTTTCACAATTTTGTAGTAACCAAATTTCAATAAACTGTGCAAGTTACATCCATTCTATTTAAAGATGATTCTAGAAACCATCGGCATTATAAAATGACCAAGGCTTGTATTTGTATAATTAACTTAGCTTTTAATAAAATTCTCTCACTTCAAAAGCAAAGTATTTCTTTTTGGTTTTCTTTCTTATTTGCCCGCACTTTCTCAAAAAAAATTCAAAACAGAACTTTTTAAGTTAGTATCGGAGCCAATCAAATGGCTAATAGCTCAAATACATTTCCTGATCTAATCACTCCCTCAAACTTAGGTTCACAGTTTAATAATCTAAATATTAGGTAAAGTAGCACCTTTAACTGTGTGAAATTTTTTGAATTGATTGTTATTTTAATATTAATTTTTATTTTAATTGAAGTTAAATATTTTAAATTATATTAATTAAATATACGTTATGTTTATTATTTTATTCTTATTATAATTTTAATAATTTTTATTATTATTTAATTATTTAATTTAATTTTATATAAATTATTGAAGAAAATAAATTTTTAAATAATTAAAATTTAAATTAATTATAAAAAGATTATAAATTTATAATAAAATTAAAAATAATAACAATAAAAATTAAAAAAATACAAAATGGTCGCTGGGCGCGCGCCTAGCGACTATTTTATCTGTATTTTTAAAAAATAAATTTAAAAATAAAATAAATAATAATATATTAAATATTCTTTATATTTTTTATTTTATTTAAATATATAAACCATTGTAATTTTATATTTTTTTCTTTTATTATCCCTAACAATATCATCTCTCGTTTGATTAGATTCTTAGATCTGGTACATTCTCAAAACTCACAAATCTGCTCTAAAAACTCATATCTCTTGATTCATCTTTACGCAAAGATCAAAGATTCAGAGAAAAAGATAGCTGAAGTTTAAAACAAGTAAGATTTTGTTTATTTTAATGTAATTAATAGTATTATTTATATTTATTAAAATAAATGATTAAAGTGTTTGGATATATATCTGTTACGATTAAGTTGTGGTTGCGCTATATATAATTGTTGCTGGTGGTCGATTGGTATGCGTCTGTGCGTGACTGCACATATAGTTGTTGTTGGCCGCCGTCGTGTACACACCAATAACAACAAGGTGCTCATGTACAACCCGTCTTGATGAACACCAATTGTAATAAGGTGCTCCTACACACCACCGAAACGTTATAACACCACCACCAAATAGCTCTCATTTATTTTTTATGAACCTGCATATTATATTTATTTTATATATTTAAAATAAAAATATATTATATATATTGTTATATATTCAATTATATTTTTTAATTTAATTAATATAAAATTAAAATAAAATTATGTTATATTTTTTTCAAGTATGTCACAAATTTCAACCATTATATGTTTTGAAGGGAGATGAGAGAACTGTAGCGATGGTTTTGAAAGATACATTGGATATCAAAATATGCATATGGTTGTTTCAAAAAATATTAGATACAAAGCGTTGTTGAGAAGAATTTGTCATCTTTTAGGAGTAAATCAGGTGTATTATAAAAGATACTCGTTATAGTTATGGATGGTGGAGTAAACTGGATTGTAGACATTGGCGAAAGAACATGCAGCTGTCGAAAGTTTGATTATCGGCAATTGCCTTGTTCCTATGCACTCGCCGCATGCAGATACATCAGATTATCTCACGAGAGTTTTGTTCAACTTATTACACATCTGAGACTTTATTTCGTGCCTATAATGAGCCAATACTTCCGGTTGGTCAAGTGTCAAAATTGGATATTCCCAGAGTATTTAAAAAATATGGACATTCAATCTCTGATAACATGTCATCAGTCAGGCAGATGAATCGGATTCTATCTCAAAGAGAGGAACCATCAAAGAATATATGTAGTCGTTGTAGACAATATAGACATAACGACAAATGTGTCGAAACCCTATACCTTTACAGAGCAGGTGATGTATATTCATTTATAAACATTTACCTTATTGATATTTAATTATGTATAATATAAGACTAATATATAAATATTTTTTTATTTCAGACGAATCTGAAAAAAATAAGAGAAAGAGCTATACCATGAGGCTTAATTATGTATAAGAATCGAGTTTCGTTACTTCTATAATTCACTTATTTTGTAATACACTTTTTTGTAATTCACTTAATTTGTAATTCACTTATTTTATAATTCACTTATTTTGTAATTCACTTATTTTGTAATGCATTTGTAGTGTGTATTACATATTTATTTTATTTTAATGCACTTGTCTTTAGTATTAATGTTGATAATTTTCACAAAAATTTTGACAGAATCTCCTCTATAATATGGACAATCGCAAACCTTCCATATTGAATAAACACATTTCTATCAAACTGCAAAATCACTTTCGCATACGTACACCTAAATCAACGCCCACAAATAATTATACACCCAAATCAATGCATATTGATTAAATCATTGAAAAAATACTTCCATATACATACACCTAAAACAATTATAGTATATCAATTATACACTCAAATAAATGCATGTAAATAAATTATAGTACTAAATATCTATGAAGCTGTAGTCCACAAATCAACGGCTATTTTCTGTCTATAAAAGGTACCAATGTCAGGGAACGAGTCAAATGACTGACCTAACATAAGATATTTAATATACATACAGGCGAAGACGCCATAGTCCCCGCTCCCGACCTTTTGTTGCGGCACATTCTCCCGGATACGAGTCACCGGCCAAAGGAACAAATTTGGGGTTTCTATGCCCCTCAAACTATAAAATCTACACTTTTGAAGGTACAAAGGCATTGCAACACACAGAGGCTCTATAAATTTTATGATGGACTCGTCTGAATGACCATTCACGCTAAAATCATAAAGAACAATTGCAAACTGAGCAAGGTCGAGTTGCACTACAATCACATGTTCTTGATTCATATTCAGAGGAATATATACCTACAAAAATAATTATGGTATTATTTTTAACTTAATGTTGTTACATGCACAGTAAAAAGTCATTATTATTCTTAAAAAATACCTTATTGACTGATGCTCACGGTTTAGCACTAAGTAACTCGGTCTTTGTTCCGAGTGCAAAAGCCAACAACATTTGAAGCCAGTCGTTGTTGTCTGGAGGATTGGCAGTGAAGGACGTTTTTCACATTTGTCGAATGTACTCCTAAACACAAATAAAAGATACTCGTTAAAGTCGATAATAGTTAAAGTCAATAATATTATATGCACAATAAACGGGTAATATAATAACTTACGTAGAAATATGCATCTGCAATTGTACAATCCTGTAAGTACATGTCAGAAAACGTTATTTGACGCAAACGCAAAACCTTCAAATATTCATTTATATGCTGCAAAACACACAGAATATGTATAAGTTTTGATATTATTAGACAAATCACAAAACCAAAAAAGTTAAAATAAATCCTCACCGAATCGTCAAGCAAATTTTGTAGTATCTCATTAAATCATGTATTGTTCGGATCAAGTCCGAGCAAATGAACCCGTTGTGTTGGGTCATTTTTTTTATCCAATCCAGAAGCTCAGCATATCTACTTTGGTCAATAGGAATCAGCTGCCCGTTTATGTCAATAGTATATCCTATTTGCAATTCCACAAGTTTCTTCTTCGCAAGCTGTTTTAACGAATTAGTATATGGACTGACTTGGGCTGCTGCCTTCTTGCGAGGGCGCCCATACCTACTTATATTTTCACCCAATAGAGCAGGTATAATTTTTAAGTTTGTAGGGCTATCAGCAACAGGAGCAAATGACTGATGCTGAGACTCGTTGGCAGGAGCAAATGTATGAAAGTTAACAGTCATAAATTCGGCACCCTACAAAACCAAACAATACCGGTTAATGTATTGACTTGTTAAACTTTGTATCCAATATATTTTAGGTTTAAAACATACCATACTCTACCCTACATCCTCAGAGATATTGGCTGATTTAAGCTGTTACATCAAGAGAGATATCTGATGCAAGATATTTTCTTCAGCCTTATCAATCTTGGCTGAAAGCTCTGCATTACTCTTATCAATCCTGGTAAATATCATTTCTTCAAGATCATCCATCTTCTCCTCCAGGATTTCATACTGTGATGTTGACGTGCCGGATTGAAACTATACATAAGTTATTATAATCAATTTTCACAAGCTAATACTAACCAGTAATATAAGCATCAGATAATTCAAGGAAAAAAAATTAAATTATTCTGGCGGGGCTTGAAATTCGTGGAGATGCTGCAGATTATCGGTGAATTGGGTGTTCGGGATATCAACTGTCTCCAACTTAAGACTCCCTCCCCATTTTTCTGATGGAATGCAAAAGTTTACTGCCGCGCGATAGTCCACAGTCTTCTTATGTTTGCGGGGTATCAACTTCTTATGAACCTCCAAAAATTTTATAATATTTTAGATTTATTAATCATTATTAGAAAATATAATACAAATTATAAGGAAGTTATATATATTTTTTGTTGAACATAAAAGCATACCCCAACACTATCGAAGAGGACATCTACAATGTTTTCGTATAATGGGGTGCTCGTGCCAGACCAATTTAGAATACAAGGAAAATAATCTCCATTCCTATTGGCAAACAACTCCCCACATCTCGGGATCGCCTCGTAGATCCACACCTGAGATGATAATAAATTTAAATTACAATGCCAACAAAATAAATTTTTCTCTATCATAATGAATCAAAAAGATAGAATTACTTACCAAGAATGCGTGACAAAATGAGTATAAGTTGTATGATTCTATATGCCCAGCGTCTGTTTTTTTTTACCTTCGCCAACTTTTTAATTGGAGCCGTGCATAAACTATTGTAAAGTACAACCTATGCAATCGTGCCCCAAGGATAGATATTAAACTCATTTAAATTATCTACCGGACGAAGTACAAAATATTGTATGATTTTATTCCGATCATGTGGCATTATCAATTTATGAAATACATAAAATAGACACATTTTTACTGCATCTACATCATCGTCAAATGTAACGTTGCCGAACCATTGATCCAAATCCTTGTAAGTCAATTGACTTCTACCCGAAAAATATTTATAACAAAGTCTATCACCTAACCCACATACTACAGGATAATCCCCCATCCTCAAACCGGTAATCAAATAAAAATCTTGACGAGAAAATCTAATACGTCTTTTACCTATATAGAATCATAATTCTTCATATAAAGTTTTGGTATGCACACGTCTTAATAAAATCTCATGAGCTAAAATACCTGAGAATGGAATATTTGATATATCCAATAAACTACCAAAACATGTGGTTCTAAATATTTTTACCTACCTCGAAGTCAATTTATTTTTTATATTTTATATAACCCATAACTTCGAGTACGTATGTACGTTTGCTTGGTAGAAATTTTTTTTGGCAATTACATAATCTTTCGTGACATTCTCTTTCCTGAAAAAATTAAAAAATTATTAATATTAACAAAAAAATAATCAACATAACATATAATCAAATTTTAATTTAATTATAACTAACAACCTAAACTATTTACATAATTATTAACCAAATTAAATTATTAAATAAAATAATTATAAATAAACATAAACAACATAAATTAATTAAAAAAAAATTAAAAAATGGGAATTTTTAGGGTAAGATGCGGCGGTGTGTGCATTTACTTGCTGCCCCCAGCAGCGCGTAGACACACGCGCCACCGCATCTTACCCCAAAAAATATGCTGAATACAATCTACATACAATCTATACACATTTTTAACTTTCTACCGTCTAAATCTACACATTTCTACATATTTTTAACTAATATAAATTATAATACTAAAAAAAAAAAAATTTATACATACATACCAACTTTGTTCCACCGCCATATGAGAGAGAGAGGGAGGACCGCCACGAGAGGTGGAGTGTCGCGCCGTGAAAGAGAGAGTGACCGTAAGGCGTGAGAAAAATGTGAAAAGGTGAAAAAGTAATGGAAAAGTGTCGGTGGAGAGAAGAAAAACAAGAAACGAAGAATTATTTGTTTTTTTTATTTAATATAAAGGGGTAAAATAGAAAAAAAAAACATTATAATTAGTTAACAATGCATAAGTTATTTTGACTCGGTCAAAATAACTTATGCATTTTAAAATACAGCCAAATTGACCAATTTTCCTTCAGCTTTTGTACTCCGATAAAACTTGATCATAATAACTTCCTGCTGTGGACTCAGATCTTGGCCTTAACTAGAGGTAATGAAGTGAAAGATCTGTTGATTGGACTGAGAACTTATCCAGATCCATTCATTACTTAAATTAGAGATAATGGTGAAAGTGTGTCCAAAATCAATCCAAGTTTTCAGATCTAGAAAAGGCAAGATACCTTGTTCATGAGCTAGTTATACTATTCGATAAATGAAAGCATTCTCAATTCTGTGATCCACTGCAAATCTTCATCGAAAATCTGGAAATACTTGGAAAAGATATATGAAAGTTAGTCCTTGGCAATGCTTGCTTAGTCGAGATCTCAGCTGCAAACTCTAAAGAAAGGTACTATGTTAGTAATTGACTATTATGTAAACTCAAGAGTATAGAAGATAATTAAGCTATAACTGGAAAGCCAGTGCTTGATGAAGATCTTATAACCTATCTACTTGTTGGCATGGGTCCAAAATATAATCCAATAGCAGTTTTAGTGTCTGCAAAATCTGATGAAGTAACATTGGCTGAGATTTATACAATTCTTTTGAGTCAATAAAGTAAGATTGAATTGACTAGCTTTGTGAATGGAGGTTTTGCTAGTGCTCACATAGCACAGTCTAGTTACAAGCAGAAAAATAAAAGAGGTTACAATGGAAAAATAGGAGGATTCAACAAAGGATCCAGCACAGGATATGTAAAAGGTTCTGGTAATAATTATAACAAAGGGAAGGGAAAGCAAACTTACTAAAACAAACTAAAATCTAAAATTATTTATCAAATTTGCTTTAAAATGAGACATGGAGCTCTGAAATATTGAAGTCAATTTGATGAAGACTTTAAGTCACCTTTTTAGAATAACAACCAACAAGAAGCCTATATAGCAACTCTTATGCCTGAATAAAATGATAATGAAGATCATGGCTGGTACTTGGACAATGGAGCAATAAATCATGTCTTAAGTAGCTTCAGCAACATGACTTCAAGGATGGACTTCAAAGGTAATGAACATTTGCTTGATGGTAATGGATAGAAATTAAAAATTTTGCATATTGGAACTTGCTTATTGAACACTCTTGATAACAAACACAAACTGTCCTTAAGAAATGTCTTACATGTTCCTGGTACAACTAAGAATCTGATATGCATTTCTAAACTTGCCTTTGACAATAACCTATAGTGATCTTTAAAAATAATATTTATGTTGTTAAAGACATGAAAGGGAAACCTCTGCTTAAAAGAATAGTTAAAGGAGGATTGTATCAGCTTTGATTCTGCTCAAGATTCCTTTGAGTCTTCTATCAATGCTAAGTCATTAAACTTTTTTGCTCAATCACTCTTTGCACAATGTGATATAAATAAGTTTTGTGTAAAGTCTAGCCAAACCAAATGGATCATGATAATTGTAAATACTCTACTTTTGTTACAAATAAAAGGTTCTCAGATGTACAAAAAAATAGTTAATATTGCTGAGAAAGTATCTTTTGAAGTTCTGCACAACAGATTTGGGCATCCAAATTCTAAAATGCTGATGATCATCTCTAGCTATAATTCTATTTCCAATGTTAATAAAATTTCCTTTCTTAAACTGTGCCATGCATGTTAATTGAGAAAGAATCATCTACATCATTTTGGATTGTCTAAATAAAAAAATAATACTGCCCTTAAATTAATTCATGATGAGTTTGAGGGCCTACTATTGTAACTTCAGGTAAAGGTTTTAAATACTATTTAAGCTTCTTAGATGATCATACTAAATTTGTATGGATCTATCCTTTAGTCTTGAAGTCATAAGTAATAGATGTCTTCAAATATTTTCAGCTACATGTAGAGAGATTACTTGATAAAAAAAAAATCAAAATTCTACAATCAGACTTTAGAGGTAAGTTTAGAAGCCTATCAAAAACACTTGAAACACAAGGAATACATCATAGGTTTTCTTGCCTATATACATACACCATCAAAATGGGAGAGTAGAGAGGAAATATAGGTATATAGTTAAGATTAGCCTGACTTTACTAGAAGAAAGTGAGATGCCGTTAAAATATTAGTGGGATGCCTTAACAATAGATGCCTTCTTAATAAATAGGGTGCTACTATTAGTATTAAACTTTAAATCACCTTTTGAGCTACTATTCAAACAAAAACTTGACTATTCTTTTCTAAAAGTTTTTGGATATACTTGTTTTTCTCATTTAAGATGCTATCAAAGACAAAAATTAAGTTTTCACAATAAAAATGTGTATTTATAGGCTATAGTGGTCAGCACAAAGGCTCCAAATGCTTGAATTTAAATGGCAAGATTTATATGTCTAGACATGTCAATTTTCATGCGATCGATTTCCTTTTTAAAACTAATATCAACTTCATCACTTTAAACACAGACACAAATCAATATAACCAAACCTCTAATGATATGTTTCCTTATATTGAGCAAAATCTTTTTCCTAATAAGTCTGTTGATGCATCTAATAGTACAAGTTTCAATGAGTAGAATTATCCCCTTAACATAAATACTACAACATCATAAAATGAACCAATTGTTTCAAACAATTCCTCAAACCATGGTTCAACCCTAAATACTACTTTTGACAACACACATAATCCTTTTACCATTGACATAAACGATCACTCAGAACCCAATCTGGCCTCTCATTTAGTACTTAACAACACTCATAACTTGTTACCATTAAACACAACAATAAATTCAAGTAGTGTGCAAAGTCAAATAGAAAATATTCATTATATGGTGACAAGATCCAAAAATGGGATCTTTAAACCAAAGATATATACTGCTTCTGTTTCATATAGTGTAGATCATATACTATAAATAGCAGTTGAAGTAGTACAGATACTTGAGTGGAAACAGGCAATGACTAAGGAGTTTGAAGCATTGTTAAAGAATAAAACATGGACACTAGAACCCTAAAGACCTGATCAGAAGCTTGTAGGACATAAATAGGTGTTTAAAATTAAAAAAACACCCTAATGGCAGCATTGCAAGGTGCAAAGTTAGATTAGTTGTAAAAGGGTTTCACCAAACTCCTAAAGTAGATTATATTAAGACTTTCAGCCCTGTTGTCAAAGCAAGCACAATTAGAATAATATTGAGCTTAGTATAAACCAAAGGCTGGAAAATAAGACAAATGGATGTAAATAATGCCTTTCTCAATGGTGACTTAAGTGAGGTAGTGTACATGAAGTAACTTGAAGACTTTATTCAAACAACCAAGGCAGATCATTGGTGTAAGCTCTAAAAAGCCTTATATGGTTTAAAGTAGGCACTAAGAGTGACATGTTCAGAATATAGGAGTTTATTCTCAAGTACAGGATTGTCGAAGTAATAAATAACTCGATGAGAACGGGATCGATCCACAGGGAAGTGGAATTAAAATTACAAACTATAAATACTTTAAAGACAATTAATGCAGTATAAAATATTTGTAAATATTAATTCAATTAACTAATTAAAATAAAAGCTAAGGTTAACGGGATCCACTATTGGCATATGAAATAATAATATATTCAACTCGTTTTATAACTCAATTAGAATCCTCACACAAAAGAGGTTCTAATTGGAAGATATAACAATTAAATTTTATCACTATTTATATATTAACTAGTATTTATTTCTTTCATTTATTATACACCAAATCTTATAAATTGGTTCAAGTATTATTATACCAATTTATATTTATTTACAATAAATCAATACTTTCACTTTACAAAAAAGGGTATCTACGCCAAATCTTGTAAATGGTTTCAAGAATTTATTGTGCCAACTATAAAAATTATCTATAATAAATCAAGATACACCACTTTAGAAGAAATGGTGTTAATATTACAAATAAAATAAATACATCATATATAAATTTGTGTAACTAAAGAATGAAACATTAAATTCATGAATAAGAGTTAAATATATCTTATTACCTTACAAAAAGTTTCATCCTTTCACCTTAGTACAAAGAAAATTACTTGGACATAATAAAACTAAAAAAAAAGAAAAAAGTGGAAAAAGAGATAACATGACTTTAGAATAGTAAACAAGAGAAATAAAATTACAAAGAGATAATACAAAAGATAAGTGTTTTAAACTAAAATATAGCTCTCTAATTATATGATTTGGGCATAAACAAGCCACCTATTTATAGAAAAATATAGATAAAATAAGACGAATGAGGAGGGAACTACTTGGATGATAAAAGTCAAGAAGGGTGGCAAATAATTTGTATTGATTATCATTAATGCACTCATTTGATTGTCCAATTTAAAATTGATGTAGTCCTATTTAGCTGTCATCCAAAACTTAAAAGTTGTAGACAAGTATTTTATCTTTTCAAATTGAGTTCTATCATACGTATTAGATACGTATTTCTATAGTTATGGGCAAAAAACTGATGACTATTCGGATTGGTCCTGTACTGTAGATTAATTCTATTCTAGGCTATTTTCACCTTCTAAAAGCTCAAATTTTAAATACCTTATGAAATATATATATATTAGTTCATTGAGTCAACTCTTCACAGGATCAAGAATCACTCCAATTAATTTTTTAGGTAGAAAGTTATGTCTATTTTACCGAACCTACCACAAAATAGTTAAAAATTAATTAGGTACAATATTATAAACACACTTAAGTTAGGGAGGTTAAAGACATCAGTAATACAAAACAATGATATAAAACTCTTATTAAATATATAATTTTAAGTGTTCGTCACATCCTTTGACCAGCTTATTGCTAGTCCGTAACAATTCAAGTATAAATAAAATTTGAACACTGCCTAAGTATTTCAAATAAAATGTCAGTTCAAGATCACAAGGTTATTTCAATCATAACTTCCAAAATTTTGTGTGTGTGTGTGAATTAAGTTGAAGTCTTCTTACCATAAACCACAACATATATAGCCTTGAAATTTTTCTCAAAGTAAAAGCCTTAACTCTATATCCTCACAGGTGAATAACTATTTAACGAGTTAGGATTTCACTCATGAAGTTAGAAAACAGATAATCGCTCAAGAAAAGGTTAATTTAAGGATAGACAGACAAACTAAAATTGATCCAAAGATAGGAAAATTAATTATTTAAAGTCAAACCATTCTTACCACATGCTAGCTTCAGGAATTTAATTATCTTATGCAAATATCACGAATAGAGAGTCCGATGATAAAATTATTTCCTAATGACGTTTGTCTTCTAAAATAGAACGAAGACTTTATTGAACTGAATTGACTTCTTTTCTTTTCTTTTCTTTTTGTTTTTTTAAAGACTTAAGGAATCATTACAAAATAAGAGTAATTTTTTACCATAATACTTTTTCAAATTTGTTTTTTATCATCCTTCAGCTAAGCAACCAAATCATTTATCATCTCAAATAATGTCATTCCAAACAAAAATTAACAATTTTAAAATATCAATGAAAGTTTGTAAGTTGTTATCTCAAACCACTCTACTCAGTCATAAAAGATATGTAAGTTTATAAAAGAATATATGTACTTAAACATGAAAAATTTCTTGGCTATATATATATATATATATATTAAATCATCCACCTTACTACAAGGCTTAGTATTGTGCTCAAGAAATAATTTCGAAAGTTGTTCTTTTGTAACCTAGATAGAAAAAGTGATTTAAACTAAATAATTTTAAAATCATAACTCGATAGCAAAGCAAACTTATTTACGTAAGAATTACCAAAAACTTAAGTAACAAATAAATATACATAAAATGCATTTAAAATAAACCAATTAGAATGTGTTTCAAAAGTTCAATAATATACTATTTACTCTGCCATTCTAGAAGTAGAATGCATAAATGAACCTTTTACTCACGCCATTCAAGATGAATTTTTTTAGAGAACAAAGTGATAACAATAAAAAAAATTAACACTAATATTATATATCAACTATCCTCCCTCTAATCAGATTGAAACATTGTCCTCAATGTCAAAATATAGAAAGAATAGAGTATAGAATATACTACCTGAAACATTTTTTATTGAAAATAAAACCTGCAATAAATAAAACAAGCACACAAAATGCTTAAAATTACATAAAAGCATATAGGCTACAGACAAAGCGTCAAATCTATCTTGCATTTGTTTTTCACTATTATCAGTATATCTGTCATGCCCCAGACCTAAAAGATCCGATACACAACATTACTTACGTTCATTCAATAATATTTAAATATTTATTTTAATTTCTTTCAGAATTATAACAATTGAATTATGACTGAGATAATTAGTAAACCGAAAATACGTAGAGTTTTCTCAAAGATTAACACTCTACTACGTCACCAGTAGCAACTTTGTTACCGGAAGCCCAGAATATATTCATTGCAAATTCTTACTTAAAATTAACCAATAACCGCACTTGGTGAAACTTAAACCAAATCCAACCACACACAATAAAATAATACATAAGTATTTATTCAATAGGGACAAATTAAATATCTTATCCCACGTGTCCCTAAATGAAACACTCAGTAATCTAGCAACTTAGGAAATCCAAGGAACAACAGAAGTCTTGTTAAATCCGCTAAGCACACATGTACCTTATTTACCTGAAATCACTATAAACTATAATGAGTATAAAACTCAGTAAGCATACTAGTTTTTCATATATCAAATACAAATACAAATTTGTACACAATGCATATGTATGATATACTGTGATAAATCAAAATCATAATCTTATCAAATCACATGTCATGTAAGCGCTTACACATTCTTTCAAAATATATAATAGGAATACCATCACTCAACTACTACTTAGTACGACTTACATATCACATAATGAGCCAAATGTCACTCGTAGGTGACATACCGTATAAGAGGAATAGTACAAGTGAGATTTTTAAACTACACATATACAATGCTTATGCCCAAAGGTAAAAGTCAAACCCCCACCTTGATCATCAATAAGTTCTCTCACATGCACCAATATGCCATCACACGAATGTAATGACTCACTCTTCCTTTAGATACCAATAGGATCCTTCCTACGTGCAGAACACATAACATATATCAATCCCGAAGGAAAGGCCACACATAAAGGCTCCACAAATAATATAAAATGCCTATTAAGTTAACAGTGAGTTCAAGCCTCCTCAAAACACAAAATGTTTCTCATGGACATATTACACTTCAAAAGCTCTCTTTGTTAAATACATTTCACTTTGAAAGCTCTCTTTGTTAAATACATTTCACTTTGAAAGCTCACTTTCAAAAAACACATATATGTCATGTATGTCCATGCTCACATTCATAAACACATGTCTTTATATTTAATATCAAAATATACTTTGACATAACATAAATATATTCCTAACCACATTTACAAAATCATACATAACGATTACTATGTTTATTGTGATTTCAGTAAAAGTCTAGTATACTTACCTCTTAACACTTTCAGCTATAATGCTTAAATCTCCTTAACCTATCAATGGAGATTAATCTTTTCATGAACCTCAACATTCATACAAAACACTTTAAATAGCTTACAAAATTACACATATTGCATTTATCACATCAAATTGGTCTAATTACTTGGTTTCTCAAAACCTGTCATTCTAACTATTTACACTTAACAAAATATGCATTGTATAAATATTACAAACTAAATATTCATACAAACTGGGATGGCGCGTAAGCACATACCCTAACAAACTCCCACTTGCTCTAGTGCCATGCATACTGGTATCTTATACCCATAGCCTCCACGTGTTTCTCAAACACCTTTGGAGTTAAGGCTTTAGTAAGTGGATTCGCTACATTATTTATAGAATCTACTCTACAAATTATTATATCACCCCTAGCCAAGATCTCTCTAATTATGTGGTATTTCCTCTCCACATGTTTAGATCTCTGATGTGCTCTTGGCTCTTTTGCTTGTGCAATGGCTCCATTATTGTCGCAAAATAATGGGATAGGATTTTTCGAACTTGGAACTATTCCGAGTTCTGCGACAAACTTACATATCCACACTGCTTCTTTTGCAGCTTCAGAAGCGGCAATATATTCTGCCTCAGTGGTAGAATCAGCTGTGGATCCCTATTTGGTGCTTTTCCAACTCACTGCAGCACCGTTGAGAATAAACACATACCCAGATGTAGACTTTCTATCATCTAGGTCAGACTGAAAGTCTGAATCTGCGTATCCTCTCACTTGCAAGTCATCATCTCCATAAACAAGAAACTTGTCCTTCATACCCTTAAGGTATTTCAGGACATGTTTGACTGCCATCCAATGGCTGTCACCTGGATCAGCTTGGTATCGGCTAGTAACACTTACAGCCATACTGATATCAGGTCTCGTGCACATCATAGCATACATCAAGCTTCCTACAGCTGATGCATATGGCATGTTAGACATTCTAACTCTTTCATCTTCTGTTTGAGGAGACATTTTCCTCGAAAGATGAATGCCATGTCTAAAAGGTACACTAGTTGTCTTACAATTAGTGAAACTGTACCTTTCTAAGACACTATCAATATACGATGATTGGGAGAGTCCTGTCAGCTTCCTCGCTCTATCTCTATAGAGTTTTATACCTAGTATAAATGAAGCCTCTCCCAAATCCTTCATGGAGAAGTTCTTACTCAGATAGCTCTTGACTGATTGCAACATACCTATATCATTCCCAATGATAAGTATGTCGTCAACATAGAGAACTAAGAAAACTATCATGCTCCCACTGACCTTTCTATACACACAAGCTTCCTCTTCATTTTTGATAAAACCAGACCCTCTGATTACTTCATCAAAACGAAGATTCCAGCTTCGGGATGCCTGCTTAAGTCCATAAATAGACTTCTTCAGTTTGCATATTAGACCAGAGGTCAAGCTGGATGCAAAACCTTCAGGCTGTTCCATGTATATCTCTTCATCGAGATATCCATTTAGGAACGCCGTCTTCACATCCATCTGCCATATCTCATAATCATAATATGCTGCAAATGCCAATAATATACGAATTGACTTAAGCATCGCTACTGGTGCAAAAGTTTCCTCATAGTCGATCCCAGATCGCTGAGTATAACCTTTGGCAACCAGTCTGGCTTTAAAGGTTTCAACCTTTCCATCAAGCCCACGCTTCCGTTTATAAATCCATTTACAACCGATAGGAACTATTCCTTCAGGAAGCTGAACCAAGTCCCAGACTTGATTCTGATGCATAGAGTCAATTTCGGATTTCATGGCATCTTGCCATTTTCCCGAGTCAATGTCCAATATCGACTCTCTATAGGTCAAAGGATCATTTTCTTTAATTAAGAAAACTCCAAGCACACCTTCAGGTATCTGACCATACCTAGTAGGTGGCCTAGACATCTTTTGTGACCTACGAGAAGGGTGTGTTAAAGGTATTTCACTCGATTGAGCCTGAGTTTCCATCAGTGGTTCATCAGTGTTCTGATTGACTTCATTAAGTTCAATCTTTTTACAATCCCCACAATCCATAAGAAACTGTTTCTCAAGAAAAGTGGCATTACGAGCAACGAACACATTTCGTTGTTCAGGATCATAAAATTGGTATCCCATTGAATTCTTAGGATACCCGATGAACCGATACTTATACCCCCTGGGTGCAAGTTTATCCTATTGTGCAACATTTACATAAGCAGGACAGCCCTAAATTTTAAAATATTTGAGACTTGGTTTCCTTCCAGTCAATATCTGATATGGAGTGGAAGGAACAGCTTTAGATGGAACTCTGTTCAATATGTGAGTTGACGTTTGTAGGGCATGACCCCACAGATATTCAGGAAGATCGGTAAAGCTCATCATCGATCGGACCATATCCAATAAAGTCCGATTCCTCCTCTCCAATACACCATTGTGTTGCGGAGTACCTGGAGGACTATATTGAGCTAGAATCCCATTCTCTTTTAAATAATCCGAAAATTCACCGCTCATGTATTCACCGCCTCGATCTGATTGAAGGCACTTGATGTACATTTCGGTTTGTTTCTCTACTTCAAGTCGGAATTCTTTGAACTTTTCAAAGGTTTCTGACTTATGTTTCAAAAGAAACATATACCCGTATCGTGACAAATCATCGATAAAAAGTACAAAGTATCGAAATCCACCCATAGCAGTATGATTCATTGGACCGCATACATCTGTATGTACAAGTTCCAATAAATCTGAGGCACGGTGTCCTACACTTGCAAATGGAGATTTGGTCAACTTTCCCTGAATGCATGATTCACAAACTGGATAAGGCTGTATGGTCAGATCAGGTATCTGTCCATCTTTAACCAGACAGCTTACACGTCTCACACCTATATGACCTAATCTCATATGCCATATTTTTGTTTCATTTAAAGTTTCCGAATTTCTACTAGTACTAGCTTGCATACTCATGACACTGCTTGTTGTATCTAATATATAATGCCCATTCACTAACCGACAATCAGCTAATAAAACATCATACATATCATATAATAATAAGGAACAGTTTCGAATATTCATATGATACCCTTCACTGTCGAGTACAGGAAGGGATATTATCTGTCTGATGATGCTGGGAACAAAATAACAATTATTTAATACAACATATTTATTACATGGGAGAAGTAAATCCAAATGTCCTACAGCTTCAACCTGCAGGAAATCACCATTTCCAGCTCGAAGCTTTACCTCTCCTGGCTGCAGCAATCTAACTTCCCTCAGACCCTGTAACATATTACAGATGTGAGAAGGACATACTGTATCTAATACCCAGCCTGCATTAGCATCAAATGCTAAAGAAATGTCAATGATAGGAAAGCAAATACCTGAGGGAGCCTTCTTCAAGCTTGCAAGATATTTAGGGCAGTTACGTTTCCAGTGCCCCTCATCGCTGCAAAAGAAACATTTTCCTTTTGCCTTGCTTTTCTCTAGAGGTTTGGATATCGGTCGCTTCTGAGGACCTATTCGGGGTGTCTGCCTCATCTTCTTTTTCTTCCCTTTGGACTTCAAAGAAGCCCTCGGGGTAGAAGATGAAGCACCCTGAATTAGGAGGGAAGAGCCTCCTTTATTCATATCCTCATATGCTGTCCTCAACATGTTATGAAGTTCAGCATATGTAGGGGTCAATTCTTGCATATTAAAGTTCATGATGAATTGCGTAAATGACCCCGGAAGCGACTGGAGAATCAAACTATTCCCCAAACTATTGTTTAAAGAAATTTCCATAGTCTTAAGCCTCTCAATATATCTGATAATTTTAAGGACATGAGGACTCACTGGACTACCCTCAGGAAGTCTAGCCTGAAAGAGTGCTTTGGCGACACGATATATCTCAATCTGAGGTCTATCACCAAAAAGCTCCTTCAGTTGGAGCATGATGCTGCTAGCATTTTCCATATGGAGATGCTCTCTCTGCAGCTCATGAGACATCGAGGCAAGGATGTAAGATTTAACTTTTAAATCTTCGTCCAACCATTTCTGATATGTCACCCTTTCTTCTGGGGTGGCATCATCAGAAACTCCTGAGGGCATTTTCTGATCAACAATATACCCAATCTAACTTTTAAATCTAGAATGCGCATCAAAGGGTTGTTTGAAGCTATATTAATCTTCACAAGACAAAATAGAATAGATATGTGTCAGCGGATTATTAATTAATCAAATCGCTAATAAAAATGTTTTAAATCATGGGTATAACAATTATACAATTTTTAATTTAAAAACGCCCTCCCACTGCTTTACATAATCTCTTTAATCTCTCTAACAAGATAACGATAGTTTAAGAATTTTTAAACTATACAGTGAGAAGTGGACCCCACTGGCATTTTACTCCAGCCTCACGCTAAAGCAATATTGGCCTTTGTAAACCCAATAGGTAGACAACCCTTGTCAATTGCAACTCTTGCAACTCTTACAACTGATCCTAAATACACCTTATCCTCACACTAAAGCAATATTGGGTAAGTGTATTTTAGATTAACTTGCCAATTATCAAATATATGTTACTGACATTATCCTCACGCTAAAGCAATATTGGATAACATGTTCGCATATATTTGACTCATCTCATGTTTTACCGGCATTAGATTAAATCACACCGACCAAATCCCTCACGCTAAAGTAATATTGGGAAAGACCATAGTGACCTATCTAATACCGTATTGACAAGGCGGATCATTAAAATATTAACACATAACACAATAATTTTTTAATCTGATTAAGAGAGATTTTAAATACAGGCACTCATCTCATGAGAAGGTTATTCTCAATCAATTATTCAATCATGTGCAAACACAACTAACCCCCATCAGTGGGGTTCCCTTGTGGTTACCAACATGAAAAAAAAATAATTGTCCTGGTTTATCATGTAAATTAATAACTCTTATTATTACAACTCATAAACCCCCCACATGCATAAAATAAAAAAATTACTCTTTTTTTTTTTTATGAACGCCGCGGCGATGCTCTTTCAGCGCTGCGGCGCTAGGGCTTCAAAAGCCTCAGCGCTGCGGCGCTCTTTTAGCACCGCTGGGGCGCTGCAAGGCAGTGCTTTCAGCGCTGGCGCGCCAAGTACTCAGCGCCCCTGCGATCACCATCGCTGGCGCGTTATGTACTCAGTGCCCCTGCGATCACCATCGCTGGCGCGTTATACACGTAGCGCCCCAGCGTTCATATGAACGCTGCCGCGCTGAACATAAGCGCTGCGGCGTTCCAGGGACAGTTTTTTCAATTTTACATTTTCAACACTTGAATTGCATCCGAACATCCCCAGAAATTGTCATACAACTTAACTAACATTTAGCCAACTATAAAAAACACCCAAAACAACACAAAATTGCTCTGATACCAATTGTTGGGAGTTGTACATTCATAGGTATTTGCATGTGGGTTTTGTGTTTAATCACAATTTATACATATCTCATATATATAATGAAGCAGCGGAAGCTTAAAGTATTGCAGTAAACACAATCACAATATATTAATCAGAAACGAAATTGAGAAATACCCTTGAAGTCTTTGGTTGGAGATTGTTGAAGTCCACCAAAATGTTGTCTTTGATCAATTCTAGTAATCAACAATGGTGGGTTTGATTATCTAGAATGACAGCTTTTGATCCAGCACTTGTTTAACTACTTAAACTTGTGTTCTTGATTTTTTCTTTTTGATTAACACTTAATCAATTAATCAAAAACCTATTTTGCTAAATTAGTTTTAAGCCTTAAAAGAAAATAATGAATTCAACTCTTGAATCCATTAATTAGAAGACAATTTCTCTTTTCTCTCTTTGTAAAATGACTGACCTAATTTTGCAAAATCAATTTAACAAAAACCTTATGAATTTAATTTACATTTGTTTTATTTATACAAATGAATTTAATTTCATTTCATAACACTTAATTTCACTTTGATTTCAATTTGAATTTAATCTAACCTAATCATAGTTAACTCTTAACTTTAGTTAGGTTAAACTAACATTAAAATATTCTAACTATAGTTAACTCTTAACTCTAGTTAATTAAAAGAATATTTAATTATTTTAATCATAGTTAACTAACTTAACCATAGTTAGGTTAACTTTTACTTAACCATTAAGTATAGTTAATCTAACTTAACTAAATGGTTAACTCTTTAACCTTAGTTAAACTTAATTCATTTATTCAACAATTAAATAAATAAATATTTATTTGAATTATTTAACGATTAAATAATTATCAAGTGAAATTACAATTATGTCCTTACTCGGTTACCAAGTTAATCTAAAGTGGGTCCCACCATCTGACCATATACTTTAGTTAACGTAACCTTAGTAAATTGCTGGATTTTACTGTATTAAACTATTTAATACGGTACGCTGCCCAAGTGCTCAAAGAGTACATTTCATATTGGGACTCCCTAGGTCCACGCCCGATTCGTCAAATGAAACTATTTCACAAGTCCGTGAACGATGCCCTACGCACACGTTACGAATATTACAAATCAGCGCGTCAGACCATACATGTTGAGGTTACTCCATATTCGTATAATCCTTCCGTCATTATATCCAGGATGAACGGGATATAGATCATTACCGTCAAATCCCGATAATTTCATCCATCACTTTATTATCTTCAGATTCGTATCTTTATGAACAATTTACGCAAACACTTTTGCTATAATGTTCGAACCTGGAGGAAACTCCTTTCCCAGGTTAATTGCTTACGGCCATAAGACTTTACAAGATACAATCTCGAAGTTCGGATATACAACCCATCTATGTGAGCTGGCGGATCCCATATCTATGCACACCGAACTCCATGAGCATCGGACCATACCCAGCGACACGTAGCGGTCAGACCATGAAAGGTCTCTGACATACGTGGAACCAAAGTATGATGGATCTCCCACAAGTTCACCATGGCACTCAGGTTGAAGGACCACAAATACTACTCAACTCAAGAGGACCTTCCTTTGACGGTTTTCATAGGATATCTATTGGGGTCCTCTTGAGTCTGTTCAGTATCCAGTCCTAACTGAATACCTGTATGTCTATATGAACTTCAACCAAGCTCATGGTTAACTAAGAATAACCATTTGTACAATACAGTTATAGACATACACTAATCTATGTGTTTCACCGATAGACCCTCATTGGTAAACGTAGATCAGGAACTCTTTATTTGAGAAGATACTTCCATAACGACATTTCTTAGTCTCTATTGTAACTCTTTGCAATTTTGTCATTACTAGTAGATTCTCAGGTCTTTGTTACATTATAGATTAGGTTCTAACTCTTTAGATCCCGCTGGGTATTATAACCTGCTAACACTTAGCATTTATAACTATCAGCTTTACTAACTCTTAGCCATGGTTTAAACTTCTTTAAACCAGATATGAACTCATTCAGATCATATCATTTTTATAATGTTACAAGCTTAATTACCATTTAATAAAAGTTATCAGCGATTTAATAAAATATGCATTGTATAAATATTACAAACTAAATATTCATACAAACTGGGATGGCGCGTAAGCACATACCCTAACAGAGTGTCCTTCCTCAAACTAAAATTTGGGTGATTTCTCCATCTAAGATTGTATTTTTGTGAATATGGATTATTGTTTGACCGCTTGAACGTCTTTAGAATATTAGCTTGTTCGTGAAGACATTCCTTAAATGCAGGCAAAGTTGGGCAATCATTTGTAGAGTGATCATGGGTTTCATAAATGTGACACATAATTTCTTGAACAGATTTTAATTGACCACTCCTTTTC
This sequence comes from Ailanthus altissimus, assembly GCA_946807835.1. Classification (NCBI taxonomy): domain Eukaryota; kingdom Viridiplantae; phylum Streptophyta; class Magnoliopsida; order Sapindales; family Simaroubaceae; genus Ailanthus; species Ailanthus altissimus. Next base: position 34,319,676 of record OX327686.1, on the reverse strand, counting down.
ATTTCTAAGGTTTTGACTTTTCTAACTAGGGATGCTAATTTGGCTTGAAGGTCATGGTCTTCCCTAAGATGATAAATACCCCTATTAGATATAGTGGTTTAATGTTTGCTAGGTGCCTCACAGGTATCAGCAGTGTCCCAATTTTAAGCATTTTCTGCTAGTAAGTTTAGATAATTCATTGTCTCTTTTGGGTCTTTGTCCTCAAATGTTCTATTACACATCATTTCTACCATTTGCCTAACTTGGGGTGTTAAGCCCTAATAGAAATTTGAGACTAATCTCCATATTTTAAAGCTATGATGAGGGCATGTATTAAGTAATTCTTTATACATTTTTCAACATTGGTAAAGGGTCTCTCCTTATATTTTGGGCAAAAGTGATAATTTATCTTTTAAAAGAAATTATTCTATGGGAAGGAAATTTTTTTTCAGAAATTATTGTTGCATCCCATCTCATAAAGAAATGGATCATGGCTTAAGATTTTGTAGCCGTATTTTAACTTTATCTTTAAAAAAAAAGGGAAAAGCTTAAGTTAAAATGTGTTCATCCTACAATTTTGGACATTACATGTGTTACACTTCTCTTAAATGTAGATAAGAGTTCTCTGCATTTAAGCCATAAAATCTAGGTAAAAGTTGGATAATGTTTGGCTTAAAATTAAAACGTGTTACATCCGGAGAAAAAATTAAGCAAGGTGGTGCACCGGTTCGTTTAGGGTTCATGTAGTCTCTAAATATTCTAGGACAGTTATGGTCATTATATTGGGACTGATTATCCCTTGGGTCTATGAGTCCCTCAATTTGATTTTCAGTCATGGTGTTAGTTGGTGAAGAATGAGAAGATGAGGGAGAATCCAACAAATTATCAAAGAAAGTTCTGAAATTACCTTTTACCAAACAATGAGAATTATGATCTTGAAACCAACAGCTCATATAAAGAAATAAAACCAAATACAAGAACAATAAATAATACAAATAAGAAAAAAAAATATTAAACACAGAAAAATAAAATAGGCAAAACTAAAATTAAAATAAAATAAAAATAAATAATTAGAAGTTAAATTAGTAATGTTAGATTAGTCAATGTTAAATTATATAATAAAAAGTTAATAAATAAAGAGTAGGAGGCTTAGCCTTCTATGAAAATAACAAGTGAATAATAAATAAAATAAAACAAGTTAGGAAGCTTAGCCTTCCATGAAAATAAAAAAAATGTTAATTTCAAATCCCCCGCAACGGCGCCAAAAACTTGACACGTCCAGAATATATGAGTTTTTTTTTAAGTGCAGCATTGTTGAAGTAATAAACAACCCGGTGAGAATGGGGTCGATTCACAGGGAAGTGGAATTAAAATTATAAACTATAAATACTTTAAAGATAATTAATGCAGTATAAGATGTTAACAAATATTAATTCAATTAATCAATTAAAATAAAAGCTAAGGTTAGGGGGATCAACTATTGACATATAGAGTAAAAATATATTCAACTCTTTTTATAACTTAATTAGAATTCTCATACGAAGGAGGTTTCAATCGTAAGATATAATAATTAAAGTTTATCATCATTTATATATTAACTAGTATTTATTTATTTCATTTATTATATACCAAATCTTATAAATGGGTTCAAGTATTATTATACTAATTTATATTTATTTATAATAAATCAAAACTCTCACTTTATAAGAAAGGGTATCTACGTCAAATCTTGTAAATGATTTCAAGAATTTATTATGTCAACTATAAAAATTGTCTATAATAAATCAAGATACACCACTTTAGAAGAAATGGTATTAATATTACAAACAAAATAAATACATCATATATATATTTGCATAACTTAAAAATGAAACGTTAAATTCATGAATAAGAGTTAAGTATATCTTATTACCTTACCAAGAGTTTCACCATTTCACCTTAGTATTAAAAAATTACTTGGACATAATGAAACTAAAGAAAAAGAAAAGAAATGGAAGAAGAGATAATATGACTTTAGAATAGTAAACAAGAGAAATAATATTACAAAGAGATAATACAAAAGATAAGTGTTATAAACTAAAATATAGCTCTCTAATTATATGCTTTGAGCATAAACAAGCCACCTTTTTTTTTTATAGAAAAACATGGATAAATTAAGACAAATGAGGAAGGAATCACTTGGATGATAAAAGTCAAGAAGGATGGCAAATAATTTGTATTGATTATCATTAATGCACTCATTTGATTATCCAATTTAGAATTGATGTAATTCTATTTAGCTGTCATCTAAAACATAAAAGTTGTAGATAAGTCTTTTATCTTTTCAAATTGAGTTCTATCATACGTATTTCTATAGTTATGGATCAAATACTGATGACTGTTCAAATTAGGCCTGTATTGTAGATCGGTTTTATTCTAAGCCATTTTTCACCCTTTAAACACTTGAATTTCAAATGTCTTGTGCAATACAATATATTAGCCCATTGAAACTCTTCACAGAATCAAGAATCACTCCAATTGATTTCGTAGGTAGAAAGTTATGCCTATTTTACCGAACCTACCATAAAACTAAGTAAGTATAATATTATAAACATACTTAAGGTAGAAAGATTAAAAACACTAATAATACAAAAAAAATATAATATAAAACTTTTTTTAAATATATAATTTTAAGTGTTCATCAAAAAACTTAATTCAACAAGTTAACAAATGTTATGCTTAGTTAAGGATTCATCAATTTAAAGTCAAATGTATATGTGTTTATTAAGAAGGATACTAATTATATCATCATCATGTTGACTTATGTTGATGATATAATCTTAATTGATAATAACTACTCAAAGTTGTAGTAGTTTACAACACAGCTATATAAAATCTTTACCTCGAAAGAACTTGGAGATTTATACTATTTCTTGGGTATAGTAGTAACAAGACAAGACTAGCACCTGCATTTGTGCCAGCAAAAATACATTATAGACTTGCTGACAAGATGCAGAAAGCAAAAAGCTGCCCCAAACCAATAAGTTCAGGTCTTGATCTTTACAAAGTACTAGATAAACCATTCACTGGCATCACTCTCTACAGAAGTGTTATAAGAGCACTTTAATATGTAACTTTTACTAAGTCTGAAATCACCTTTGCTGTAAATAAACTTAGTTAATTCCTATCTTACCCTATTATTACTAATTGGGCATGCAAATGTTTGTTGAGATACCTTCGAGGGTCAAAGGATGTTAGGCTAATGTTTAAACTAAGAAAGAATTTGGAAATCATGGCCTCACAGATGCAGGCTAGGCATGTGATGCGTCTGATAGAAAATCTGTTGGTGGTTATTATCTTTTTCTTGCTGGCAATTTGGTAGAATGGAGTTCCAAAAAGCAGAAGGCTATTTCCAGGTCTAGTACTGAGTCTACAAATCTGACTCTAGCTCAAGGTGTTGCTGAAATCAGCTGGATCACTTCCCTATTTGCAGAGATTGGATTACAGCTGCACATAACACCAATTGTCTGTTGTGACAATCAAGGTGAAGCAGCACTTGCTGCAAACCCTGTTTATCACAATAGAGCAAAGCACATTGAAGTCGATATCCACTTTGTGCATGATAAAGTGCCGAACAATGAAATAGAAATTCGTTATGTCCCAACAACGGCACAAATTGCTGATCTTTTTACCAAGGCACTCCCCATTACAAAGTTCTGTACACTTGCCAGCAAGCTCAAACTCTTCCATAGACCCCTGAGTTTGAGGAGGGATGAAAGCCAAAGAAGATTTCCAGCTACAATATGCACAGTTCATAATGAAGTTGACGTGGACTAGAAGACAAAATGACTTGGAATCATTAATTTAAGTCTTGAATTAGTTTCCTGCCATTTTCACAATTCTATTGTAACCAACTTCAACAAACTGTGCAAGTTGTATCCGTTCTGTTCAAAAGTGATTCCAGAAACAATCGGCACTATAACAAGACCAAGGCTTGTATTTGTATAGTTAACTCAGCTTTTAATAAAATTCTCTCACTTCAGAATCAAAGTATTTCTCTCTGGTTTTCTTTCTTATTTTCCTGTACTTTCCCGAGAAAATTCAAAACTGAACTTTCTAAGAGAGACCACTCTAATAATGGCCAAGGATGAGATGCAAATGGCTAGTTCTTGATTTTGTCCCGCCACAAAAACCATTTCGATATTTGTACTCCGTCGGAATTGATGCACTCAAATCACCATTGAAAATCAACCGTGATATGGTTCAAGCTATCATTTAACAAGCAAAGGAACTGAAGGAAATGAATCTCTTTGGTACAGTGAGTCCACCCCATTATGGCCAAGTATGGAATTCGGTTGGCTATTTCATCAAAATAGTATAGAGGCTTGAATCTTGGTTGTACATCACTTGCTTTGATTTAAATGTGAATACAACATATACATTAAGAAGAAAGAAAATGCCTTTGCATGATCATGATTCTTATCAAAGATCTTCAGGTATAGGTTGAATAAGTAACATTCTTTTTTTTTTTTTCAAATTTTATTTTATTACCCCGACCCTGGTGTTCGAGTTCTATACTATCGACCTCTTCTAATACTTTTAGGAAGTTTATTGGTTAAACTAATTGACATGAATAAATAACATTTTGCAAATCATATATTCTAAAGAAAATTTATTACATAAACAGATTTTTATCTACCGGCTATATGATTGACTTAATCTTATAAGAATGTAGATGTCGTTTTTCTACTAAAAAAATAACTAATTATTTTGTTTTTTGAATTCTCCAACTTGGTCTTCATAATTTCATTTGAAACCTGAAATAACTTAGAAAGTCACACGTGTTGTTGCTCCAGAATATCAAGCCACAGTCTTGGTCTTAAGATTGGCCTTGTTATGTGTGGAAGGATCATTATGATACTATTGATCTAGACATTTAGTATAAGAAATCTCTTCAAATGAATCATTTTCATTACGTCACTCTCATTAATTAACAAAATGTCCTCGGAGCCCTTCACGAAATTGTCATTTTCTTTTGCTCTTGCAGACTAATGCTCCTTTGTTGTAGAATAAACTTTATAAACATTATTTCATTGAACTTTTAGCTGGAGCTTCATATCAGATCAAGCTGATCAAAGTACCCAACAAGTGTCCGGGTCAATGCAAAGAGCAATCTTGCAAGCCAAGTTAAGTACATTTGCTTCCGAATTTATAATGCCCTTATCTGTATGGTGGTGTTAGTAATCCTTCTATTCATTCTGAAAAGTTTGGACTTGGTGAGTTTTTCGTTAATCTTTGCCTTCGAAAGTTTCTTCTCATCTACAGTTCATCACAACAATAAAGAATCCGATTTGTTGAAAGATGTTCAACTAACTTCTGATGTAATTGTAGTCATAGCAATTGGCTACGTAGTTGTGGTGGCAATGATATTCATAGTATTTATTAGGATTTTGTTACGTTCTAGATTTAAAAAATTCGATATACGATATAATTTATATTTATTTAATAATATATATTCATAAATAATATTATATAAATTTTCAAACTTCAATTTAACATAAGAATTCTTAATACACATAAAATTTTAATGTTTCTAATATATTCTTAAATTCTTATTTACGGGTTAATATCATGTTTAAAATATAAATATAAATATTTATTGACAATATTTAAATATTCATTTCATTTTTTTTTCAGAATTATAACAATTGAATTATGACTGAGGCAATTAGTAAATCGGAGATACGCAAAGTTTTCTCAGAGATTAACACTCTACTATGTCACCAGTAGCAACTTTGTTACCGGAAGCCCAAAATATATTTATTGCAAATTCTTACTTAAAATCAACCTATAACCACACTTAGTGAAACTTAAATAAAAAACAACCACACACAATAAAATAATACATAAGTATTTATTCAATAGCGACAAATCAAATATCTTACCACGTGTCTTTAAATGAAACACCCAGCAACCTAACAACTTAGTAAACTTAAGGAACAGCAGAAGCCTTGTCAAATTCGCTAAGCACACATGTATTTTATTTACCTGAAATCACCATAAACTATAATGAGTATAAAACTCAGTAAGCATACTAGTTTTTTATATATCAAATACAAATACATATATGTACACAATGCATGTATATGATATGCTGTGATAAATTAAAATCATAATCTTATCAAATCACATGTCAGGTAAGCACTTACACATTCTTTCAAAACATATAATAGGAATACCATCACTCAATTACTACTTAGTATGACTTTCATATCACATATTACATAATGAGTCAAACGTCACTCGTAGGTGACATACCGTATAAGAGGAATAGTGCAAGTGAGGTTTTAAATTACACATATATAATGCTTATGCCCGAAGGTAAAAGTCAAATCCTCACCCTGATCATAGGTGAGTCCTCTCACATGAATCAATACGCTACCACACGAATGTGATCACTCACTCTTTCTTTGGGTACCAATAGGACCCTCCCTATATACGGAACACATAATATATACCAATCCCAAAGGAAAGGTCACACATAAAGGCTCCACAAATCACATAAAATGTCTACTAAGTCAACAGTGAGTTCAAGCATCCTCAAAACACAAAATGTTTCTCATTGACATATTACACTTTAAAAGCTTTCTTTGTTAAACACATTTTATTTTGAAAGCTCACTTTCAAAAATATATATATGTCATGTATGTCCATGCTCACATTCATAAACATATGTCTTCACATTTCATATCAAAATATACTTTGACATAACATAAACATATTCTTAACCACATTTACAAAATCATACAAAACAATTACTATGTTTATTGTGATTTCAGTAAAAAGTCTAGTATACTTACCTTTTAACACTTTCAGCTATAAGGCTTAATTCTCATTAACCTATCAATGGAGATTAATCTTTTCACGAGCCTCAAAATTCATACAAAACACTTTAAATAGCTTACAAAATTACACATATTACACTTATCACATCGAATTGGTTTAATTACTTAGTTTCTCAAAACCTGTCATTCTGACCACTTCCATTTTACAAAAATTTCTTATAAATTAAATGATATCCAATTACTCCAAAATCAGAATATATCATTTTTGATTCATATATCCTTCTTATGTATGAATATTATATCATAATTCCTACACAATCTATTCCATAAACACCATCAAATCCAAACTATTATTCTGACAAGATCAAGATATTTACTAAATAGTATTCAATCTCCCAATTTTATAAAATTATATACTAACTTAAAAATTATAAAACTACTACAGAATTACTCTTGACACATATTTTAATCCATGATAAATATTTCACTTCAAAATAACTGCCAATTTTTTTTTAAAACTATTGTATTCTATAGTTTTAAAAATCTATTAATCAAATACTGCAATGAGCTAACACTCTCTAGAAAATCATAACAATTTAATCACATTGATCTAAATTCTCAATTCTGAGTATATCATATTAGACATATAAAATTATCATATTCCATAAATTCGTAATTTTTAAAGATCATTTAGCAGATGAAAAAGTGTTTGTCATTGTATCACACTGTTAACACAAAAAATTTCTAGAATTTTAAGGTCATTTTGGTAAATTCACTACAAATTTCATTTCTGAAATTGTCAATCGATTCAAAGTCTCAAATGATTCTAGGCATGTCTAATTTCATATACTCAAAATTCAAAATCAGAATCAAATCACAACAATTTATAAAATTTCTGGATTAGGAGACTATCAAGTAAAAATTCTGCAATTCATCATGATTTATGAAGCTATCTACATAAATCATCATCAATTCTCACAATATCTTACAAAATTCACATCAAATTCTCAATTGTACATATTTTTTGAAATCAAAATTTAAAGGAATTAATTAAATTAACACCAAGAAACTAAGAAATGGTTATGATATACTTCTTAAAGCTTAAATTCTAACTTTCTTCTTCTTTTTCTTCTTCTTCTTCTTCTCTTTCTCTCCCATTTCTTTCTCTATTTTCTCACTTTAAAAGAGGTGGCTCGACCAAAATAAGTGAATTTGGGTTTCAAATGTGTATTTTTATACTAAGAGGCTAATTTTTAATATTTATGAATTAGCCCCCAAAACTTTCAAAGTATTACAAGTTGGTCCGTAAAATAAATCTAAAGTCTTGCAAATAAATCCAATACTAATAGTAGGTCCTTAATCTATACAAATACTACTAATAACCAAATATAAATCAAGTATCACCTACATAAAAATAAAATATATATATTTATATATATATATATTTATTTTTATTGGTTGTTAATAGATGGTTACTACAGATCCATTCCGCTTGTGAGAAGTTAATAACCAAAATCCTGCGTTAAGAGCCAATGGGCCTCCTCAATGGCCTGTTGGAAAAGAACTTGTATTATTAACAAAAGAATTATTATAAAAGAAGGAATAATCAAAATACAACTCTTAAATACTTAATTATTTTTACATAAATAAAGCTTTAAGAGCTATTTTAGACACTTTGAATAGTTTTACTTCTTTTATTTCTCTTTCTCACTTCTTACACTCTTCATACTTGTTGCAAATACTAATACTTAAGGGGTATTTATACTTGTACTTGATCAATCTCCACCACACAAAGTGATACACATCACTTGAATCTACACCATACAAGTGTCTATACACCTAACTTAACCTTTTAATTAAAACCACACAAGTGTCCCCTTTACCTAACATAATCATAATCAAGCCATAAATATCAACACGCCTTTACCTAACTTAAGAAAATTTTATGGGTTGGATTAAGATTTCATAGAATGGATTTGGGCTTGGGTCACTAAACAAGTTTAGTATTCAACACCCCCTTAAACTTCTTTTTGAAAGTGCGCTGTGTGTGGGGTGAACTACACATTTTAATTTTTAATTTATACATTACATGCATAAATAAGTGCAACGAAAATTAAACAAACATCTCATTACTCTAATGAGATATTAGAGAGCTTACTCTTGAAGCGTGCTTTGCACAGTTCTAGTTTAGGACTTAGTGGAATCTTATGAACTAAAACATTAGTTTTCTATTCTCAACAAAAAATATTTATTGAAACAACTTTTTTTTTCAATATTATCTCTCGAACCTTTCTAAGTATTAATGCTAACAATTAACATTACTTTTAACTTGCTTTCTCAAAAGTGCACTTAAGAAATGAAATAGGGTTGGCTATTTATAGCCACACCCACCTCATTCTTGACTAATAAAAAGCTAACAATTGTTGGCAATTTATAAGCATGACAAAGATCAAGTTTATCCTTGTCATGCTTAGTAAAAATTGATGAATCACTTTGAAAAGGTACTATGAAATTATGGCTTCAATTGGTGGCTCAACTCCTTTAAAATACGCCACTTTATGCTTAATCAATATAAATATTATTAACAAAGCCACCTCTTCATTTATTTTCAATTTTTTTTTTAAATTTAAAAGTAAAATATCATTAACAACCATTTTGGCCAATTAAATATTAATTCTTAACTATAAATTGGACCAATAAAATAATGACATGCCATGTGTCATACCCTGACCAATTAATAGCATAATATATGAGTACACTTAAACACTATGATCTTTTCCGAGCTTAACACTTAAACACTATGATCTTTCCGAGAGATCCTAAAATAATTTAGACTTTTTTAGAACTTTTTAAATTAAACTATTCAATCCGGTGCACTATCCCAGTGCACAACGAGTACACTTCATATAGTGAGAATCACTAGGATAACATATATTTCGTCATATGAAACTTTTTTGTAAGTCTATAAACAATGTCCTATATACCTATTATGAAAATAATAAAATAACGTGTTGAACCATACAAGTTGAGGTTAATGCATATTCATATAATCCCTCTATCATTTATATCCCGAAAGAGCTGAGACATTAATCATCACTATGAAGTCTCTATATGCTCAACCATGAACTCATCTCTAAATTTATATTTCCATAAATAATATCCGCAAACACTTTTGTGATATTGTTTATCCCACGAAAAACTCTTTCTCGGGTTGATTGCTTATGACCATAAGACTTTTTAAAATACAATCTCAGAGTATCAAAATATACAACTCATCCATATAAGCTGACGGATCCCATATTTACACACACCGAACTCCATAAGCATCGGACCATACCCAACGACACCCAACAGTCAGACCATAAAAGGTCTCTGACATGTGAAACTTAAGTATGGTGGATCACTCACAAGCCTACCGTGGTGCTCAAGTTAAGGGACCATGAATACTACTCAACTCGAAAGAACCCTCCATTGACGACTTTATGAGATATCTATTAGAGGTCCTAATTAAGTCTGTTCAGTACTCAGTTCTCACTGAATATCTGCATATCTATACGAGTTTTAACTAAGCTCATGGTCTGTTAAGATTAACCATCTGGACCATTTAGATATAGATATACACCGATCTATATTAAATAAAGTTTCCACTAATAGACTTGCATCAGTGAAAATATACCAAGAATATAACATTTGAAAACATATTTACACAATGACATTTCTTAGCACTATTTACAACCATTTGCAATTATGTCATTACCAGCATACCTTTACGTCTTTGTGCCATTTCAGATAAGGTTCTAACTCTTTAAATTTTGTTGACTCTTATAACCTGCTAATTCTTAGCAGTGCTAACTCTTAGCAATTATAACTCTCATCGTAACTAACTCTTAGCACTGGTTTAATCCTTTTGAACTAGATCTGAACTATTTCAGATTATACAATGTCTTAAATATTACAAGTATCTTACCATTTATATTTATATATTAACGATTTTATTTAAAATATTTGTTGTATAAATATTAAATAATTAATATTCATACAAATATAGAATGACACGTAAGCAGTAGTTTCAACAACTCCCACTTACTCTAGTGCTATTCACGATGATATCAAAAACCTATCATCTCCATGTGTTTCTCAAACACATTAGGAATTAAGGCCTAAGTGAATCTGTTATATTATTTATGGATTATATCCTAGATAATATTACATCTCTAATAGCCAAATCTTTCTAATATGTGGTATTTAGAGTCCACATGATCAGAATTCTGATGCGCCTTATGGCTTTTTGGCTTGAGAAATTATCTCGTTATTGTTGCATTTAGTAGGATAAGATCCATTAAACTTAGAACTATTCTAAACTTTGTAACTAACTTATATATCCACAGAACTTTTTTTGCAGGCTTCTTAAGCTGCAACATATTTTGTCCTTTAAGGTAGAATTAGTTGTGGATATTCATATTATACTCTTAACTAATTATAGTATCGATGAGAAGAAATACATAACTAGATGTAGACTTTCTTTCATCTGGGCCATACTAGAAATTCAAGTCTAAGTATTCTCTCCTATATAAGTAACTTTCTCCATGACTTAGAAACTTATCTTCTATACCTCTTAGGTATTTCAGATATGTTTTCACAGCCAATTAATGGTTGTGACCCGAACTAAATCGATACCGGCTCGTAACACGTACAGCCAACTAGATCCAAGTTTCATACATAACATGGCTTACATCTAGCTATCTCTAGCTAATGTACATTGTATGTTAAACACTCTAATATTTTCATCTTTTTGCTGAGGACACTCATCTTAAAAGATAAATGTCATGTTTGAAAAATACATTAACTATCTCACAGCTTTATACATTAACCCATGACTATACTTGGTGAAACATAAAACAAATACAACCACACCTAATAAAATAACACATAAGTATTTATTTAATAGGGACAAATCAAATATTTTAACCCACGTGTCCCTAAATGAAATACTCAGCAACCTAACAACTTAGAAAACCCAAGGAACAACAGAAGTCTTGCCAAATCCGCTAAGCATACATGTACCTTATTTACCTGAAATCACCATAAACTATAATGAGTATAAAACTCAGTAAGTATATTAGTTTTTCATATATAAAATATAAATACATATATGTACATAATGCATGTGTATGATATGCTGTGATAAATCAAAATCAAAATCTTATCAAATCACATGTCAGATAAGCGCTTACACATTCTTTCAAAACATATAATAGGAATACCATTACTCAATTACTACTTAGTAGGACTTTCATATCACATATCACATAATGAGCCAAATGTCACTCGTAGGTGACATACTGTATGAGAGAAATAGTACAAGTGAGGTTTAAATTACACATATATAATACTAATGCCCGAAGGTAAGAGCCAACCCTCACCCTGATCATCGGTGAGTCCTCTCACATGCACCAATACGCCACCACGCGAATGTGATGACTCACTCTTCCTTTAGGTACTAATATGATCCTCTCTACATATGGAACACATAACATATACCAATTTCGAAGGAAAAACTATACATAAAGGCTCCACAAATCACATAAAATGTCTACTAAGTAAATAGTGAGTTCAAGCATCCTCAAAACACAAAAATGATCTCATGGATATTTTTCACTTCAAAAGCTTTCTTTGTTAAACACATTTAATTTTGAAAGCTCACTTTTATAAACACATGTATGTCCATGCTCAATGTCAATGCTCACATTCATAAACATATGTCTTTCACATTTCATATCAAATATATTTTGGTATAACATAAACAGATTTTTAAGCACATTTACAAAATCATACATAGAAAATTACTATGCTTATTGTGATTTCAGTAAAAGTCTAGTATACTTACCTCTTAGCACTTTCGACTACAAGGCTTAATCACTTTAACCTATCAATGGAGATTAATCCTTTCACAAGCCTCAACATTTACACGAAATACTTTAAATAGCTTACAAAATTACACATATTGCACTTATCATATCGAATTGGTCTAATTGGTTTCTGAAAACTTGTCATTTTGACCACTTACACTTAACAAAAAAATTTATACATAAAATGATGTCTAATTGCTCCAAAATTAGAATATATCTTTCTTAACTCATATATCCTCCTTATGGATGAATATTAATTGCTACATAATTCATTTCATAAACACTATTAAATCTAAACTATTATTATGGCGGGATCAAGATATTTACTAAATAGTATTCAATCTCCCAATTTTATAAAATCATATACTAACTGAAAAATTATAAAACTATCACAGAATTACTCTTGACACATAATGAAATCCATGATAAATATTACACTTCAAAATATATGCCAAAAATATTTTAAAATTATTTTATTCCTTAGCTTTAAAAATATGTAAATCAATACTGTAATGAGCTAATAAGCTTTAAAAAATAATAATAATTTAACCACATGGATCTAAATTCTCAATTTTGAATATATCATATTAGACATATTTATCATATTATAGAAATTAATAATTTTTGAAGATCATTCAGCAGATAAAAAATTGTTTGTTGCTGTATCATACTGTTAACACAAAAAATTTCTATAATTTTAGGGTCATTTTGGTAAATTCACTAAATATTCAATTTCTAGAATTTTCAATCAATTCAAATTCTCAATAATTCTATACATGTCTAGTTGCATAGTATCAAAATACAAAACCAGAATCGAAGCCCAGAAATTTTATAAATTTCTGGATCAAGAGACTATCAAGTAGAAATTCTGCAATTCATCGTGATTTATCAAGTTATCCACAGAATCATCATCAATTCTCAATATATCTTACAAAATTCACATCAAATTTCTATTTTTTCATTTGTCCAAAAATTAAAATTTAAAGGAATTAACTTAATTAACACCAATAAATTGAGAAATAATTATGATATACCTCTTAAAACTCCAAATTCTAATTTCTTCTTCTTCTATTTCTCTCCCCTTTATTTCTCTCTTTTCTCTCTCTAAAGGGGTGGCTCGACCCAAAAATGAGTAAATTATGGTTTAAAATGTGTATTTTTATACTAAGAGGCTAACTTTTAGTATTTATAAATTAACTCCAAAAACTTTCAAAGTATTACAATTTGGTCCCTAAAATAAATTTAAAGTCTTGCAAATAAACTCAATACTAATAGTATGTCCTTAATCTATACAAATAATACTAATAAGAATACATAAATTATGTATCATCCACATACAAATAAAATATAAATATTATACATATATATAAATATTTATTCTTTTCGGTGTTGGATAAGTGGTTACTACAATTATTACCCATATACACAACTCCACCATTAAGTTCTTCAAAATTAAAGAACTATTCCCGATATGAACACATATGATAAGTACAACCCGAATCCATAATCTATTCGTCAAAATGCGACATGGATAAATGACCATTTAAACAAAAATTTGATACACTATTATCGTTTACGCTCTGAACAACACATGCATAAGAAATATACATAAATGATCTAATTCATCCGGAAGAGAACTAATCAACAACATAGCCTTTATTTCATCTTTGAAGGTTTCCTCTAAATTTAATAAATTAGCAATTAACTTATTAAATTCATCAATATGAGAACTGATATTCGTACCCGGTCTCAATTGAAGACGAAACAATCTCTTCAATAAATACAGCTGGTTCTCATTATTTTTCTTCATATATTTGTTCTCCAGGGCCTTCCACAATGCATTGCCAGACTTTTCTCTGATGAACGGATACTTCTGCTCTCTACACAGATAAAAATGAATCAACCCACAAGCTTTTATATTAAGCCTGTTCCAGTCAGTCTCTTTGATATCTTCTGATTTTGTTTCTTCCAGAACTATATCCAAGTCTTACTGACACAATCCGTCCAACACCTCACTTTGCCATAAGCCAAAATTATTCCGACCATCAAATTTTTCTACATCTATTTTTGCATTAGATATTGTCACTGTCCTTATCGATGTAGATGATGATGATGCCATAGCTACCTCATACAAATAAGCTCGATTCACAATATTACAAATAATCAAGCTTCACCAAATAATTATATCTAACAACTAGCAATCCAAAATTCAACAACCCAGAATAGAAGTAAGTGCTCAACAGAAAATAGCCACTCACCGTCTTAAACCTGGGTCTTTGATACCACTTGTTGCGTCAAGAAGCGTTCAAACAACAATTAGTATTATTACCAATTGTTATGTGGACAACCAATAATGCTAGCAATACCACAACGAGGTAACCAACCATCTAATACAATATGCACAAAAAAAAAAAAGAACGCCAAGTTTAACGAGGTTCTATAATGTACCTACATCCTCGGGCACCGCTGGAACGATTCACTATCTTCAAGAGAAATTACAAAATTTTTGGGTCACAATACAAATTTCTAAACTATTAGGTCAAACTGTAAATATCCAAATAGTAGGACCAATACTATACTTATTCAAACAATAGGGTAGTACTACAAATGCTCAAAAATAAAGGAAAAAATTGAATTCATACAACTTTCAGAAGCTTAAATGTAAAACCCTTAAACTATAAGTTTCTCATAAAAAGAACTTATAAATAGAGGGGGAGAAAAAAGTTATCTAAAAGTACACTTAATATCAAAGAGGGTCTTATCTTTTATGTCTAACCAAACCACTCTCATATCATCTCTCACCAATGTAGAATTGACTCAATTAGTATATAAACTAATTTTCAATACAATCAAACATTAGATCTTATCCAAAAAATATTCAAAATAATATTTTTATATCTTATAATCAGATACGTTACAAAGTCACTCTATTACAAAAGGTATGATTGTAATTAAATTAAATTATTAAAAATACAATATTAATTGTGCATTAAACTAAATTTTTGTGATGTAAATAAGATTATGATTCACATACCCATAATTAATAATAAAGTATAATCACATAATTTGATACTAATTATGTCTAGAACATGATATAAACTTTAAAATACTCAAAATGGAAGAGGAAAATGTAAATTAACTATACTAAAAATGATACTTCAAAAAGATTGTATTAAGTAACATCATGATGTATTTTGAAAAACAAATAATTATATACTTGGAGGACGTTAAGGTTTAGGAGTAACATCATGCTTGAAAATTATATATTTTAAGAAGGTAAAATCAATTATAATAAGTAAGAAAATTCAAACTTCTCAAAAGTATGTTACAAAGAAACAATTATTAGAATATAGATCTCATAATTCTGAAAAGTTATTGTTTAATTTCCATTTCTTCCTTCAAATTCTTAACTCTTTTTTTGGAAATTAAATCTACAAATCTATTAATATTATAATTAAAAAATCTCTCTGGGTTAAAGTTAAATTAGATCAACACAACAATGATAAAACCCAACTCAAAAAAAAATCTATTACAAGAATTCTAATTCTAACAAATTGTTAAAAAAAATCCAACCAAAATAACATACCCTACTCTATTCCAACGTAGTTTTTCATACAAAAAAAATTGGAAATAAATTGGAAAAAGGAGACGCGGGGTCCTGGTTCACAATTCCACAGTCACGTTGACTTTGTGTAATTTGTTGGAATCATTTATGAACGGACACGAGGAGGCGCGTTAAATAGGAGGCCTTTTCGCACCCATTTTTTAATACGTCCTCCGCGTTCCTGAAATGTTCATTTTGAAATCTTGTCTTTGACAAACTTGATATATGATATTAAGCTTTATGGAGGCAGCTTCATAGAACTCTAGCTGGAGCCTGGAGCTACAGATAAAGTCCAGAACGAACTAATCCAGTCGTTGGGTAAGCAATCTTCCAAACACAAACTATGTATATTTTAATTCAAATCACTTTTTGTTTTTCGATTTCTCTACCTTGACTGTTAGTGCTGAAGCATACAATAAGTGGAGAGTAGATTTTGCCATTAATCTTTGCCTTGAATGTTCTTGTATCTTACAACAGAATGTCATCATTAGAAGAGCTACCACTCCTATGTAAGTCATTTATTAGTACATGCCACAAATACAACAAAGAATCTATTAGAGAAACCATTCAACTCAAAAGAACTTTTGAGTTGAATAGTTTCTCTAATACTAATGAGTTTGAACTCTTGTGTATTTGTTGTTTTTCATTAATTTTTACATTTATAGTTTCTTTAAATCTCTCTTGTTTCTGTTTCTTGAAATTTACCTATCCTTAAATCTTAACTGGGTATATATTTCATAGAATTTTAGTTGGAGATACAAATCAAGCGGATTGAAGAAATGCAAAGAACAATCTTGCAATTCAAGTAAACGTGTTTCCGAATTTGTGATGCCATTGTTCTGTTTTTTGTCTTTAGTTTACGTCTATCCATCCTGAACAGTTTGGACTTGATGAGTTGCCTATTAATCTTTGCCTTTGAATTCTTCTTCTCTTCTACAGTCCGCCACCAATAGGCGAATCATCAGGCCCGCCAAAAGCCCGCAAGTAATAATTATGTATCCCACAAGTACAAATAAATGATCCATTTGTTGAATGTTATACAAGTAACTTCTGAAATGATGTAATCAACTTCTTGCAGTCATAGCGATTGTCTCTGTAGTCGTCGTGGTTGTAATAATGTTCATAGTATTTATGAGGATCCGTTCCGCTTGTGAAAATCTAATACCGACAGAAGGCCAAAATCCTGCATCAGGCGCCAACGGACCTCCTCAAGACCATGCGGCCAAAGTGAATTGGGACGCTGCTGGTCAGACAATGGAGAGGTTTCTTCAAGAATTCGGAATGGATAAGCCAGTTAGATTTACAGCTCAGCAGCTAAATCATTTTACAAGCAATTATTCAACTCGGTTGGGATCTGGAGGATCTGGGGAAGTCTACAAGGGACTATTTCCTAATGGTGTAATTATTGCAGTGAAGGTTCTTAATAGGAATTTAGGCAAAATAGCTAACGAGCAGTTCATGGCAGAGGTGGGAACTACAGGGAGAACTTATCATATAAATTTGGTTAGACTTTATGGTTTTTGCTGTGATCAATATATGAGTGCCCTTGTATATGAATACATGGAAAATGGTTCACTTGAGAGGTATTTGTTAAGGGATAAACAAGCAATAGCATGGGAGAAGTTGCACGAAATCGCCATAGGGACAACGAAAGGTTTGGCTTACTTGCATGAAGAATGCCAACACAGAATCATTCATTATGATATAAAGCCCGAAAATATTCTGCTAGATGCTAATTTTGCTCCTAAAGTAGCTGATTTTGGGCTTGCCAAGCTTTGCGATAGGAACAGGACCCATGTTACAATAAGTGGATATAAAGGGACTCCTGGTTACTCAGCTCCAGAATTCTTGTCAGGGAATTACCCAATATCTCATAAATGCGATGTTTATAGCATGGGTATGGTGTTGTTTGAGATAGTTGGCAGGAGAAGAAATACCATCATTGGTGCTTCCCAAAGCCTTGATTGGTTTCCCAAACATGTTTGGGAAGCATATGAGAATGGTGAATTGGTTCCAATGATATTAGCTTGTGGGATTGAAGAGAAAGACAGAGAAAAGGCAGAGAGAATGTGTATGGTGGCATTGTGGTGTGCGCAAGACTCACCTGTAGACAGGCCACCAATGAGTGCTGTTGTAAAGATGTTAGAGGGAGGAGTGGACATTTTGCCCCCTCCAAAACCATTTCGGTACTTAGACTTAATGTCGCCATTGAAGTCACCTGGAACAAGTGATGATTTTAGTTCTTCCACTCAATCTCGCTGGTACAATGAGACCACTCCAATAATGGCCAAGTATGAGATACAAATAGCTAGTTCTTGATAATAACTAAGCTTCTGTAATTATAGGATGGTGGAGCGATTTTGGCAAGGCTTATATTTTGTATTGCTTGTACTTTTTGCTACATCATTTTTTACAATAACAAGAAAAAGTTGGAAAAAGTATTTGGAAATTCATTTTTTAAAGGTAAATCTGGAAAGTTCATAGCATTTTGGTCCTCGGTTAGTTCAATTATTTTATTAGACTACAAAAGCGGAAGGGGGCTGGTAATATTTTCCGAATTTCACTTGTATCCTTCTTAGTTTAGTCTTGCTTGAAAGTCTTAAGGTTTTTAATTAATCAAAAATATGACCATATCAATGTCCTTGAAAATTCCACCTTCTCCTCCCAAGAAATCAATGACGATTACAAAACACCAGGAAATTTTTATGCTAAAAGTTTTATAACAATTTACAAAACTGGTTTTCATACCATAAACCATATATAAATTGTTGATCTATATATGTCTCAATTCACTTTCGTTTAATCAATAGCTCTGTTTTTATGATATATCTTATAACAGAGGTAAAAATGTGGATCCTGACTGGTATCCAACTCTCAGCAAGATTGTAAAATTGACAATTATTATCAATCAAATTAATTGGCAATTTTTCGTACTTTTAGATATTTAGTTTTTTTTTTTTTTTTGTATAGAGATGTTGTGGTATTTTTTTACGAACATTTAACTATCAACACGTTATTATATATTTTAATTGTTTTGCATCCAAAATTCAACAAAAGCACATCTATACTAAATGGACCTTACTTAGACCTTAACTTCAGAAATTTGGACAAATTTTGCATTAGAGAAAATATTTTAAAACCTTTTAAAAATATTTTATAAATTACATAATTAACATATAGTAATTAATAATAAATTATCATCATTACATATAATTATAATATTTTAAAATAGTTATTAAGCTTAAGTTAAAATGGAGAGTTATAATATTTATATATTATTATTTTGGGAGTTTTATATAAATATATATAATTAATTGAAGAGTTATAAAATTTAATACAAATAATAAAACTCTAGGGGTTACAATTTTAAATTTTAAACTCATATTAATAAAAATTAATTCTAAAGAGTTGCAAATTTCAAACATAAATTATACATTAATATTGGAGTTACAAAATATTTAAAATTATATAATGCTAAATCAATATTGGTATTAATATTTTATGCCTTACTAATATTATATAAATTGCTAACTATTTTTTATTAGAAGTGTGTCAGAGTGAAGAAAAAAGAAGAATAATATAGAAGTGTTTTATAAATGTGTATATGCTTTTAAATAATATATATATATATATATATATTGTGTTCCAATAAAGATTTAATATGATATTTTAGTGATTGTGCTTGTCGAAAAGAGCAGTTAGAAGCATATGATTAAGTTTTAGAATCATATAAATCCGTCGCTACCCACACTAAGAAAAAATTATTTGGCTTTAATAAAGTGCTCTCTAATTAACATACCTTTTTATATTCAAGGTCATGTTTTATTTTTCTTTACTCTTTGTTTTACTTAAATATATGTTGTTTACTCTTTGTTTTACTTAAATATATGTTGTTAATATTTTTTATATCTTTTATATATGATAATAAATAATATAAAATATGATTGAATAATATCTAAATAAATTTACCCAACACTTTGTGCATGCACCCGTGGCATTTATGTTTCTTTTTGAATCTAATCTTTTCCGACTTCTCCAGTCTTATTGTCCTCAGAATGTATTATATTCTTCCCAAATTGACGTCGCCAGTAGCATGGGCACGGGTGGTAACCTTTTAGTCTTGCACTTTTAGAAAAGAGATTATAAGATAACTACTTGTTCACAAAAACTTTAGAGATTAAACGTGAAAAGCTGCATGATATTGCTATTGAAACAGCTAAAGGGATCGCTTATTCACACGAAAAATGCCAACAAAGAATCATCCACTATGATATAAAACCTGCCAACATTCTTATAGATGGAAAATTCTCAGCTAAGGATGCTGATTTCAGACTTGCAGAGCTATGTAATCCGGACAACACACACGACTCGGTGTCGGAGTAAAGGGGGAACTCTCAGGATTGTTCTCAACTTTGGAATGTTGTTGTTTGAGATAACTGGAAGGAGAAGGAACTCTCAGGATTGTTCTCCCGATACCCTTGATTGGTTTCCAAAACAAGTTCGGGATGAGCATGAAAATTTTAATAACAAAAAAAATATATATTTCTTTTTTTAAACTTTGATAATTAAAGATAAAAGTAGAATTTGCCTTTAATAGAAATTTTGATTGTTAAAGTTAAGTTAATCATTACTTAACTATATATACACATATATATTGAGTAATATTATACATCTCAAATTAATATATTAACTATGTACAAATTATCAATTGAATGATAAATATTAATAATTTTTAAAATATTAATCACACATTTTCACCGTTTAATAAACAAATGACTAATCACTGAAAAAATTAGAGTACTACTTTGGGACATAAAAATTCGGTTAGACTCTATGGTTTTTGCCATGACCAAGATATGAGTGCCCTTGTATATGAATACATAAAAAGTTATTCACTTGAGAGGTACTTGTTCAGGGATAAACAAGCAATGGCTTGGGAGAAGTTGCACGAAATCGCGATAGGAATAGTGAAAGGTTTGGCTTACTTGCACGTAAAATACCAACACAGAATCATTCATTTTGATATAAAGCCCGAAAAAATTCTGTTAAATGCCAATTTTGCTCCTAAAAAGTAGCTGATTTTAGGCTTGCCAAGTTTTGTGATAGGAATCAAACCCATATTATAATAGGTGGATATAAAGGGACTCTTGGTTACTTCAGCGCCAAAATTCTTGTTAGGGAGTTACCCAATATCTCATAAATGTAACATTTACAGCTTGGGTATGTTGTTGTTTGAGATAGTTGGCAGGAGAAGAAATGCCATCGTCGGTGCTTCTGAAAGCCTTGATTGGTTTCTGGAACATGTTTGGGAAGCATACGAGAAAGGTGAATTGGGTGCAATGATATTGGCTTGTGGGATTCAAGAAAAAGACAGAGAAAGCAGGGAGAATGTGTATGGTGGCATTTTGGTATGTGCAAGACTCGCTAGAAGACAGGCTTCTGGCGAGTGTGGTTAAGATATTGGAGGAAGGAGCAGTGGAGGTTTCACCGCCTCCAAAACCATTTCGATATATGGACTTAATCAAGATAACGATGTTTGATTATTCACCGGCAACTAATGGTAATGGTTTATGCTCTTTCTGTCAGTCTCACTTAGTACAAAGAGATCACAATTCAGTCATGGCTGGTCCTTTCGAAGAGATATATGTATTTAATGCAAAGATTCCAGTAAATTGAACTGACTCAGAATGAAATTAGTTAAATAGTACGAGGCCTTAAATGACAGATGGACGTTGCAAAGCAACCACCCAATCATTCAAATAGCCCTTTAAAAGCAATTAAAATTAAAACTGAATTGAGAACAATGAGAATTTTTAATTTTAATAAGTCAAAATTGAACACTGAGAGATCCATGTTCTCTTTTGGAAGGCTGGCCAAAAGCCCAAGTCCAAATTCAATTTAAAGATTGTCCAAGATAAACTATAGGCTAGAGGTCCACTTGCTCATTCCTAGGGGTAGATGGAGGCCTCTTCAATATTCATGTTAAAATCTACGGAGGTCGTTGAGGATTTTTCGAGTACAATAGGCTTTGGGGGACTTAAAGATTCACATTAATATCAAGATTTTGTAATTAAATGATCCCTTGTCAATTATTACTCGATAAGGAAAGTCTAAAAAATCTTGAAATTAGAGTTAATATCACAAATTCAAGTTTATCACTAATCACAGAGAAGATTATGTCCAGAATTTTTACGCAATTTTTTCAGATTTAAAATGGCAAGGACAATTATAAGAAGAAGAGACGACTGTAATAAAAAAGATATTGAACTTTTACTCTTATTGGCCATCTAAAAACCTTTCCTCCACATAAACATATAGTGACTTAAGCATAAGAGCACCCTTGTTAAAATAATTACCGGTGAAACCTAATCTTACTTCATTTTGTTGTAAAAGCACCAAAACCACCAAATATATCTGACTTTAGCACGATCCATCAGTAGATGCCTAGTTTTCTTTTTAAGAATATAAATTAAAAACTTGTTGATCAAAAAGCATTTTTTTTCAAGTCAACAAATTAATCAAATATTATGATGGTTCAAATAACTCTATAAAATGTGGTTATAAAAAAAAAATTATATCTTAAAATGGGTAATATAAGTGAGATTGTGATTTCTAAACTTACAACTTATCAATAAAAAATAAATAAAATAAAATAAAAGAGTAATGTTACAAGTATATAGTTAGGATACAAAGTTTATTATTTCAAATAATGTATTATCAATTGATAACTATCTTTTATCAGGTAATTATTGACTTTTTAATTTTTTTAATATAGTAATTATACAATACTAATCAACAATTGACACATCCAATATCATATAACTTGAAATACAAATTTTATATCTCAATTATTTATACATAAAATTATTTAAAATTAAATATGCTCGCAATCCGATAATTGTTCCATTTTGATCATGATATAAACTTAGATAATTCTAAAAATAGAAAAGTAAAAGCCAAGTCAACTATACTAGTAAAATTATACTTTAAAAAGGTTGCATAAAATAACATCATGATGTATTTTGAAAAATAAATTATTACATACTTCGACAATGAGAAGCTTTAGGAGGGATGAGAAATATCATAATTGAAAAATAAAAATTATATGTTAGAAATTGGTGATTCAACAATTTTATATGGACAAGAATTGTGAAGAATATCAAGAGGAAAGTCATTATAAAGTCAAGTATGCATTAAATGTATAAGAGAGGAGTAAAACGGAAAGCTAAAAAAATGGGTATTATTCATGCGGGGGTACTGTTCATGCAGCGAGCACTATTTGCACTAAGGTACTGTTCATGATGGTTACTGTTCATAAGATGCTGTTCAAATGCGGGTTCTATACACGTGGTTACTATCTATGCAGCAACTTAGATGCTTTTTGTTTTGGCTCAATTGACTTCTTTAAGTGGGATTAGTACTTTTACAAGTAAAGACTCTTATTTCAATTAGGTTTAAGGTTTCTAAGAGTGTTTTATTCACTATATAAACTCTTTTAAACACAAGAGAAATCAAACATCTAAAGTTTCAAGATATAAACCATAAGAGAGAATAGAAGAGTTAGGTAGCATTAAGTGTGTAGTGCACTATGGTGTAACATTTTGAGAGTATTTTCTTTTGGTTCTTAAGTGAATAAAAAAAAATAACATAGATCTTTTTGGTTTAGATGCTTGAGCTATTCTTGTATTCATTGTAAAAATCTCTTATAATGAGATACTAAAAGGTCTTGAAAAAATTATGGTGATTAAGGATAAATACTTAGGGATCTCTATGAAAAATACTATAGTGGTCTATAGGAGATACTTTGGGTATTATGGGATCATTGATGATATAAGAAAATACTTAGTGAACTATATGAATAATAAAAAGCTGGATCATAGATCCTCCGTGGACTTAGGTAATTTTGGGCCAAATCACGTATATTTTGTGTCTTGTTGATTGGATTATTTTTTTTTTATCTTTATTAGTGTGTTGATTTTATGTGTTCTTACTTACAATGTAAGTTATTATTTTTTACTGTGCATAAAATAAAATAGATATTAAAACTATGACTTAATTGGTGCCATAGAAATGTTAAATTGAAGAGTATAACTTAATATCTATAACATTATATATTTTGAAACGGAAAATCAACTAAAGTAAATAAAAATTCAACCTCTTCAAAAATATGTTATAAAGAAATAATTATTAGAATATAGATCTCTTAATTATAGTAAGTTAAGTAAGTTATTATGTATTCCTTTTCTTTTTGAAAATTATTAACTTTAAAAAAAAAATTTAATTTACAAATTTATTAATATTATTATTAAAAATATCTTTATTGAGTCAAATAGGCTAATAAAAAAGAACACCACTTTTTTTATAATATAAAATTCATTTGGCCGAATAGTTGGCTTTTAAAAAAAAGCTCTCGTTTATATATATAATTTTGTAATATTTATAAATTATATACTAAATTAATAAAATCCTATTACGTGTCATGCCCTAACAAATTAATGGTATGGTATGTAATATATAATAAAAAAGTAAATGTGACAAGTTCTATTTGCTGAGATTTCAGGCTTAACACTTAAATCATATGTTCTCCCGAGAGACCTTAAAATAATAAAATGATCGATTGATTTAATTTAAATAAAACAATAATTGTTTCATTTAAAGAGTAACTATGTTCACAAATGCCTAATTTAATACCCATAAAAATTATTAGCACAATTTGAGATATACACTAGATAGATAAAAGTGTTAAGTCCCACTTGGCATAATTTTAGGTTTAACACTTAAATCTTAGTTACTTCCCGAGAGACCCTAAAATAAATTTATATTTTTCAAAAACTTTTCGAATCGAACAATTCGATCTGGTACACTATCCACGTGATCACCAAGTACACTTCATATAGTGAGACTCGCTAGGTTTAAATCTTACAAATCTCGCTGAAACAAATGTTAGATGTCACAGACAATGAAGCACTAAATTTTAACGTAATATCATAAAAAGTTTTCAAAAACTTCATAAATCGTTTAGCATTCTCCCAATCCGCAATAATTAGTGGCTCACATCTCTTCTTTCCATTTTCATCCTCCAGGAAATAACCCTCATATGACTCATCATCTTCTGCCATTCAATCAAACAACTTTGCAAATTTTAATGCAGTTGCCAACATCAAATAAGTGAAATTCCACCTCGTTGGCATATCTAATACCATACTCCCTTTATAATAAATTCTTTTTGTCTCCACAAAATTTTTAAAACTTTGAACTCTTGCTGTTGAAGATCTCACATATTTCATAGCATTACGTATAGAAATAATACTCTCATACAAATCCTTTAACCCATCAGTCATAATCAAATTCAAAATATACACACAACAACGCACATGCATAAACTCACAATTCAATATTAATGTTTCATCTTTTCAACTCTTTAGTCTCTTTTTAAAATAATTGATGGTAACGTCATTGGCACTTACGTTATCAACTGTAATGGTAAACACTTTCTCTATACCTCAATCTAACAAGCAAGATTTAAGTTGCTTGCCGATGTCATCCCCTTTAGGGGATGACATCGGAGAGAAACTCAAATTTCTCATATGCAACTTCCAATCCGGATCTATGAAGTAGGCAGTAACAACCATATAGCTTTGATTATAAACGAAAGTCCAAAGATCAGTCGTTAAGCTTACTCGTTGCCTAGTTACACTAAATAGACTCTTTAACATAGCTTTCTCCTCAGCAAGTAGTTCTACTATGTCTCTGATTATAGTTCTATGTGACAGAACGTCAAATAGAGGACATGCTACACTGCAAAAATATTGACTCCATCATTCTCTACAAAACCGAATGACAATTCATCTATAATCACCATTTTTACAGCTGCATCTCAACATGCTTATTGACTTCATCCTCTAGGCACAACATTATTACTATTCCCTCTTCTCTTCCTATGGGTTCTCTACCAAATATTGTTTGTCTATCATTCAATAATGAACGTGGAACCTTCTTACATACTCGTAAGTATTTTCGCATACCATTTGTTCCATCTTTTGCTGAATTATACGCATACAATTTTTCACAATAATTGCACTGCGACTTATCCGTTATGTCCTTGCACAGGGTAAAGTGATTCCACACTATTGATCTTGTTCTCTTCTTAGTATTAGAATATAAAGGTAGCAATGCATCTGCGTCGTCGACGCTGCATTGCATATCCTAATGAGATCCCTCAATATTCATAATATTGTTTGAAGTTGAATCACGACTTATCTGTAATATAATAGTATAATAATACACAATGATCGACCAAGATTAATTTGAATCTTTCACAATTTTTTTAATATTTCACAAATATGTATTTTTTATAAACACGCCAAAACTTATACAACCAATATTGTTTTCATTCCATAATACAAATTAATATAACATGTAAATATTGATCGGATAAAATACTTACAGAATTGTTATAAATATTTATAAAGTAAATATTGTCAAATTGACACATATTTTATTTTAAACAAAATAATCAATTAGCTTATTGCATTAAAGTAACCATTATTAACCAAAATTACATAATACAACAAACTATGATTGTCAACAAATTTCTAATCAAACCACAATTGTGATTTAATTAAAAAAAGGGATTAAAATTTGAGTTTACAAAATATTTACAAAGTAAATATATTATAAATGTTGACAAAATATACAAGCAACAAAATACTTACATTATGGCCGGCGGTGAGTGTGGAAGACGACAGCAACAACTATAGGCGGCAGAGCAGAACAACGGACGCAGAATGGCACAATAACGGCGGACACGGATAGCAATGGCAAAACAACAGCAAGCGGTAACGCAGGTCACACAATAGCAGAATAGCGGCAGGCAACAGCACAAGTCACGCAACGGCAGATGGTAGCAACGACAGAATGGCGGCATCAAAGACGAGAAGTGGCAGACGACAATCACGATCCTCACGGCCGGTGGCAGCAATGGCTGAATAACACTGAAAATTTAGATTTTTGAATGAAATGATTTTAGATTTTTAGTTTAGGTTTTAGCGTTTTAGTTTTAGAATTGAATTCAATTTTCAAATGAATGTTTAGGTTTTTTGCTTAGTTTAGGTTGTAGTTTCGATTCGTTTTTTTTTTCCTTTGCTTATTAAACGGTGCCGTTTTAACTTTTAGAAACGACGCCGTTTTGCTTACTTTTAAAAACAAAAAAAGGGTTCGGTTCGAGAATGACCCGAACCGAACCGGGTTCCGTCCCACCAACCAGGACTTACATTTTTCATCCCAGTTCTATTCCGGTTACGGGTCCCATCCCATCCCGTCTCGACTAGATTTGTTTTGGTCGAACGGTTCGGATTGGGTCGGGACCGGGACAAACGCCCACTCCTACCTCCACACATATAGTTTCCTATTTCGTACTTTTTTTGTTCGACTATTGCATTCTTGACCACGTGCCCTCTTTCTTGGTCTCTAATTCAAAATCAAATTTATTTTTCATTTTAAATCACCAAATTTCAACATATATTAATTTTATGAAAAGAGAAATTAATTTTAAGAGAATTTTAATAACAAAAAGATATATTTTTCTTTACTTAAACTTTGATAATTAAAGATAAAAGTAGATTTTAACTTTAATAGAAATTTTGATTATTAAAGTTAAGTTAATCATTAGTAAACTATATAGATACACTCGCATCTAGTTGCTAGCCCAAACAGCAAAATCTATTGATTGTATTGAAAAGATATTTAAGGTGTAATATTTGAGATTTGAGATGTAATACTTATATATATATATCTATATATATACATATTTATTAAGTAATGCTATATGTATATATTTCATAAAAAATTTAAGAATAATACTAAGTTTATAAATTTGGGATACAAAATTTGTCTCCAATTGACGCATCATTGATTAAAAAAATACTACGGATCAATTGTTAATTTTTTAATTCTTATTAATATAATTGTTATATAATACCAATCAATAATAATAAACTAAATATCGACAAATTAGATGCCATATTTGTTAGGATACAAAAGTTTGTATCAATTTCGTAGGTATAGCATTATTAAAATTTAACTGTTTAAATTTGAGAAATTAATATAATGTATAACAATAAGTGAATTTTGTAGTAACCACTTATCCACAACCGGTAATAATAAATATTTATATATATATACATATTTTATCTGTATGTAGGTGATACTTTATTTATGTATTATTATTAGTAATATTTGTATAGATTAAGAACCTACTATTAGTATTGAGTTTATTTGCAAGACTTTAAGATTTATTTTAGGGATCAAATTGTAATACTTTAAAAATTTTAGGGGCTAATTCGTAAATACTAAAAATTAACCCCTTAGTATAAAAATACACATTTATAATCTGAATTTACTCATTTTGGTCGAGCCACCTCTTTTAGAGTGAGAAAATAGAGAAAGAGAAGAGAACGAAGAAAAAGAAGAAGAAATTTAGAATTTTAAACTTTAAGAGATATATTCTAATCCTTTCTTAGTCTTTTGGTGTTAATTAAGTTAATTCATTTAAGTTTTCATTTATAAAAATATGAAAAATTTGAGATTTGATGTGGATTTTGTAAGATGTATTGAGAATTAATGATGATTATGTAGATAACTTGATAAATCATGATGAATTTGCAGAATTTCTACTTGTAGTATCTTGATCTGAGAATTTTATAAATTTTTGTACTTAGATTATAGTTTTGGATTTTTGGAATATGAAACTAGACATGTCTAGAATCATTTGAGACTTTGAATCGGTTGAAAATTTCAAAAAATAATTTTTTAGTGAATTTACAAAAATAACCCTAAAATTCTAGAAATTTCCTGTGTTAACAGTATGCTAAAGTGGTGAACAATATTCGGTCTATTATATGATCTTTAAAAATTTTAAAATTTTGGAATATGATTATTTTAATGTCTACTATGATATATTAAAAATTGAAAATTTAAATCAATGTGATAAAATTGTTATGATTTTCTAAAATGTATCAGCTCACTGTACTGTTTGATAAACAGATTTTTAAAGTTATGGAATAAAATAGTTTTATAATACTTTTGGAAGGGATTTTAAAGTAAAATATTTATCAAGAATTGAAATATGTGTTAAGAGTAATTCTGTGATAGTTTTATAATTTTTTAGTTAGTATATGATTTTATAAAATTGAGAGACTGAATATTGTTCAATAAATATCTTAATCCTGTCAGGATAATAGTTTGAATTTGATGGTATTTATGACATAGTTTGTGTACGAATTATGATATAATATTCATATATAAGAAGGATATATGATTAAAAAAGATATATTCTAATTTTGGAGCAATTGGACATCATTTGATGTATAAGAAAATTTGGTTAAGTGTAAGTGGTCAGAATGACAGGTTTTGAGAAATCAAGTAATTAGACCAATTCGATGTGATAAGTGCAATATGTGTAATTTTGTAAACTATTTAAAGTATTTTGTGTGAATGGTGAGGCTTATGAAAGAATTAATCTCCATTAATAGGTTAAGAAGAATTAAATCTTGTACTCGAAAGTGTTAAGAGGTAAGTATACTAAACTTTTACTGAAATCACAATAAACATAGTAATTGTTTATGTAGGATTTTATAAATGTGCTTAAAAATATGTTTATGTTATGTCAAAGTATATTTAATATGAAATGTGAGAGATATATGTTTATGAATAAGAGCATTGACATTGAGTATGGACATACATGTGTTTTTAAAAGTGAGCTTTCAAAATAAAATGTGTTTAACAAAAAAAGCTTTTAAAGTGAAAAATGTCTATGAGATACATTTTGTATTTTAAAGATGCTTGAACTTACTATTTACTTAGTAGGAACCTTATATGATTTGTGAAGCCTTTATGTGTGGCATTTCCTTCTGAATTGGTATGTGTTATGTGTTCCGTATATAGGGAGGATCCTATGGGTACCTAAAGAAAGATAAGTCAATCACATTTGTGTAGTGGCGTATTGGTGCATATGAGAGGACTCACTGAAGATCAGGGTGAGGGTTTGGCTCTTACCTTCGGGCATGAACGTTATATATAAATAATTTAAACCTCACTTGTACTATTCTTCTCATACGGTATATCATCAACGGGTGACATTTGACTTATTATATGATATGAAAGTCCTACTAAGTAGTAGTTGGATGATGGTATTCCTACTATATGTTTTGAAAGAATGTGTAAGCGCTTACTTGACATGTGATTTGATAAGATTTTGATTTTAATTTATCACGACATATCATACATATGCATTGTGTATATATATGTATTTGTATTTTGATATATGAAAAAAAAAACTAGTATGCTTACTGAGTTTTATACTCATTATAGTTTATGGTGATTTCAGGTAAAAAAAGGTACATGTGTGCTTAAATAAGGTACAACATGTGTGCTTAGCGGATTTGGCAAGGCTTTTATTGTCCCTTGGGTTCCCTAAGTTGCTAGGTTGTTGAGTGTTTCATTTGTAGACATGTGGTTTAAGATATTTAATTTGTCCGTATTAAATAAACACTTATGTATTATTTTATTAAATGTGGTTGTATTTAGTTTATGTTTCACCAAGTATGATTATGGGTGGAATTTTGTGTTGAACATACTAGTAATTTGCTAAGGATTACTATGCTGAATTTAAGTTTGAAATTTTATGCAATACTAATTATAAGTGCACATTATTGAATGAGTGTAGGTTATGTCATGTGTCAGATCTTTTAAGCCTGAGACAGCTTTATTAAAAAAGTGTATATATATGAAATAAGGTTATAATGAAAATTTAGGAAGATTTAAAAAGTAAAATATTATACAAAAAAATCTTCTACAAGCATTCTAACAAATTGTTAAAAGAAATCCACCACACAACTAGTTATCTTTCTCTATTCCCAATTTTTCTTGCGATATACGATATTGTTAAAGGAGCAAATAAAATCTCACATTGGCAAGAAATGAAGAAGATCGTGGACTATATCTTCATTACTATGAGATTTTTTTGATAATGCCTAAGAGCAAAACTATGAGAGCTTATGCTTAAAGTGGACAATATAATACCAATGTAGAGATATATGTGATTCGTTGGGCTCCTTATAGTAGTATTAGAGCCATGCCCCAGAGTTAGCTATATGAAGAAAATCCTCGATGCCAAACGAGAAGGTAGTGAGCCTAATAAGCCCCAGTTTGCTTACAATGGGATCTATGGTTAAACTCCATAGATTGACAGTAGTGTGCTCTTGGGATTTATATAAGGCGTGTTCTCTCAATTCAGTGATGCATGCTTTACGTAATACATGTTCTCCCAATGCATTGATGCGCGGAGTTGACTTAATAGAACGGGCTCTCAAGGTTAATGGTGTGGTACTCTGGTGTTTCACGTAAGGCATGCAGTTTTCACACAGTGAAAATAAGTAGAATATGAGTACCAGACTAAAAGAAGCGAAGTTTTCTAATATAAAAGATAAATAGATGAGATATCGTTTAAGGGAAGGCTCAAACTATATAGAATGGTATAGTTCTTTGTTCGAAAGAAGAATTGTTAAGGAATCAAATAAAGTCCTACATTAACAAGAAACGAGAAAGATCATGGGTATATAAGGAGTAAACTATATCTCTATTGGTATAAAAAAAATTGGTAAAGCTAACGAGTAAAACCATAAGGACTTAATCTTAATATGGACAATACCATATTTGTGTGGAGATATATATGATTTGTTAGGCTCCTTACAGATATTAAGCTTTTCAGATGTTATTTCATACAATATTAGTTGGAGCTTAGAGCAAAAGATAAAGTCTAGAAAGAACCTGTTGGAAAATTGGTGATTCAACAATCTTGGTTGGACAAGAATTGAGATGAATACCAAAGTGAAGAGTTACAAGAAGTCTAGAACGTATGGGATACGTATAGAGAAGTCTAGGACGTATGGGACACGAAGGGGGAAGCGAAACGGGACTTAAAAACATGAAGGAAGCAAGAAAACGCGGGATAAACATACAGGGCTGAGCGCCGCGGTGCCCAGGATAGTAACCCAGCACCGCAACATTGGGCACGATTTTGGCTAGCGCCCAGGGACGAGAGCCGCAGCGCTAAACGCGTCAGAAGTCCATTTTTCTTCGGGATTTCTAGTTCTTGGAAGTTTTGGACTTCCAAAACAAGTGAACTCTTACTCTAATAAGGAATAGGGTTAGTAAGCATGAAACACACCCTATATAAACACTTGTAAACCCTTGATTTTAGATTAAGCATTAAGAGAGACTCTAAGAGAGGGGAAGAACTGAGTAGACACTAAGTACTTGTGTGTGCTAAGGTGACTCTGTTGTTTGGGTGATCATTGTTCGTGGTAGAGTAAGAGTTCACTAAACTTTTAGGTCTTTTTTATGGTTCTTCATTGAGTTTTCCTTGTAAAATCTCTAGGGAGTTATACTAAGAGAGGCTAGAATCCTTGGATCCACCATGGACGTAGGCAATTGACCGAACCACGTAAGATTGTATTGTGTTCTTTTGTTTTTTGCTTTGGATTCTTGTTATTTTTGCTTGATTGACAGGTTATTCCATTGCACAAGGAGGTTAGGGTTCTAGGTTGAATCTTGGGTTTTTCGCTTCAACATAACCTCGAGAGGGAGAAGGGCATTTCCTCTATCAACAAACTGGTATCAAAGCTAGAGGTTCGATAATACACACCTAGGGTATTTAAACCATGACTACAATCAAGTAAGAAATAGAGAAGTTCAATGGGATGAATGATTTCAATTTTTTGAGGAAGAAGGTTAGGGCTCTACTCGTACTATGGAAGAGACTCGAGGCATTGTACATGAAGAAGTCTCTTGCAAATAGACTTCTTGTGAAAAATAAATTACATGAGCTGACAATGCACGAGGGAACTTCATTGAGAGCTCACATTGATGAGTTCAATACTATCATCATAAGTCTTGAGCAACTGGGCATCAAGATTGAGGATGAAGACAAGGCCATTATCTTGTTAAGTTCGTTTTAAGAGTTATGAGAGTTTTATGGATACGCCTCCTGTATGGACAGGAGTCTTTAACGATGAATGACATCAAGGAATCATTGAACTCAAAAGAATTGACAAAGAGATCTGAGTCCGAGAGTGGGGTAGCTTTGCTTGCACAAGGAAGGAAGAGCAACCAATTAAAGAGGAGATCCAAGAGGTGTTTCCTTTGTAATAAGGAAGGGTACTTTGTGAAGGATTATCCGTAATCAAAAGGCCAAGGAAGGTGGGCTGCAATTGGTACTGAGGAAGATATCGAAGTTGTAGACACATTGGTAGCCTCAATAGAAAAGTACGCTGGCAAAAGGATACTAGATTTGGGGTGCAGCGTCCATATATGTCCCGATAGATCAATGTTTACCAACTATAAAGCCAAGAGAGGTAAAGCTCTAATGGGGAATGACATGACTTGTGAGATCATGAGAGTTGGTAACATAAGGCTGACGATGCAAGGTGGAGAAACTAAGAAATTACATGGTGTAAGGCATGTTCCTAAAGTGAGGAGGAACTTGATATCCTTAGGCAAGCTCAATGAGGAAGGGTATTCAGTTAGAACCAAAAAAGGAAAACTAAGGGTAGAGAAAAGACCTATAAGGTTTGAGGGTAAGAAGCACAATGGGGGCTCTATGTGCTTACTGGGATGGCCATGAGTGGCCCAACGTGGGGTGTTGGGGTAATGTAGACTACTAGGCGACATCCAAACCGTGCTCACCAAGGTGATGAGGGTCGAAAAGTAATGCAACGCATCCATACCCTATGCAAGGTGCACGAATGCCTTTGGAGGTCGAAGTCACTAGCCCGGGGAAAGTTAAGTCTTGGTGGAGACTTAACTGGACTCAACTCTAGGTGATAGAGTATTGGTGTGAATCGGATCCCGAAGCCTTCTTATTCAGAAGATTTTGAATCAATGAAGGGTTTGTTGGAAAATTGGTGATTCAACAATCTTGGTTGGATAAGAATTGAGATGAATACCAAAGTGAAGAGTTACAAGAAGTCTAGAATGTGTGGGATACGTATGGAGAAGTCCAGGACGTATGGGACACGAAGGAGAAAGCAAAACGGGACTCAAAGATGTGAAAGAAGCAAGAAAACGCAGGATAGGCGTACAGGGCTAAGCGCCGCAATGCTAGGCGCGATTTTGGCCAGTGCTCAGGGACGAGCGCCGCGGCGCCAGACGCGTCAGAAGTCTGTTTTTCTTCGGGATTTCTAGTTTTGGGAAGTTTTTGACTTCTAAAACAAGTGAACTCTTACTCCAACAATGAATAGGATTAGTAGATACGAAACATACTCTATATAAACACTTGTAAACCCTTGATTTCAGATTAAGCATTAAGAGAGACTTTAAGAGAGGGGAAGAACTGGGTAGACACTAAGTGCTTGTGTGCACTAGGGTGGAACCGTTGTTTGGATGATCATTGTTCGTAGTAGAGTAAGGGTTCACTAAACGTTTAGGTCTTTTTGATGGTTCTTCATTGGATTTTCCTTGTAAAATCTCTAGGGAGTTATAATAAAAGATGCTAGAATCTTTGGATTCACCGTGAACGTAGGCAATTGGCCGAACCACGTAAGATAATGTTGTGCTCTTTTGGTTTCTGCTTTGGATTCTTGTTGTTTTTGCTTAATTAACATGTTATTCTACTGCGCAAAAAAATTAGGGTTCTAGATTGAATCTTGAATTCTTCACTTCAATATAACCTCAAAAAGAAGAAGAAAGACATTTTTTCTCTCGAGAAAACTCAACCAATTTTGGGTAAGCCATCTTCTGAACACAAAGTACGTATATTTCAATTCAAATCACCTTTTTGTTTTTTGAATGTTACTGTTAATGCTGAATCATAAAATAAGTGTAGATTTTGCCATTAATCTTTGCCTTGAATGTTCTTATATTTTATTACAAAGTGTCACCACAAGACGGGCTACAACTCAATTGTTGAATGATATTAAATTTTGTTAATTTGCAGCTGTAGCCACGATGTCGGTAATTCTTGAAATTTCAGTGCTCTCTGTAAAATGTTCTATTGTCCGTTACGCTTGTGAGAAGCAAACACCAATAGAAACCCAAAATCATGGCATTAGTCAACGCGCCTGCACAGCATGAATATGTGATCGAAGTAATTTCGGCGGCTGAACAATCAATGCAGAGATTCCTTCAAGAAATCGAAAGAAAGAAGCTAGTTAAATTCACATCTCAGCAGTTGAATACTTTTACAAGCAATTATTCAACTCGGTTGGGATATGGAGTTGGGAAGTCTACAAAAGACTATTTCTTAACTGTGTAAATATTGCGGCAAAGGTTCTTAATAGGAATCTAGGCAGCATAGCTAAAGAGCAGTTCATGTCAGAGGTGGAAACTTATGGAGAACTTATCATATAAATTTGGTTAGACTCTAGGGTTTTTGCCATGACCAATATATGATAGTATATAAATACATGAAAAATGGTTTACTTGTGGGATACTTGTTCAAGAATAAATAAATTATAAAGTTTAACACGTAACGAAATACAAAAAAATATACAAATAATGAAGTATATAATTCAAGCCAACGAAGAATAAGCTATCTATAGGAGCTAAGTAATGACAATAGAAATATATCAAAATATATCATATTAAAACACAAAATATGTGGTTTAACAATGTGCTTACATTCATAGTAGATCAAAGATTCAATTCTCTCTTATTTAATGATTGATTATAAGAGAATTGATTTTGAAAGATCAAAAAATGATACAATTCAATTTAAAACTCTAAAATTTATTGTACAGTATTTTGAAAGTGTTTCTCATGTTCTATCTTAACCATAGGCATAATGAAGTATTTATATGAAATTTAAAATACTTAAATATTTGAAAGAAATGCTTAAAAATTCGTATTTAAGGGTTATAAACAGTACCAGTGTTAATGCCTCGGCCAATGCCGAGGCACTCACACCTAAGAATTTTTTTCTATTTTCACATACACTTTGTCAACTGTTCCATTAGATTTTCATCCCTTCTACACATGCTTCTGGGTCCAAAATGATTCCGATATGTTATCAAAAAATTTTCAAATATAACTATCATCATAAACATGATTTTAGATCACAAATTTTACACAAATAATAGCATAGGAAAAGTTACACGAAATCGCGATAGAGGCAGCGAAAGTTTTAGCTTACTTGCACAAAGAATGTCAGACGTAGAATCATTCATTACGATATAAAGCCTAAAAATGTTCTGCTAGATGCCAATTTTGCTCCTAAAGTAGTTGATTTTGGACTTGCCAAACTTTGTGATAAGAGCCAGACCAATGTTACAATAAATAGATATAAAAAGACTCCTGGTTACTCAGCACCAGAATTTTTGTAGGGAATTACTCAATATCTCATAAATGTGATGTTTATAGCTTGGGTATGGTGTTGTTTGAGATAGCTGGCAAGAGAAGAATACCATGGTCAATGCTTCCGAAAGCCTTGATTGGTTTCCAAAACATGTTTGGGAAGCATAGGAGAAAGGTGAATTAGGTTCAATGATATTAGCTTGTGGGATTGAAGAAATAGACAGAGAGAAAACATAGAGGATGTGTATGGTAGCATTGTGGTGTGTGCAAGACTCACCAGTATACAGGCCTCCAGCGAGTGTTGTTAAGATGTTGGAAGAAGGGGCAGTGGAGATTTCGCCACCTCCAAAACCATTTTGGTATATGGACTTAATCAGGATGACGGCATTTAATTCTTCACCGAAAATTAGTGGTGATCGTTCAAGCTCTTCTTGTCAATCTCCATAGTATAAGGAGATCATCACTCCAATATGGCCAGGAATGAAATACAAATAACCAGTCCTTGATAATTTTGCTCTAATCTTAATAATGAATTTTTAAACTTAATAAACCATTTCAGGTATTATAGCCTGGGGCCATGACCCTCAAGTCCCAACAACTCAAACTTAATAATGAATTTTTATAATTTTACTCTCTAAATTTGATATTTTTATAATTTAATACTATAAAATTTTGAACCTGACATTAAAACTCTTATATAATTAAATGCTAATCTTATATAATTTTTTATTGTGACATTTAGTTCCTCCTCACTTTAAATTCCAACTTTGCCCTACTTACAATTAAGTAAAAATATTAAGTTACAAGAATTATAGAGAATTGGAATAAACAATTATTGTGTCATCCTTTAATACGATCCAAAATTTGGAGGCTGATGAATAGGCACCGAAGAAATCTCACCAAGAAATGGAGAGGAAGCAAATTAGGTTCGTAAAATTTTAATAGCAGTATTAGATTTATAAAGTTAAAATTAAAGTAAATTAGTATCCCAACAAATATATCTTTAATACAAATAAAATTTATATCATAATTAATGTGTCACTAACTAATAATTGTTATGTATTAAATAATTTTTAATTTTTATTATCATGATAATTATACAATATCGATCAACAATGAATACATAAAATGCCACATTAGTTGATATCTAAAATCTATATTCCAATTTTGAAATTTTAATTATTTAAATTTCAAAAACTAATATAAAAGAAATTATATATAATCTTCCTTTTATTTTGAATATTACTTACTTATTCCCTAATGTTTCACGTTACTCAAAAAATCTCCTACGATTATAAAGATTTCATTAAATCTTAATTCTTAATGTCATTTTATTAATTTGACCTTATATAGATGACATCATTACTGACATCATACTTTAACTTTTTTTCATAAATTATTAACATAATTTTTTTAAAAGAATAACACTAAAAATAATTAAATTTATAAATAAGAAAAATTATAACATATTTATATTATTATGGAAGAATAAATATTTTAATTATTTTATTTTATTTTTTATTTTATATATAGAAGTTCTTTAGTATTTAATATATACTTTAAAATGCATTAATATTTGATGCAAAGAATAAAAATATTATGGTTTTATTGTTTTAATAATTTAATTTTTTTATTATTTTAAAAATAATAATAACAACCATAACATATTTATTGTTTCTCATGAGTATTAACTATTAATGCATTAAAAAAATATTAAATATTACTAAAATTCTAAAATCTAAATAAAATTTAAAATTTTTATGCTTCTAACATAATATAAATATATTATGATTTTTATTATTTATTATTATTTTAAAAAAAATTATATTAATAATTTATGAATAAAATAATAAAAGTATGACATCAGCATGTAAGGACAAATTAGTGAAAAGATAATAAGAGTTAGAATTTAACAATGAATATTTTTTAGATAATATAAAATATTAAAAAATATGTGGATAATATTCAAAATAGTAACGGGTATAACAGCTAGTGTGTTTATTAAAAAAAGTGAGTCCATCAAATAATATTATATTGAAACATTAGATAGGTTTATAAGTAAATTTTGAAAATTTAAAT
Source organism: Ailanthus altissimus (assembly GCA_946807835.1). Taxonomy (NCBI): domain Eukaryota; kingdom Viridiplantae; phylum Streptophyta; class Magnoliopsida; order Sapindales; family Simaroubaceae; genus Ailanthus; species Ailanthus altissimus. The sequence continues at coordinate 34,280,932 of OX327686.1, read as the reverse complement.
TTTAGTAATGGGCTTATAAAATATTATGATGGGTTCAAATAGCTTTATAAGGTGTGTTTATTAAAAAAGAAAAAAGAATATTAATTACATCTAAAGTTCTCGGATATAGAGTTTTTATATCAATTATTGTCTTGCCTTTGAAATCTCCCTCGAATAACTAGAATAACACCGTGCTCTCGTAATAAAAGACATCTTAACGTTCAAGTCAGTTTTTAAAAAAAGATAAGAGTGCAAATGTGTTGAAGTATTGTAAAGATTATAAACTAGAATGATGGATGCCCTCTATTACTATTAATAGCTACTAATTAATGAAAAATTATGATAAATAAATGAATGAATAAGCAAATATTTGAGTCTTTTTATAATGTATGAGATGCATGAATTTAAATCTTTTTTAAAATATACATGAACACACGCATGCAATCAAATTCTAAGAAAAGAGTTTTATGTTGGATAAAAATTTTAATTGGTGAAATAATCATCATAGCCAGGATCTCATGTTAAATTATTAAGAAGAATAAAATCAGAAGCATACCTGAATCCATAGAGACGCAGAAAAATTGTGGTTATGCCTTCCACATCTAAATCTTTTCTTTATGAGAGAAAAATTACCGTCACTCACTGATGGGATGTGAATGAATAATACGTTAAGGTTTAGATTAGGGACCTCAACCTATTATTTATAGTATTTTATTTTATTTTGGCCAATCATAAAATAAAATAAAATTACTGAGTCTCTACACATTAAAGCTCATATCATACGTAATGCCCTAAAAGTCCAATAATAAATAAACTTTATTTGATCACTTTTAATGGGTAATAAAATAGATAGTCAATAATGTACAATTAATTAAAATATGTAGCCTCACTTAGATACATAATACCCAACAATCTCCCACTTGGGCCACATATGTCACTTTACAATTGTACATTACCAAATAACTTTATGAGCTCAATATTTGCTATCTTAATAAAAGACATCTCTTAACAATCTGGTCCATCAATTATACTAATATATGATCAAATCGATCTTCGTTATCTTTCTTATAACTAGACCTATCAATGGTCACATACATCAATATAATCAATGACATAGATCAAGCATGGATGTGTAGCATGAAATTTTCATGCAACGTGATCCCTTAACATGCCTATTTTCAACTGGTCCTACTTTATAACTCGTAAGAGTTCAACAATATACTTTTTAAACTTTATGCAAAACTGCTAAGGGTGGGCAAAAAAAACCGAGAATCGAAAAATCGAACCGAACCGGCTGGTTCGGTCCAATTTTTTTTTTTAAAAAAATCAATTTGGTTTTTTTGGAAAAAAAACCGACCGGTCCGATTCGGTTTTTTTCGCCCAAAAAAATCAAAAAAACCAAAAAAAAAGGACCGAAAATTTTAAAAAAATTCATAATTTAAAATAAAAAAAATAAAAAAAACCGAACCGAAAAAAATCAGTTCAATCTGGTTCGGTTTTTCTCATTAAAAAAATCAATTTCAATTTTATTTTTCTAAAAAATCGAACCGAATAGTGCCCACCCCTAAAAACTGCAATTGAAAAAATATAACTTTATTTCAGAGTTTTCAATAAATAAACAAAAGGTAATACTTTAGTCTGATCAGAAAACATGTCAACTTTAATTGAACATCAAAAAATAAACTCTCACTATAGAAGCATATCATCATGATGAACCACGCCCATACGAGCCACATGCTCATGAAACACCTTAGGTGGTACACCCTTAGTAAGCTGATCCACAATCATTAAGTTTGTACTGATATGTTCAATAGACAGCTGAAGACTTTGAACTCTCTCTTTAACAACAAGAAACTTGATGTCAATGTGCTTCGATTTTGACGAGTTTCTATTGCTTTTAGAATATAACTCAGCAGCTTTATTATCACAATTTATTCTCAATGGTCTCTCAATGCCATCGACAATTTGTAGCCCAGTGATAAAATTTCGCAGCCATATTGCTTGATTTGATGCCTCATAGCAAGTTACAAATTCTACTTCCATGGTGGATGAAGTTACGAGTGTCTGCTTGACACTTTTCCATGACACAGCTCCCCCAACCACTAAGAAGACATAACCTGAAGTGGATCTTCTGCTATCGAGACAACCAGCAAAATCGGAGTCTGAATACCCAATGATCTCTAAATGATCTGTTCTCCGATATGTGAGCATATAATCTTTTGTTCTCTGTAGATACAGCATAACCTTTTTAACGACTCTTCAGTGATCCATTCCTGGGTTACTTAGATATCTGCCAAGCATGCCAACTACATACGCTATATCCGGACGCGTACAAACTTGAGCATTTATGAGACTCCTTACTGCCGACGCATAAGGGATATTCTCCATCTCTTTCTTCTTAATCTTATTTCTTGGGCATTGAAGCAAACTAAATTTATCACCTTTAGCAATGAGTGTGTCCCCTAATGTATAATTCTTCATGTCAAATCTACTAAGCACCTTATCGATATATGCCTTTTGTGATAAGCCAAGTATGCCAAAAGATCGATCTCGGTGAATCTGCATGCCCAACATAAAAGATGCATTCCCAAGATCTTTCATTTCAAATTTATTTGAAAGAAATATCTTGATTTCATGTAACAAACTTATATCGCTGCTTGCTAGTAGAATGTTATCCACATATAAGACAAGAAGAATAAATTTGCTCCTACTGATCTTGTGATAAATGCATTGATCAACAATGTTTTCCTTAAAACCAAAGGAGGTAATCACTTGATCAAAGTTCTGATACCATTGACGGGATGCTTGCTTTAAACCATAGATGTACTTCTTTAATTTGCACACCAAATGTTTTGAATCTTTGAATTCAAAGTCCTCTGGTTGCAACATGTATATGGTTTCTTCAATGTCGCCATTGAGAAACGCAATCTTTACGTCCATCTGATGTAGCTTTAAGTCATAATGAGCTACAAGTGCCATAATAATTCTAAAAGAGTCTTTCGATGAAACCGGAGAAAAAGTCTCTTTATAATCAATGCCTTCCTTTTGAGTGAAACTTTTTGCGACTAGACGTGCTTTATATCTTTTGACATTGCCTTTCGAATCCCGTTTGATTTTGAAAATCCATTTACAACTAATTAGTTTCGCTCTTTTAGGCAATTCGACAAGATCTCAAACGTCATTGTCTTGCATTGATTTCGTCTCATCTTTCATGGCATTTATCCATTTCTGGGAGTTCACACTTTGTTTGACTTGACTGAAAGTTATTGGATCATCTTCCAGTCCTATATCAAACTCATGTTCTTGGAGATACACGACAGAATTCAGTCGAAATCGCTGATCTCCTCTCCCTGGTGGATCTCCTTAATGGCACTTCCAATTGAGGCTGTTGTTGTTGCCCCTCTACATGAGTAAGAGTGGGTTCTTCAATATTAGTGGGAGGTATCTTAGGAACGTCTTGATTATCTATATTTGCCCAGCATAATGACAGGTGCAATTATTTGGTCACTATCAATTGCAATATTTTAAATAGTTACATATTCCTCTTCAAAGACAATATTCCTGAGTTTAGCACTCTCACTATACTTAACATCCTCAATAAACTTAGCATTCCCTGTCTCAAAAAAGGATCTGCTCGAGGGATCATAAAATTTGAAACTCCTTGATTTATCCGAGTATCCAACAAAGTAGCAGCTTACTGTCATTGAGTCTAACTTTCTTTCATTGGGCTTGTATGGCCTAGCCTCAGCTGGACAACCCCAGACATGCAAATGCCTAATACTAGGCTTCTTTCCAGTCCATAGTTCATATGGGGTTTTAGCTACTGCTTTACTTGGAACTCGATTAAGAATATATACTGCAGTCTTTAAGGCTTCACCCCAAAGAGATTCTGGTAAAGAAGAATGATTTATCATACTTCTAACCATATCATTTAGGGTCCGATTTCGTCTCTCAGCTACATCATTTTGACTTGGAGTCCCCAGCATGGTGTATTGAGGAACGATGCCACATTCTTGCAAATATCTTGTAAAATGGCCTAGACGTTGTTTACCTGATCCATCATATCTACCGTAGAACTCACCACCACGGTCAGATTTGACGGCTTTAATTTTCTTGCCAAGCTGATTTTTAACTTCAGCTTTATAGGCTTTGAAAACATCCAAGATTGAGACTTCTCATGAATCAAGTATAGATACCCATAACGAGAACAATCGTCTATGAAAGTAATAAAATATTGTTGACCATTCTAAGAAGCTGTAGGGAATGGACCACAAATATCAGTATGAATTAATTCTAAGATGTTTGAACTTCTACTGGCACCAACTTTTCTAATATTTGTTTGTTTTCCCTTAATGCATTCAATACATATTTTAAAATCTGAAAAATCAAGGGAATTTAGAATTTCTTCTGACATAAGCTTTTGAATTCTTTGTTTAGAAATGTGTCCTAAACGTTTATGCCATAACATATAAGAATTCTCATTAATTAATTTGCGCTCTGATACCACTTGTTGGATAAAAATTTTAATTGGTGAAATAATCATCATAGCCAAGATCTCATGTTAAATCATCAAGAAGAATAAAATTGGAAGCGTACCTAAATCCTTAGAGACGCAGAAAAATTGTGGTTGATGCCTTCCACGTCTAAACCTTTTCTTTATGAGAGAAAAACTACCGTCACTCACTGATGGGATGTGAATGAATAATATGTTAGGGTTTAAATTGGGGACCTTAACCTATTATTTATAGTATTTTATTTTATTTTGGCCCATCATAAAATAAAATAAAATTACTGGGTCTCTACACATTAAAGCCTATGCTATACGTAATGCCTTAAAAGCTCAATAATAAATAAACTTTATTTGATCACTTTTAATAGATAATAAAATAAATAGCTAATAATGTACAATTAATTGAAATATGTAAGCCCACTTTAATACATAATACCAACATTTTAATCTAATTATTAATCATAATTAACAAAAAAGAATTTAAATAAAATTTATCTGCTTGTGTGAAATTCTTCTTTAAATAATACCTATTTATTTAAGTAAAATTTGAGTTTAATTAAAAATTTAATTTAAGTAAATAATACCTATTCATATCTTACACAATCCGTTTGTAAGATCCATAGGTGAGTCGATCGATTTTTTTTTTTCTGTCAAATGAATCCAAAATATGAGTTGGGTCCATGGTTAGGTTAAAGCTTCGGCTTATGGCCATATGCTAAAAAAGGAATTTGGGCTAAAATACAGGCTGGTTTCTTTTAAGGTAACAAAAAAAACAAAGGGCTCGGCACAAGATACGTAGGCCCTTTAATAATAGGGTCAATAATATCTTAAGGTTAGTTTTCGTAATATAAGAAAGTTTGTGATTCATAGACTCACAATTTATTAATAAAAAAAAAATAAAAGAATAGTGTTACACATATATGATATATGATGTGTCATTAGTCAGTCACTATCTTGTGTCACGTAATTATTAATATAATAATTATATAATACCAATTAATAATTAAAAAATCACTTAAAATATATTTTTTATATTCTAATTATATATACATAACATTACTCAAAATAATGTTTGATCGCATAATCCGATAATGATTACATCTTAATTATGATATAAACTTAAATAATACTCAAAATAGAAGAGTAAAAGCTAAGTCAACTATACTAGTGAAACTATACTTTGAAAAGGTTGCAACATCATTGATTGTTTGAAAAATAAATAATTACATACTTTGACGGACGTCAAGGTTTAGGAGGATGAGCAACATCATGCTTGAAAATTAAATATTTTGAAAGGTAAAATCAATTATAATAAGTAACAATTCAAACTTTTCAAAAGTATGTTATAAAAAAAATAATTAGAATATAGATCTCATAGTTATAATAAGTTATTGTGTATTTCCATTCGAAAATTACATTTATAAATTTATTAGTATTATAATTAAAAATATCTTTAATTGGACCAAATTTCTTTTATTTTTACAATTTGAACGGAATGAAAAACTTCGCTCACTAACAACTAATTTTTATCATTTTTTATTAAAAAAAAAAATTAAAACTCAAGTAATCGCGAGTTTATTGCACATTTAAAATTATCCAAATAATACCCAAAGGGCATCTTTGGACCAAACTTGATCAACTCAATAATAAAACCAACTAAAAAAATCTACTACAAGAATTCTAACAAATTGTTAAGGAAAAAAAACCCACCAAACACAACACGTTATCCTTCTCAATTCCTAACTTAGTATTTCACCCAAAAAAAAAAAAGAAATAAATTAGAAAAAGGAGACGTGTGATTCTGGTTCATAATTCAGAGTTACATTGACTTGTCCTTTGTTGAAAATGATTTACTTATTATTATTATTATTATTTTAAAATATTTGTTGGAAATGACTTGTGAGTGAAAGTGATCCTCTGCGCGTTCGTGGAATTTTCATTTTGAAAACTATTATGTCGTCTGCGCGTTTGTGGAATTTTTCATTTAGAAATCTTCTCTTTGACAAACTTGATATATGATATTCAGCTTGTTGGACATTATTATTAAACTTCATAGAACTCTAGCTGAAGCCGGAGCAATAGATAAAGTCCAGAACGATCTCAACCAGTCTTTGGGTAAGCAATATTCCAAACACAAACTATGTATATTTCATTCAAATCACTTGTTTGTTTTTCGATTTCTCTTCCCTTACTTTAGTGCTGAATCATACAATAAGTGTAAAGTAGATTTTGCCATCAATCTTTGCCTTTGTATTGTGTTACAGAATGTCATCACAAGACGGGCCACCACCCATATGTAAGTCATTCATCAATACATGCCACAAATTCAATAAAAAAATTTATTAGAGAATCCATTCAACTCAAATGCTTTTGGGTTAAATGCATTTTCTAATATACTATTAAACCTAAAGTTTTGAATTCGAGTTTTCACGTCTTTTGCCTTTAATTAATTTATTAATTTCTAGTTTTTGGGTTTCTTTTGTTTTGATAGCTTAAACTTTTGAGTTAGATGATTATTTTAATAGAATTTCGTAAGTTTGAAATGCCATTAATTTGCAGTTACAGCTGCGGCCTCAATAATTCTTGCAACAATAGTATTGTCTGTGCTATTTGCTATTATCCGTTACGCTTGCGACAAGCTAACGCCACCAGAAACCCAAGATCCTGCATCGGTCAGCGAGCCTGCACAGCATGTAGTCGAAGTAATTTGGGAGGCTGGTCAAACAGTGCAGAAATTCCTTCAAGAAATCGAAGGAGAGAAGCCAATTAGATTTACATCTCAGCAGCTCAATACTTTTACAAGCAATTATTCAACTCGATTAGGATTCGGAGGTTTTGGGGAAGTTTACAAGGGACTTTTTCCTAGTGGAATAAAGATTGCAGTGAAGCTTCTTAACAAGAACTTGGGAAGGATTGTTGAAGAGCAATTCATGGCAGAGGTGGGAACCATTGGAAGAACTTATCATATAAATTTGGTTAGACTCTACGGTTTTTGCCATGATCAACATATGACTGCGCTTGTATACGAGTACATGGAAAACAGTTCTCTTGACAGATACTTGTTCAGCAGTAAAGAAGCAATAGAATGGCAAAAGTTACATGAAATAGCGATAGGGACAGCCAGAGGTTTGGCTTACTTGCATGAAGAATGCGAAAATAGAATCATTCATTACGATATAAAGCCTGAAAATGTTCTGCTAGATGCTAATTTTGCTCCTAAAGTAGCTGATTTTGGGCTTGCCAAGCTTTGTGATAGAGACAGGACCCATGTTACAATCAGTGGATATAAAGGGACTCCTGGTTACTCAGCTCCAGAATTATTGTCAGGGAATTATCCAATAACACATAAATGTGATGTTTATAGTTTCGGTATGGTACTGTTTGAGATAGTTGGCAGGAGAAGAAATGCCATCATCGGTGCTTCTGAAACCTTGATTGGTTCCCAAAACATGTTTGGGAAGAATATGAGAAAGGTAAATTGGATGTAATGATATTAGATTGTGGGGTTGAAGAGAAAAATAGAGCGACAGCTGAGAAAATGTGTATGGTGGCATTGTGGTGTGCGCAAGACTCACCTATAGACAGGCCACCAATGAATGCTGTTGTAAAGATGCTAGAGGGAGGAGTGGAGGTTTTGCCCCCTCCAAAACCATTTCGGTACTTAGACTTTATGGTGGCATTGAAGACACCTGGAACAAGTGATGGTTCAAGTTCTTCCACTCAGTTTCGCTGGTACAAGGAGACCACTCCAATAATGGCCAAGCATGAGATACAAATGGCTAGCTCTTGATAATAACTAAGCTTCTCTAATCATAGGGTAGCGGAGCGATTATGGCAAGACTTAAATTTTGTATTGCTTGTACTTTTTGCTACATCATTTTTTACAATAACATGTCAAAAAGCTGGAAAAAGTATTTGGAAGTTCATTTTTTAAAGGTGAATCTGCAAAGACTGTCGTAGCATTTTGGTCCTCGGTTAGTTCAATTGTTTTATTAGACTACAAAAGCGGAATGTGACTAGGATTATTTTCAGAATTTCGCTTGTATCCTTGAATATGACCATATGGCATCAATGTCCTTGAAAATTCCACCTTCCTTGTAAATTGTTATTGATTTCTTCGTCGGAGAAATCAATGACAATTTACAGGGAAGGTGGAGAAATCAATGACAATTTACAAAACACCAGAAAATTTTTATGCTAATATTTTTATGACAATTTAAAATTTTGATTTTATACCATAAATGACAATATCTGTCTTGAGCCCGCCTTAAAAATTGAGGAAGATCTTATAAAAATTATGGACTATCAAGTTTTTTATTCATTGCCTCTAATATAATGAAGTTATTGTCTCAGTAAAAATATATACATGTACATAAATATATAAAACATGACAATTCATGCAATTATGTATGTCATTGGCTAATCTTATTGTGAAAACTGTAACAAATTATACGAATTCTTGCGACAACCTAAAAAAAATGATAAAATTCTAACTCAATGAGTAGATATAATATAAAATATTTTTATATTTTATATATACTATAAATAATAACTTATTAATAATACTATATGTAATGTACACGTCTAAATTTAAAATATAAAATAATCATAAAACTGGGTGCTTAAAAATCAATAAAATTGTGATAGAAATATGATCTGTCATAAAATCTGATCTAAAGTTGAAAATCATAACGTAATACTAAATAGTAAAAATCTAGAAGCGTAAGCTTTTATAAAATCAATGTCAAAATTGAATAAACATAACATAATATTGAGAGTAAATGTATACTACATATATACTAAAAATTACACCAAACCTGTATCCGAAACAAATTGGCTTAATGCGCCGAATAACTCACACACAGGCGGAGTGGGGGATTGGAGTTGGTTTAACCTATTAGAATTACCGAATTGCTCGGATAGAGCAAACTAAACTGGCCTATTGAATACACAAAGCAACTACACTAAATGGGAGGATCCATATCTAGTATTTAAAAAATTACTACTATATAATATCGTAAAATCATAATCATTCTAAATTAAATATTTATGTACTTAATGTAATCATAACTATAATATAATAAATTCTAAAAGAATTCTTAAATACAGATAATTAACATAAAAAATTATCTGTCTAAAAGTAAATCATGAATAAAATAATTTGATAACGTATAATTAAATCACAAATTACTGTATTGAAATCATATAAGCATTTACTCACAAAAATGAGTTAATCCTGAGCTAGATACAAAATTTGGAGTCTATCAATTACCAGTACTCCTCCTAAATTATAGAATATAAAAATACATTGTTATTATTGATATAAATCATAAATATTGAAACATAAACACTTTGATATTGTAAAGCTACTACCCACTAAATTATTGAATATAAATCTAACTACCTAAACTTGTTTCCTAATTTTTTTTTCTTTCTTTTTCTTCTCTCTTTTATCTTTTTTTTTTTTTTTCCTTTCCTCCAATTTCACTTTCTTCTTCTTTGTTCTTTCTTTTTCTTTATTCTATTTCGATTTTGTTTCTTCTTTTTCCAATTTGAATAAAGAAAAATGAAATAAATAAATAATATATTGATGAGGCAGCACCATTTGTTTTATTTATTCTTTTTTTTTCTTTTGCCTCTAATCTCTAAATGCAAAGCATATGTACTATAATTCCTCCTCCTATAAAAGAATTTCATCCTCGAAATTCATGTATCTATCCGAAACAAATATGGATATTGAGCTCTCATCTGATCCTTTTCATTCTCATATAGCCTCTTCTATTACATGATTCATCCATAAGACTTTAACCAGTGAAATAGCTTATTATGCAACATTTGCTGGCGGAAGTCAAATATCTATACAGGCTCCTTATCATAGGTCAAGTCTTCCTTCAATTGAATTGACTTAGTATCTAAAAGATAACAAAGGTTAGGTATATACTTCGTAACATAGATAAATGAAATACACCATGAATGTATAACAACTCAAGCAATAATGTTAGGCAGTAACCAAACACGCCAACCTTCTTAACAATCTCATATGGCCTAATATATTGAGCATCCAATTTTCCATGTTTGCCAAAACGAAGTATGTTTTTATATGGAGAAATTCATAAAAAGATTATCACTTATTGTAAATTTAAGTTGTTTGCATCGCTTATCTGTAAATGTTTTTCTCTGTCTTGAGCTACTTTGAGTCTATCTCTGATAATACTTATCTTCTCATTAGTGGCCTAGATATCTCTGGCCCCAAAAGTTTACTCTCTCTAAGTCTATCCCTACAAATTGGGGTTCTATATTTTCTTTTATATAAAGCCTCATACGAAATCATTTGGATACTCGACTGATAACTATTGTTGTAGGCAAACTCCATCAATAATAAATCATCATCAAGTATCCTCTAAGTTATAATACACAAGCTCTTAATATATATTCTAATATTTGTATAGTCCTCTTTGACTATCCATTTGTCTAAGGATAAAAAGTTGTACTAAAATTTAACTTAGTGCCTAATGCCTTCAAAAGAATAGGCCACAATCTAGAAGCAAATTAAGGATCTCTATTCGATATAATGGACATTGATGCTCCATGTAATCATTCAATCTCACTCACATACAAATGAGATAACTTGTTTAATGAATACGAAATCTTATAAGATAGAAAATATGCAGACTTTATGAGATAATCAACAATCACTCAAATACTATCATGCTTACTTCGAATACGTGAAAGTCTAACAATAAAATTCATGATGATATACTTCTATTTCCATTTAGGAATTAAAAGTGGCTAAGATAATCCTGCTAACCTATGATGTTTTGCTTTAACCTATTGAAAAATTAAGCAATGAGATAAAAACTATGCAATCTCTCTTTTCATGCCCTATCACCAGTAATGTTTTATCAGAATACAATAAATTTTTGTACTACTAGGATGCATACCATAAGCTGAATTTGCTTCTTCTAAATTTTGTTTCTTTAACTATGAATTATTTGGTACATAAAGTATGTTACCCATAACCAATGTCCTATCAGTTCTTAATAACAAATCAGTCTATATTCCACCCTTTACTTCTTACTTAAATTTAACTATATTAGAATCCTGATTTTGTATCTCTTAAATCTAACTAAAAAATGTGTTAGAAGTACTCTAGATTCATCCAATAACATATTAACCCCCATAGATCTCAATTCAACAAGTAATAGCAGACAAATCACTATTTCAAATGAGCTAAAGAACTAAAAGATTTCCTGCTGAGTGCATCTACCACCACATTAGCATTTTTTGGCCTTAACCAACTCTAACCATCTTCGTTGTCTTAGATTTAGATCTTCTTGTGTGAACCAATATTTTAAACTCTTGTGATCAATGAAGATCAGATATATATCACCATATAAAATATGTCTTCAAGTCTTCAATGCAAACAGTATTATTGCCAATTCTAAATCATGGGTCTAATAACTCAACTCAAGTTTCTTAGTTGTCACCTTTTCACGTTACATCAACATAACCTAATCCTTGTCTAGAAAAGAAGAAATGAATTTTATGGCATCTAACGGAGTTTGAAATCTTGTTGAGTTTCCTGATGGTGCAAAAGTCATAGGATGTAAATGGGTCTTTAAAATAATAAAAAAAAGACTCATTGGGCAACATCAAGAGATTTAAAGTAAGACTTGTTGCTAAAGAATTCACTCAAAAAAAAGAAATCGACTACAAGGAGACTTTCTCTCATACATCTAAGAAAGATTCTTTTCAAATTATTATGGCATTAATTACTCATTTTGACTTAAAGTTACAACAAATAGATGTGAAATTAGCCTTTATCAATGGAGATCTAGAAAAAGAAGTTTACATGAAATAATCAGAAGAATTTTCCTCTAGTAATGGTGAGCATTTAGTGTGCAAGCTAAAAAAAAATCAATATATAGATTGAAATAAGCCCCTCGTCAATGGTATTTAAAATTTCATGATGTTATCTCTTCATTTGGTTTCATAAAAAATATCATGGATCAATGTATATACCAAAAGGTTAGTGGAATTTATTTTCTTATTCTATATGTGGATGATATTTTACTTGCAACTAATGATAAAGGTTTGCTACATGAAGTGAAACAATTTCTCTCTGAAACTTTGACATGAAAGATATGGGTGATGCATCTTATGTCATTAGCATAAAGATATATAGGGACAGATTACGAAATATTTTGGGTTTGTCTCAAGAAACCTATATTAACAAAGTTTTGGAGAGATTTCGGATGAAAGATTGTTCACCAAGTATAGCTCTCATTGTGAAGGGTGACAAGTTCAAATTGAACCAGTGCTAAAAAATGATCTTGACATAGAACAAATGAAACTGTTCCATATGTTTTTGCTGTCGAAAGCTTGATGTATGCTCAAGTTTGTATAAGACCTGACATTGTATTTATAGTTTGAATATTAGAAAGATATCAGAGTAATCCAGGTCTGGACCATTGGAAAGTTGCAAAGAAGGTAATGAGATACCTTCAAGGGACAAAGAACTACATGCTTATGTATGATGAACTGAGAATCTGGAGGTGATTGGCTACTCCGATGCAGATTTTACTGGCTATGTTAATTCTAAAAAATCAACATGAAAATACATTTTCATGTTGGCTGGTGGAGCTGTATCTTGAAGGAGTGCAAAACAGACTTTGACTGCCACTTCCACTATGGAAGCTGAATTCGTATCTTGTTTTGAGGCTACCTCATATAGTGTATGGATGAAGAGTTTCATATCTGGGCTTAGAATTGTGAATTTAATTTCTAAACTATTGAAGATATATTGTGACAATTCAACTATAGTTTTTATGGCTAAAAAGAATAAAAGTGGTAGTCGAAGTAAATACATTGACATCAAATATTTAGCCATAAGGGAACGTGTTAAAGATAAAACAGTGGTCATTGAATACATCAATACTGAATTAATGATAGCTGGTCCCTTGACAAAAGGCATGCCACTATTTAAGTTCAAGGATCATGTAGAAAATATGGAACTTGGTTCCTTTATGTAATTATAATAAGACAAATGTTATGAAACTCTATTTAAGTTATGATATTTTCTTATATTTGATTATTAATTATATACACATTCATATGAGAAATATCATTAAGTTTGGACCTAAAATAAACATATGGCTTATTCATTAAGTAATATGAAAAAGTATTAAGAGACATAATACATTGTAATACATAGAAGATAATACTCATTTTTAAAGGACCTATTACCATGTTCCGTGTATTTTGTTTTTTACTATAGTGAATGATGAAATATATTGGCCAAGTGGGAGAATGTTAAGTGTATTAAGTGTAATACCTAATATTAGGTATAAACACATTATGGCCAACATCTTTTATCATTCTCACTGACCTTTATCCTTCATTATTTAAAGATAATGCTCATTAGGTGTAAAACAACTAACCCATATTCATGAACATAGGGTAGCATTTTTTATGGAGAAATGGCTATAAATAGAATATTTGGTTAGGTCCCTAAATCATCCAATCTTATCAAGACACACATATGCTATCAGTAGAAATTGAAAAGGTTTAGAAGAGCTTAAGCATCTCTCGAGATTATTGAAAAATGACTTTAATGGCAAGAGGTATGTTTAATCTATTTTTTAAATTTCTTATGGATCTATATGCTTATAAAGTTATTCAAGCATATTTAGATCACCTTTAAGCTAGTCTAATACTTTTACCTTAAGCTAGTCTAATACTTTTAGTTGAAGCTATAGATTAGATCAAGCTGATCGAAGAACCCAACAAGTGTCTAGGTCAATGCGACGAGCAATCTTGCAAGCCAAGTTAAGTACATTTGTTTTCGAATTCATAATGCCCTTATTCTGTTTGGTGTTGTTAGTATTCTTCTATCCATTCTGAAAAGTTTGGACTTGATGAGTTGCCCGTTATCTTCGTCTTTGAATTCTTCTAACTTGTAAAATGATGTAATTAACTTGTAGTTATAGCTATTGGCTCCATAGTTGTTGTGGTTGTAATAATCTTCGTAGTAGGTATTAGGATCCATTCTACCTATGAGAAGCTAATAACGACCACAGAATGCCATAATCCTGTATCAGGCGCCAACGGGCCTCCTCAAGACCATGCGGCCGAAGTGAATTGGGAGGCTGTTGGTCAGACAATGAAGAGGTTCCTTCAAGAAATCGAAAGTGATAAGCTAGTTAGATTTACGGCTCATCAGCCAAATCAATTTACAAGCAATTACTCCACTCGGTTGGGATTTGGAGGTCTCGGAGAAGCTTACAAGGGACTTTTTCTTAATGGTGTAAATATTGCAGCGAAGGTTCTTAATAGAAATTTAGGCAGAATAGCTAAAGAGCAGTTCATGGTAGAGGTGGGAACTATAGGTAGAACTTATCATATAATTTTGGTTTTGACTATGATTTTTGCCATGACCAATATATGAGTGCCCTTGTATATGAATACAAGGAAAATGGTTCACTTGAGAGGTACATGTTTAGGGATAAACAAGCAATAGCATGGGAGAAGCTGCATGAAATTGTAGTAGGGACAGAAAAGGTTTGGCTTACTTGCACGAAGAATGCCAACACAGAATCATTTATGGACTTAATTAGGATGACGGTGTTTAATTCTTCACCGGAAACTAGTACTGGTGATTACTCAAGTTCTTCCTGTCAGTCTCGCTGGTGCAAGAATATCACCACTCCAATCATGGCCAGGTATGAAATAAAAATGGCTAGTTCTTGATAATTGCAAAGCTCGTGCCTTGTGTTTGTCCATTTCTTCTGCATCTTCTTTGTGCCACAAAAACCAGAGAAATACTTTAAAGTTGTTCCAAGTCAAGTTGCCAGGTTGTCTAAGAATCCGGTTTATTGTTTTATAAGTCCTCCGTTTTTACGATTATCTTATTAAATAAAAGAGAGGAAGGTGGGTAGTACCCTCTTCCAGAAATTTGCTTGTATCCTTGGTTTTGTCTTCTTAAAAGTATTAAAAGTTTGTAACCAGGTAAAAGCACCGAAGTTAAGTATAAAATGCTATCGGAGCATCATTCTCTTTTTAATTAATCAATAAAAGTGTTTGTAAACATGACACTAATTCAATTTTTTTTTTAAAGAAAATGGGAATTATGCGTCAAAGAGTACCCAAAACTCTCTCCCGCAATATATGTCATATGTATTTCGTGTTATAATTTTTATTTATAATGAGATTCTGCAAATTCAAAATTCTAGAAATTTTCAGTTATTATAGTGGTGTATTGGTAATAAGCAGCCATAATTATCACTATAATTAAATCCCTCCAAGAAATAAGGAGGGTGAGGCCGTTTTAATATTTTAATATTATGGTGGGTTCAAATAATTCTACAAGTGGTTATATCTTAAGATGAGTTTTTATAATTTAAGTAAGATTGTAGACTCACAATTCATCAATAAAAATTTTAAAAAATATGATCCCATAATCCGATAATGATTACATCTTGATCGTGATATAAACTTTAATGATAGTCAAAGTGGAACAGGAAAACCAAATCAACTATACCAGTGAAAAAATTATACTTTAAAAGGTTGTACAAAGTAACATCAAGATGGATTTTCAAAAATGAAAATTATATATTTTGAAAGGTCAGATCAATTATAATAAGTAAAAATTCAAACTTTTCAAAAGGATATTATAAAGAAATAATGATTAGAATATAGATCTCTTAATTATAATAAGTTCTTGTGTATTTCCATTTCTTCTTAGATACTAAAGAAAATTAAATTTATAAATCTCTTAGTATTATAAATAAAAATATTTTTGATTGGACCAAACTTTTGCTTTAAAGGTTTGAATGAAACATCAATTTTTATTATTTATTTTTATTCAAATTCAAGTGATCGAAAACGTAATATCCATTCACGATTATTTATATCTGAGTAATACTCAAAGGGCATCTTTGAACCAAACTTGATCAAAACAACAATAATAAAACCAACTAAAAAAATCTACCAAACACTAGTTATCCTTCTATTTTCCTGACATAGTTTTTCATGCAAAAGCATAGAAAAAAAAAATTGGAAAAAGGAGACGTGTGGTTCTGGTTCATAATTCCACAGTCACGTTGAATTGTCAAGTTTGTTGGAATTATTTATGAATGAAAGTGATGGAGACGCGTTTACTAGGAGGTATTTTCTCACTCATTTTCTAATACATCCCCCGCATTCCTCGATTGTTCATTTTTTTTTTGTAAAAAATTCCTGGAATGTTCATTTTAGACTCTTCTCTTTGACAAACTTGATATATGATATTAAGCTTTGTGGACATTATGATTAAGCTTCATAGAACTCTAGCTGAAGCCCGGAGCCACAGATAAAGTCCAGAACGAACTCAACCAGTTTTTGGGTAAGCAATTTTCCAAACACAAACTACATATATATATATATATATATATATATTTCAATTTATATCTCTTTTTGTTTTTCGATTTATCTAACCTTACTGTTAGTGCTGAATCATACCATAAGTGTAGAGTAGATTTTGCCATTAATATTTGCCTTGAATGTTCTTGTATCTTATTACAGAATGTCATCACCAGACGGGCCACCACCCATATGTAAGTTGTTCATCAATACATTACACAAATACAATAAAAACTTTATTAGAGAATCCATTCAATTCAAAAGCTTTTGGGTTGAATTCATTCTCTAATATAGCATTAAAGTCAAGGTTTGGAATTCGAGTTTTCATGTCTTTTAACTTCAATTATTTTATTGTTTTATTGTTTTTGAGTTTCTTTTGTTTCCGTAGCTTAAAATTTTGAGTTGGATGGTTATTTTAATAGCATTTCTTAAATTTGAAATGCCATTAACTTTCAGTTATAGCTACGATGTCGGTAATGCTTGGAGTTATAATACTGTCTGTAGTATTTCATATTATCCAATACGCTTGTGAGAAGCTAACGCCATCAAAAACCCAAGCTCCTGCATCGGTCAACGCGCCTGCACAGCATGTAGTTGAAGTAATTTGGGAGGCTGGTCAAACAATGCAAAGATTCCTTCAAGAAATCGAAAGTGAGAAGCCAATACGATTTACATCTCAGCAACTGAATACTTTTACAAGTAATTATTCAACTCGGTTGGGATTCGGAGGTTTTGGGGAAGTCTACAAGGGTCTTTTTCCAAATGGAATAAAGATTGCAGTGAAGCTTCTTAACAGGAACTTGGGCAAGGTTGCTGAAGAGCAATTCATGGCAGAGGTGGGAACCATTGGAAGAACTTATCATATAAATTTGGTAAAACTCTATGGGTTTTGCCATGATCAACATATGACTGCGCTTGTATACGAGTACATGGAAAATGGTTCTCTTGACAAATACTTGTTCAACAGTAAAGAAGCAATAGAATGGCAGAAGTTACATGACATATCGACAGGGACAGCTAGAGGTTTGGCTTACTTGCATGAAGAATGCAAACAGAGAATCGTTCATTACGATATAAAGCCTGAAAATATTCTGCTAGATGCTAATTTTGCTCCTAAAGTAGCTGATTTCGGGCTTGCCAAGCTTTGTGATAGAGACAGGACCCATATTACAATCAGTGGGTATAAAGGGACTCCTGGCTACTCAGCACCAGAATTCTTGTCAGGGAATTACCCAATAACACATAAATGTGATGTTTATAGCTTTGGTATGGTATTGTTTGAAATAGTTGGCAGGAGACGAAATGCCATCATCAATGCTTCCGAAACCCTTGATTGGTTCCCAAAACACGTTTGGGAAGAATATGAGAAAGGTGAATTGGGTGCAATGATATTAGCTTGTGGGATTGAAGCGAAAAATAGAGAGAAAGCAGAGAAAATGTGTATGGTGGCACTGTGGTGTGCGCAAGACTCACCTGTAGACAGGCCACCAATGAGTGCTGTTGTAAAGATGCTAGAGGGAGGAGTGGAGGTTTTGCCCCCTCCAAAACCATTTCGGTACTTTGACTTAATGGCGGCATTGAAGTCACCTAGAACAAGTGATGATTCAAGTTCTTCCACTGAGTCTCGCTGGTACAAGGAGACCACTCCAATAATGGCCAAGCATGAGATACAAATGGCTAGCTCTTGATAATAACTAAGCTTCTCTAATCCTAGGGTAGTGGAGCAATTATGGCAAGGCTTACATTTTGTGTTTTTTTTTGTACTTTTTGCTGCATCATTTTTTACAAATAACATGTCAAAAAGCTGAAAAAAGAATTTGGAAGTTCATTGTTTGAAGGTGAATCTGTAAAGACTGTCATAGCATTGATTTCTTTTCTCATTGGTCCTTGGTTTGTTCAATTATTTTATTAGTGTTGAAGTGGAAGTATACAAACAAGTTAAATAATTCACCCGAGTAATATAATAATGTAGAATAAGTTATTAAGAAATAAAAGAGAGAAAGGATAGAAGAAGAACACACAAAGAATTACGTGGTTCGGTAACTTACCTACGTCCATGGCAGATCAAAATCACATTCTTCTCTTATTATGAATTACAAGGCAACCACAAAGTATGCCTATTACAAGAAAGATCACAAAAAAAACTTTCTCTTACTCTCTAGGGATTTTCTCTCACAAAGAACCACTAAGAATAATCACTAAGATTATTGTTGATCACCAAGATCTCTCTAAGATCACAAAGATCTCACTAACTTGATCACAAAGATTGTCAAGATCACAAAGATATGTTTACAAGCCAATTGATAGCCTTTATCTAGGCATTGGGACATCCTAGGTATTCCCTATACGTGTGGGAGTCGTATTAGGGAGTCCTAGAGCAAGTGGGAGACGAAATTAGGAAGTTTCCTAATTTCGGGATACTGTTCCCGCGTCCAGCGCTACAGCGCTGGGATCTCATTGCTCCAGCGTTGGCGCGCTTCTGCTGAGCGCTGCGGCGCTGGATTCCTGGTGCTGCGGCGCTGAGTGTTCTGTTCTGGCACCGCGGCGCCCACTCCTGGTCGCCGCGGCGCTGGTCGTATGGTGCGCCTTCTCGTTTTTCACCTCCTTTCGCGTCCGTCTTCGATCTGTGTGCACCCTACACACTTGGCTTGATCCCCAAATTATATTCCAATGATTTTTAATCAATATTCTCACAAATCCCCTCGTTGATTCAAAATCATTCACAAAGTAAATCGATCTCTCATTTTCGCATCTTCGGTCACCCTCACAAAGTAGTGACTCCGGTTAAGTCCTTGCATAGGACGAACTTAACCGAGGGCAGTGGCTTAGTCAACATATCAGCAGGGTTTTAGATGACGCTATCTTTGTCAAACTAACTTCACCACTTTGGACAATCTTACGAATGTAATGGAGCCTCACATCAATGTGTTTCGACCTCTCATGGAACACTTGATGCTTGCTTAGGTGTATGGCACTCTGGCTGTCACAATATACACCGGTGTTTACATCTTTACGAGCCAATATCTCCGTGCATATACCTTTTAACCACACGGCCTCTTTTATAGCTTCACCAACAGCTATGTACTCTGCATCTGTGGTAAAAAATGCAACCACATGTTGTAGAACTGATCTCCAACACACACTACACCCAAACACTATAAATACGTAGCCCATCAACGATCTTCTTTTGTCAAGATCACCTGCATAATCTGAGTCTACGTACCCTCTTACCATTTTATTGCTGTCATCATCCCTCTTATACACCAACCCGTGATTCGACGTTCCCTTGAGATATCTCAGAATCCACTTTACTGCAAGCCAGTGATCTTTACCCGGATTCACCATGTATCTACTCACCACACTCATAACCTATGCTATGTCTGGTCTTGTGCAAACCATTGCATACATGATGCTCCCCACAGCGCTTGCATACGGTACTTTGCTCATCTGCAGTTTCTCATCCTCGGATGTTGGCGACTGTGCTGCTGACAGTCTGAAATGCATGGCCAAAGGAGTAGAGACAGCCTTCGCGTTTGACATACCGAACTTCTCCAGAATTTTGACTATATATCGCTATTGGGACAAGAAGATAACATCTCTTCTTTCCCTCACAATGTCCATACCCAAAATTCTCTTCGCTGCTCCCAAATCCTTCATTTCAAACTTGCCACTTAACTGCTTCTTGAGCTTTTGTATTTCTTCCATATTCTTGCATGCGATCAACATATCATCGACGTATAGAAGCAAATACATCATCCCACAACTCATGTTCTTGAAGTACACGCATCCATCATATTTGCTCCTACTAAAGCCACAAGCCATCATAAACTCATCAAATCTCATATACCACTGTCTAGGTGATTGCTTTAACCCATATAATGACTTCTTTAGCAAACAAGCATGATCTTCTTTACCGGGCTCCTTGAACCCTTGCGGCTATGCCATGTATATTGTTTCTTCAAGCTCTCCATGTAGAAAAGTTGTCTTTACATCCCTCTGCTCTAGATGTAAATCAAGGTTTACACACATAGCTAACAAAATCCTAATAGATGTGTGCTTGACAACTAGAGAGAATATCTCATGAAAATCGATTCCCTCTCTTTGAGTAAAACCTTGTGCTACTAACCTAACCTTAAATTTCGTAGGCTCAATCCCCGGTATCCCCTCCTTCACCTTATACACCCACTTGCACCCGACTAACTTCTTTTGAGGTCTCTCCACCAACTTCCAGGTATTGTTCTTCCTAAGAGAACAAATTTCTTCTTCCATGGCCTGCTGCCATTCTTTTTTGTTTTCACTCTTCATAACCTCACCATATGTCCTAGCCTCATCATACTCAAGAGTGTAAGCAGAATTAAAAGCATGAGCAACTAAGTCTGCTTGTGCATACCTGACTGGTGGGTTAATTGTTCTCCTTAGCCTGTCTCTAGCAAGCTGGTACTCTTCAAATTCCAACTCAGGAGTTCTAGTCTTCTTTTGGGTGGACTTGGAGGAACACACCGGTGTTCTTGGTTCATCTTCAAGGATTTCCTTGTTGAAGTGTTGATCTGGGGGCATATCAGATCCGTTTTCAGGCGCTACTTCAACTTCTATTAACTCGGGTGCTGAGTTTTCCTTGGTCACAGGTTCTTCTTTCTCATCTACTTGGGAGGTTTTCAGCATCGTCATCTCATCGAACGTCACATCACGGCTTATGATACTCCTTGGTGGTGTTAGGTCTTTACACCACACCTTGTATTCTTTTACTCCTTCGGGATATCCTATGAATACCCATTTGATAGCTCTAGGTTCCAACTTCCCCTCCTTAACACGTACAAAGGTAGGGCAACCAAATATTCTAAGATGGTCATACTTTGGAGGATTGCCAAATCATTTCTTTTCTGGCGTCTTGAAGTCAATTGCTGAGGAGGGACTTCTGTTTATCAAGTAAGCAACAGTCACTACAGTTTCTCCCCAGAATGTCTTGGACATCTTCGCATTGGTAAGCATGCATCTAACCTTTTCAAGTAGGGTCCTATTCATCCTCTCAGCTACCCCATTCTGCTGCGGTGTTGATCTTATTGTTCTGTGCCTTGCAATCCCATGCTTAGCACAAAATCCATCAAACTCTTTGTTGCAAAATTCAAGGCCGTTGTCAGTTCTCAACTCTCTTTTGCCGGTTTGATTCTCAACAAGAGCCTTCCAAGTCTTGAACACATCAAATACTTGATCCTTGCTCTTCAACACATAGACCCACAGCTTTCTCGAATAGTCATCAATCAAGCTGAGAAAATATCTAGCACCACCACGAGTAGCTGTCTGAGCTAGTCCCTAAAGATCCGAGTGTATGTAGTCAAGAGTCCCCTTAGTCTTATGCTCGCCGGTACTGAACCTCACTCTATGTGCTTTTCCTAGCACACAATGCTCACAAAACTCCCAGGGCTGGAACTTATCCTCACCAAACGCCTTTTGACTATATAACTCCTTTAGGTTTTTCTTGCCTAAGTGTGCCAGTCTAAGATGCCATAACTTGGTTTGCATACTCTCATCATCTACAGAGAATAGTGCAGAACCACTCACGACTTCACCCTTAAGCACATAAACACCTTTGTGCTTCTCTCCTCTCATCACCACCATGGAACCTCTTAAAACTCTTAAAATCCCTCCGTCGATCCTGATGGAGCACCCATTCTGGTCTAAAGTCCCTAGTGAGATCAAGTTTCTCTTCAAGTCAGGAACATACCTAACATCTGTCAACTCTCTCACTCGCCCATCATGCAGCCTAAGCTTAACACTACCAATTCCCATCATCTGACATGCAACGTCATTACCCATTAAGACCTTACCACAACTAATAAGCTGAAAATTTGTAAACCAAGACTTGTGCGGGCACATGTGAAAAGTACAACTAGAATCTAAAATTCATTGTTCAGATTTTATACCATCAGTAGCGACAAGTGTCTCTGCGCTGTCATAGCTATCATCATAGGCAAGCGCAGCATCCGCTTTCTTCTTGTCCTGTGCTTTCTTCTCAGGACAGTCCTTTATGAAGTGCCCCTCTTTCTTGCAGTAATAGCACTTCCTAGGAGTCCTAGACTTTAACCTTGAGCCTTTTTTCTTCCCATCTCTATATGAGAGTCTTCCTCTTACAGATAAACTTTCTGCATTGCCCTCAGCCTGCTTTCCTAATAACTTTGAGTTTAATGATGATTTCACATCACTCATCGTTAAACTCTCTCTACCATAGAGTAGCGTTGTTGGGATTTGTGCTTACGTGCCATCTCTTTTATGTATAAATATTTGCTTTATGTTTATACATTTATGATTTTAATATATCACTAATTATTTTATTTATAAATATGGTAAGATGCTTGTAACGTTTTAGACATTGTATGATCTGAACGAGTTCAGATCTGATCTAAAGGAGTTTAGATCAGAACTAAGAGTTAGAAAAATCTAAAGAGTTAGAGCCTTATCTGAAATGGGACAAAGACCTAAGAATATATTAATAATGACATAGTTGCAATGGGTTACAAATGGTGCTAAGAAATGTTGTTATGCAAATATGTTCTTAAATTTAATGTTCCTGATCTACCTTCACTAATGCGGGTCTGCTAGTGAAGATCTTAATATATATATATATAGATCAGTGTATGTCTATATCTAGATAGTCCAGATGGTTAGTCTTAGCAGACCATGAGTTTAATGGAAACTCGTATAGAGATACAAGTATTCAGTAAGGACTGAATATTGAACAGACTCATAAAGATCTCCAATAGACATCCCATAAAGCCGTCAATAGAGGATCTTTCGAGTTGAGTAGTATTCGTGGTCCTTAGACCTGAGTGCCACGGTGGACTTGTGAGTGATCCATCATACTTTGGTTCCACACATGTCAGATACCTTTCATGGTCTGATCGCTGGGTGTCGCTGGGTATGGTCCGATGCTCATGGAGTCCGGTGTGTACAGATATGGGATCCATCAACTCAATTGGGTGAGTAAAATATCATGTAACTCTAAGATTGTATTTCAGAAAGTCTTATGGCCATAAGCAGACATCCAAGAATTTCTTGGGAAAATAATATCGTGAAAGTATTTACGGATATTATTTATTGAAATACAAATCTAGAGATAAGTTTATGGTTGAGCACATGGAGACTTGACGGTGTTGATCTATATCTCCGCTCTTCTAGGATATTTATGATGGAAGGATTATACGAATATGTTATAACCTTAACTTGTATGGTCTAATGCGCCGTTTTGTAATATATGTAACATGTGTGTGGGACATTGTTCACGGACGTGTGAAATAGTTTCATATGACAAATCGGGCATGGACCTAGAGAGTCTCACAATATGAAGTGTACTCGTTGTGCACTGGGGCGGCGAATTGGATTGAATAATTAATCCAATAATTTTCAGCAAAATGAAAAATGTTTCTAAGTTCCTTTTATTATTCACTTGTCAATAATTGAAGGTAAAACACATTATTAGTTTACAAGAGTTGTTAACCAATAAGAAATTGACAAGTGACATAATCTTGCTCCATATATTATTTACCATGTATTTACCTATTTACCTTGCTTAGTAAATACATATATGGTAAATGTAAATAATCAAAATAGTTTTGAATTATTAATATTTTATATATTAATCAAATTATTATTATTAATTGGAATAAGTGGCAAACACCATTTACTAATGGAGAATGCACTTGTTATTAATAATAAGGAAAGTTTACCACTTTGTAATTCTTAAATGATGCACTAAGGAAGTGGTAAAACCACTTAACATTCATTAAATGCCATTTACTCTCTAGAAATTGATTCAATTGGTTGAATCAAATTGGTGAGTGAAAAATATGATAGATTAATGTTTGTAATGGCAAACATGGTTAAGTGGTGGTGGAGCACTAAGAGAAATCATTCTTTGCACTTAAGAAAGAATTGAAAGAGTTCAATTTGTGCAAGATAGAGTGAAATTCGTTCTAGGAGAAAAGAGAGAGAATTGAGAGCTTTTCCTAAGTGTTTTTCTCAAAGTGTTGAGAGAAAATGCAAAGGCTTACCAAGCTACAACATATAGAGTTGTAAAGAACTATAGAAAATACCTAATTCTTCTCATCTCTTGGTAGTAATCATAAGGACAAATTGTTTTAAGTGTTAAAACAATCATTTGCTGGAAATTCAAGGCTGCCATTCTAGCTTCACAATCCCACCGGATTTAGTTGTGAACTAGAATTGTGCAAGGGAACACTTCAAGGTGAGCTCAACAAAATTGAAGCTTGGAGTTCTTGAAGATTTGTAAAGCTACCTTCATATCCGGGTAGGTTATTTATTTGTTATTCATTTTATATCATGCATAAAATATATATATGAGATATATATATGAGATATATATATGTACTTGAATGATCATACATGATTGAATATGTTACATATTGTTTAATATGTATGAATACTTCCGTTGCGTATTTAATTTTTGAAATTATACACATCTATACACATCACACACCATATCACACAACAAGCGTATCAACAAAACTCTCATAGCTCTTAGGTAGTGAACTCAACAGAATAATTGCTCTATCTTCATCTTCTATCTTGATGTTGATAGACTCAAGATCAAGGATGATCTTATTGAAGGCGTCTATATGATCTTTCATCGGTGTCCCCTCTGACATGGACAGCTGATACAGCTTCTTCTTTATATGTAGTCTGTTGGCCAACGATTTCCTCATATAAAGAGAGTCAAGCGTCTTCCAAAGATCTATTGTCGTCATCTCACCTGCTACTTCCTTTAGTACTTCATCGCTCAATGACAGAACGATTGTGCTATGAGCTCTTTCTTGAATGTCCTTTCTTTCTGCTTCTGCTCTAGATGACTCTGGCGTCTTCTCTTCATCACTAGATGGAGCTGCAGTCTCCTCTAATGCCGAACCAAGTCTTTGGCTCACCAACAACGCCTTAACCTTCATCTTTCACAGATTGAAGTCATTCGTATTGTTGAATTTCTCTGCCTCATACTTGGGTGTGGCCATGTTTGCTTAGAACCAAAGCTCTGATACCAGTTTGTTGAAGCGAAAGTACACAAACAAGCTAAACAATTCACCCAAGTAATATAATAATGCAGAACAAGTTATTAAGAAATAAAAGAGAAAAAGGGTAGAAGAAGAACACACAAAGAATTACGTGGTTCGGCAACTTGCCTACGTCCACGGCGGATCAAGATCACACTCTTCTCTTATTATAAATCACAAGGCAACCACAAAGTTGCCTATTACAAGAAAGATCACAAAGAAAACTCTCTCTTACTTTTTAGGGATTTTCTCTCACAAAGAACCACTAAGAATAATCACTAAGATTATTATTGATCACCAAGATCTCTCTAAGATCACAAAGATCTCACTAACTTGATCACAAAGATTGTCAAGATCACAAAGATATGTTTACAAGCCAATTGATAGCCTTTATATAGGCCTTGGGACGTCCTAAGTATTCCCTATACATGCGGGAGTCGTATTAGGGAGTCCTAGAGCAAGTGGGAGACGAAATTAGGAAGTTTCCTAATTTCGGGATGCTGTTCCCGCGTCCAGCGCTGGGATCTCGTCGCTCCAACGCTGGCGCGCTTCTGCTGAGCGCTGCGGCGCTGAGTGTTCTGTTCTGGTGCCGCGGCGCCCACTCCTGGTCGCCGCGGCGCTGAGTGTTCTGTTCTGGTGCCGCGGTGCCCACTCCTGGTCGCCGCGGCGCTGGTCGCATGGTGCGCCTTCTCGTTTTTCGCCTTCTTTCATGTTCGTCTTCGATCCGTGTGCACCCTACACACTTGGCTTGATCCTCAAATCATATTCCAATAATTTTTAATCAATATTCTCATAATTAGACTATGAAAGACGAAGATGGCTGGTACCATATTCAGAATTTCACTCGTATCTGTCTTAGGATTGTCTTTCTTGAAAGTCCTATGATTTTCAACTAAGCAAAAATATGACCATATGGCATCAATGTCCTTGAAAATTCCACATGCTCCCCACAATACATGCAACGTTGTGATTGCGTTATGATCCAGTCGTTTTAAACTTCTGAGAGCTTTTTACTGGACTTTGGCCGAAGATAGAAAGAAAAGCAATGACTGGGCACCTTTTGCTGTTCTGCAGTATTTAAAGGCTTCAAACGCCACAATGCTGAAGCTATATTATGTCTCAACTAAACTGTAAGTGCCCTCACATGATTAGTAAATATTAGCACCAGGGAATTTTTATGCTAAAATTTTTATGATAATTTACAAAACTGATTTTTCAAACCATAAACCATATGAAATTGTTGATTTATATATCCCTCAATTCACTTTCTTTTAACCAATGGTTCTGTTTTTAATTTAGATCTTATAACAGAGGTAAAATTGTGGATCCTGACTGGTATTGAACTCTCAACAAGATTATAAAATTGACAAATGCTGTCACTTAAATCAATTGAAAATTAGCAGATTTAGATAGATTTTTTGGTATAAAGGTGTTGTAGTTTTTGTTATGGAATGGAAGTACTAGCTACAAGGTGAAACGTGGTGGATATTTAATTAACACCTAGCTATCGAGTGGAATTAGTGTTTATGAAAAACTTTAGCTATTGTGCTTCCAAAGTGAAAAGTATAAGCACTGGACCTTAATTGGTCATTCACTTCAGAAATTTGGACAACTTTTTTAAGCACAAACCAGTGGCGTTTATGTTTCTTTTTGGCTATAATCTTTCCCGACTTTTCCAATCTTCTTGTCCTCAGAATGTTAGTATATTCTTCACAAACTGATGCCGCCAATAGCATGTGCCCGGGTGTTAAGCTTTTAGTCTTGCACATTTTAGAGAATAGGAGAGCCTAAGATCTCACTGATTTAAATTCTCATAATTTGCAGTTATTATAGTGTTGGTATTGATAGTAGTAGCAATAATTGTCAAGATGGTTTTCTGTTATGCAAAACTAATAAGTTACAGAGATGTAAGAGGATTGGAACCAACAGTTCCAGTAGCAACCTTGAACATGATCCCAGATTTGCAGGTTGATGACCTGACAATGGAGAAATTCCTGCAAGATATGGCGAGGTAGATGTCAGTTTGGTTCACAATCGGGCAGCAGCAAAGTTACTGAGATAATTATTCAATAGATCTGGGTTCTGGAGGTTTTGGTGTAGTTTATAAATGGCAGTTTCCATATGGGGAGAAGATTGCTGTGAAAATCCCGTACACAAGTTTAAACAAAAGAGATGAAGCACAGTTTATGGCTGAAATAGGTACCATTGGCAGAACATACCATACAAATCTGGTCAAGATATACAGTTTCAGCTATGATCAAACAGTGGCAGCGCTCGTATATGAGGTTATGGAAAATGGCTCACTGGACAAGTACTTGTTCACAGAAACTGAAGTGATTAGATGTGAAAAGCTGCATGATATTTCTATTGAAACAGCTAATGGTATCGCATATTTACAAGAATAATGCCAACAAAAAATCACTCACTATGATATAAAACTGGCTAACACATGGGAAATTCAAAGCTAAGGTTGTTGATTTCGGACTTGCAAAGCAGTGTAATCCAGACAACACATGAGACTCGGTGTCAAGGTACAGGGGGACTCCAGGTTATTCAGCACCAGAATTTTTATCGAGAAATTATCCCATTACACATAAGTGCAATGTTTACAGCTTTGGAATGTTGTTGTTTGAGATAATTGGGAGGAGAAGGAACTCTCTGGATTGTTCTTCTGATGCCCTTGATTGGTGATGCGATATTTCTATATCATAAAATTCAGTGCAAATATACACTATCGTATGCAAGTAATAAAGGGACTAATTAGTCGGATGTCGAACCCACAGGGATAATATTTTCTTTTTAATCAATTATTAAAATTATGTTTTCGTAATAACTATTCAGATAAATAAAAATCTAAGAATGAATGTAAGAAATATAAAAATAAAAACACAATGCAAAGAGAATAGGGATATAGCAACGTAGAGAGAACCTAGGATTAATATTATCCCTCAATATACTTTTTAATGATTAATCTTCTAATATTTAACTCACTTAGTCTTTATTATTGATCAAGACGCTAATGTATTCACAAGCCTCTTCCAATGTCATGCAAACATATTTTAGTTTACCAAATACCTATATTCCTATGGTACTTGTAATAAATTAAGATTCATTAAGATTAGGTCTTATTGATCATACATGCCAATTAGGTATATTCTTTAAATTTCGTTCAAGTCCCTATAAATAACAATAATACACATAAATAGTCATCTATTCTCATAAAACCATAAAATATCAATAATAAAAACATGAGAAAATATATGACAAATTTGCCTTTATCAATTGGTTCACAAAACAAGTTTGGGATGAGCATGAGAAATGTGAGTTAGCAGCAATGTTAATGGCTTGCGGGATAGAAGAAAAAGATTTACAGAAAACTGAAAGGATGGCAATGATTGCTTTGTGGTGTGTACAAGATTCTCCTGAGGCTAGGCCTTCAATGAGTGCTGTTGTGAAAATGCTCGGATGAGTGGAGATTGTCCTGCCACTAAAACCATTTCGATATTTGTACTTCGTCGGAATGATGCACTCAAATCACCATCGAAAATCAACCATGGGTATGGCTCAAGCTATTATTTAACAAGCAAAGGAACTGAAGAGATGAATTCTTTGGCACAGGGAGTCTACTCCCATTATGGCCAAGTATGGAATTCGGTTGGCTATTTCATCAAGATAGTATAGAATTTTGAATCTTGATTGTATCAATTGCTTTGATTTAAACATGAATAGAACATTTAAATTAAGAAGAAAGAAAATGTCTTTGCATGATCTTGATTATTATTTTCTTAGAATCAAATTCACTATCCAAAATTATACAAGTAACATCATAATATATTGTAGGAAGAATTGAAGAAACATAACTTTTCAAAGATCTTCAGGTATAGGTTGAATAAGCAACATTTTTTTTTCAATTTTTCTTTTATTACCTCGACCCTAGTGTTGAAGTTCGTACTACCGACCTCTTCTAATACTTTTAGGAAGTTTTATTAGTTAAATTAATTGACAAGAATAATGAACATTTTGCAAACCATATCGTTTGGGACAAAGATTGGTGACATTCAATCTAGTCCAATACTCAACTCAATCTAACATTCAAGTTTAAACTGCTTCTTGAACAGTCGGACCTAAAATAAGTTATCTTAGTAGAATTGAGCTCAAGCTTAAATACTTAAACTTTTATAACTGCCCAAGAAGCATACATAGTAGGATCATGTCAGAGCAAGTGTCATTATTTAGTACTAGTGTTAGGGGACTTGTCACAAGACTTTGAGCACGTGCCATATCATCATGGGCCTATCCACAAGCATACACGTTAGCACGACTCAGGTCTTATCATATCACTAGTGAGACTCACTAGAAGAGCACATGAATACTACGTCACCTATCTATTTAACCTAGGATAAGGTTTAGATAAGAGAATCCCCAATGAGCAAACACCACATCAGCTACCATTAAGACTTTGTCTCCTATTGACACAGTACATAGAAAATGTCTAAGATAGTTAAATAGTTTAGTATAAGATTCGTCAAACTCAGGGGGATAAAATCAAACATCCTTCAATGCTTTCAAGTCTCACTAACTCAAGTTAACAACTCCAGAAAGCGACCAATTACTAATTATCACCCTCCAGACCCAAAAGATCTTAAACATGACATAACTTACACTCATTCAATAATATGCACTCATAATTAATATTGCATAAAATTTCAAACTTGAATTCAAAATAGGAACCCTTATCAAGTTGCTAGTAAGTTTAATGTAAAATCAACCCATGACCATACTTAGTGAAACATAAACCAAATACAACCACATATAATAAAATAACACATAATATTTATGCAATATGGACAAATCAAATATCTTAAACTATGTGTTCACAAATGAAACACTTAGCAACCTAACAACTTAAAGAACCCAAAGGACAGCAGAAGCTTTGCCAAATCCGCTAAGCACACATGTACCTTATTTACCTGAAATCACCATAAACTATAATGAGTATGAAACTCAGTAAGTATACTAGTTTTTCGTATATCAAAATATAAATACATATATGTACACAATGCATGTGTATGATATGCTGTAATAAATCAAAATTATAATCTTATCAAATCACATGTCAGGTAAGCACTTACACATTCTTTCAAAATATATAATAGGAATATCATCACTCAACTACTAATTAGTAGGACTTCCATATCACATATCACATAATGAGCCAAATGTCACTCGTATGTGACATACCGTATGAGAGGAATAGCACAAGTGAGGTTTAAATTACACATATATAATGCTCATGCCCAAAGGTAAAAGCCAAATCCTCACCCTGATCATCAGTGAGTCCTCTCACATGCACCAATACGCCACCACACGAATGTGATGACTCACTCTTCCTTTAAGTACCAATAGGATCCTCCCTACATATAACATATACCAATCCCAAAAGAAATGCCACACATAAAGGCTTCACAAATCACATAAGATGCTTACTAAGTCAACAGTGAGTTCAAGCATCATCAAAACACAAAAAGTTTCTCATGGACATAGTACACTTCAAAAGCTTTCTTTGTTAAATACATTTCATTTTGAAAGCTCACTTTTATAAACATATGTATATCATATATGTCCATGCTCACATTCATAAACACATGTCTTTCACATTTCATATCAAAATATACTTTGATATAACATAAACATATTCCTAAACACATTTACAAAATCATACATAATAATTACTATGTTTATTGTGATTTCAGTAAAAGTCTAGTATAGTTACCTCTTAACACTTTCGGTTACAAGGCTTAATTTTTCTTAACCTATGAATAGAGATTAATCCTTTCATAAGCCTCAAAATTCACACAAAATACTTTAAATAGCTTACAAAATTAAACATCTTGCACTTATCACATAGAATTGGTCTAATTACTTGATTTTTCAAAACTTGTCATTCTGACCACTTACACTTAACAAAAAAAATTTATACATTAAATGATGTTCAATTGCTCCAAAATTAGAATATATCTTTCTTAACTCATATTTCCTCCTTATGTATGAATATTATATCACAATTCTTACGTAGTCCATTTCATAAACACCATTAAATCCAAACTGTTATTCTGGCGAGATCAAGATATTTACTGAACAGTATTCAGTCTCCCAATTTTATAAAATCATATACTAATTTAAAATTTATAACACTACCGCAGAATTACTCTTGACACATATCTCAATACATGATAAATATTTCACTTTAAAATCACTGCCAAACATATTTTAAAACTATTTTATTCTATAGCTTTAAAAATGTGTTAATCAAATACTGTAATGAGCTGAAACACTTTAGAAAATCATACCAATTTAACCATATTAATCTAAATTCTCAATTCTGAGTATATCATATTAAAAATATTAAATTATCATATTTCAGAAATTTGTAATTTTTGAAGATCATTCAGTATATCAAAAATTATTTGTCACTATATCATACTGTTAACACAGGAAATTTCTAGAATTTCAGGGTCATTTTGATAAATTCACTACAAATTCATTTTCTAGAATTTTCAATTAATTAAAAGTCTCAAATGATTCTATATATGTCTAGTTTCACAGTATCAAAATTTAAAATCAGAATCAAAGCACAACAATTTATAAAATTTCTGGATCAAGAGACTATCAAGTAGAAATTCTGTAATTCATCACGATTTATCAAGCTATCTACATAATCATCATCGATTCTCAATATATCTTACAAAACTCACATCAAATCCCCAATTCTTCATTTGTACAGAAATAAAACTTAAAGAAATTAACTTAATTAACACCAATAAATTGAGAAATAGTTATGATATACCTCTTAAAACTCAAAATTGTAAATTTCTTCTTCTTTTTTTTCCTCTTCTTCTCTTTCTTCCCCCTCTATTTCTCTCTTTTCTCTCTCTAAAGGGGTGGCTCGACCCAAAAATAAGTAAATTATGGTTTAAAATGTGTATTTTTATACTAAGAGGGCAACTTTTAGTATTTATAAATTAACCCCAAAACTTTTATAATATTATAATTTAATCACTAAAATAAATCTAAAGTCTTGCAAATAAATCCAATACTAATAGTATGTCCTTAATCTATACAAACAATACTAATAACAATACATAAATTAAGTATCATCCACATACAAATAAAATATAAATATTATACATATATATAAATATTTATTCTTTTCGGTGTTGGATAAGTGGTTACTACACTAATATTCTTAGTACTCCAAACGTCAGGAGAGGTCAAATGACCTCTTTACCCCCTCCGAGTGAAGTTCTCCAAAATAGCTCTCATGATAGAGACTGTTCTCCAATAGTAATCAACCCCGTGTTGCCTTTTAGGAGAAAACTTCAGACTAGCACCTTCTTAGCTCAAGTGTAACTCTAAAAGTGAAAGGTGGTAAGGGATAACAGAACATTTCAAATTTAGAATAACTCTTTAGTAAGAGAAACTCTCATCTTTCTCTCTAGAATTTTTTACACTTTCTCTAGAACAAATAAATCTTAGGGAATGTTCTTCATACAACAACCACCTAACTTGAGTATTGGAGGGCGGTTTTCTTTGTGCTCCTCAAGTCCCCTCAATTCGCCTAGCCTGTAGCCCAAGCAGCCTAACTCCAACTTAGTGTTCAATTTACTCTCCACTCATTCCTAAATTTTTGAATGGAGCTCTAAACCACCATGGATAACGAGAGGCTCCACAACTTCGAACTTCCTCATTACTTCTCTAACACTAATTTAGGGTCCGACCTAAGCTAAAAAAATCATATCCCATCACATATATTCTGAAGGAAAAAAAAAAGAAATTTTATTACATAAATAGATTTTTATCTACCGGCTATATGTTTGACTTAATCTTATAAGAATGTAGATGTCGTTATTCCACTAAACAAATAAATTTTATTATTTTCTTTTTTAGACTCTCCAACTTGGTCTTCATAATTTCATTTAAATCCTGAAATAACTTTAAAAAGAGACACATGTTATTGCTCTAGCATATCAAGCCAAAGTCTTGATCTCAACATTAGCCTTATGCATTGGAAGGATCATTATTATACTATTGATCTAGACATTTCGTATAAGAAATCTCTTCAAATAAATTATTTTCTTTACCACTCACATTGATTAACAAAATGTCCTTAGAACCTTTTATGTAGTTGTCACTTTCTTTTCCTCTTGCTGACCAATGCTCATTTGCTGTAGAATGAACTTTTAGCTAGAGCTATAGATCAGATCAAGCCGATCGAAAAACGCAACAAATGTCCGAGTTAATGCGAAAAGAAATCTTGCAAGCCAAGTTAAGTACATTTGTTTTCGATTTTATAATGCCTTTATTATGTTTGGTGGTGTTAGTATTTCTTCTATTCATTCTAAAAGTTTGGACTTGATGAGTTGCCCGTTATTCTTCGCATTTGACTTCTGCTTCTATTCTACAGTTGGCCACCAATAGACGGGTCATCAAGCCCGCTAACTAGCCGTAAGTAGTTATGGATGCACAAATATAAATAAAGAATCTGAGTTTTTGAATGATTTTCAACTAACTTCTAAAATGATGTAAATAACTTGCAATCATGGTGATTGGCTCCATAATTGTTGTGGTTGTAATAATGTTCGTAGTATTTATTAGGATCCATTTGGCCTGTGAGATGCTAATAATAATGACCGAAGGCCATAATCTTGCATCAGGCGTCAACGGGCCTCCTCAAGACCATGCAGCCGAAGTGAATTGGGATCTTACTGGCCAGACAATTGAAAGGTTCCTTCAAGAAATCGGAAGGGATGAGCTAATTAGATTTACGGCTCATCAGCTAAATCATTTTACAAGCAATTACTCAACTCGGTTGGGATTTAGAAGTTTTGGGAAAGTCTACAATGGACGTTTTCCTAATGCTGTAAATATTGTTGTGAAGGTTCTTAATAGGAATTTAGGCAGAATAGCTAAATAGCAGTTCATGGTAGAGGTGGGAACAATAGGGAGAACTTATCATATAAATTTGGTTTGACTCTATGGTTTTTTCCATGACCAATATATGAGTGCCCTTGTGTATGAATACTTGGAAAATAGTTCACTTAAGAGGTACTTGTTTAGAAATAAACAAGCAATAGCATGGGAGAAGTTGCATGAAATCACTATAGGGACAGTGAAAGGTTTGGCTTACTTGCACGAAGAATGCCAACACAGAATCATTCATTATGATATAAAGCCCGAAAATGTTTTACTAATTGCCAATTTTGCTCATAAAGTAGTTGATTTTGTGCTTGACGAGCTTTATGATAGGAACAGGACCCATGTTACAATAAGTGGATATAAATGGACTCCTAGTTACTCAGCGCCAGAATTCTTGTCAGGGAATTACCCAATATCTCATAAATGTGACATTTACAGCTTAGGTATGGTGTTATTTAGGATTGTTTGCAAGAGAAGAAATGCCATTGTCGGTGCTTCTGAAAGCCTTGATTGATTTTTGAAACATATTTAGAAAGCATACGAGAAAGGTGAATTGGGTGTAATAATATTAGCTTATGGGCTGGCAGAAAGAATCTGTATGATGTCATTGTGGTATATGCTATTAAGAGAGAAAAATGAGGTTGAGGTGTATCTTTTAATTTTAAGAGATGATGGAAATTATTCTCTCTTTATAATTAGAGAGAGATTGTTATCCCATTTTTATAGTGAAATTCTCTTATACTTGCCCCATGTTTTTACCTCAATTTGTTTGAGAGTTTTCTACGTAAAATTTGTGTGTCGTTTATTTTCTTTCAATTTTTCATCTCTATTTTTAATTAACAAGTGGTATCAGAGCCATACCCGAAACTTAGCAATGTGGAAGAAATCTT
Source organism: Ailanthus altissimus (assembly GCA_946807835.1). Taxonomy (NCBI): domain Eukaryota; kingdom Viridiplantae; phylum Streptophyta; class Magnoliopsida; order Sapindales; family Simaroubaceae; genus Ailanthus; species Ailanthus altissimus. The sequence continues at coordinate 34,245,122 of OX327686.1, read as the reverse complement.
TAGTGTCGAACGAGAAAGTGGTGAGTCTGGTAAGCCTCGATTTACAATGGGATCCGTAGTAAGCTCTATGGACAGGCGGTGGTATACTCTCAAGCATCACATAAGGTATGTCCTCTCAATGCAGTAATGTGGGCTTCACGTAAGGCGTGTCTGCCAACGCAATGATAAAAAGTTGACCTGATAGAGAGGGCTCTCGAGATAGGCGGTACTCTGGGCTTCACGTAAAGCATGCTCTCACAAGGCAGTGAAGATAAGTAGGAGATGAGCATCAAAAATAGAGCGAGATCTTCCTATATGAAAGATAGACTGATGAAATATCATTTGAATGAAGGCTTCATGGTCCTTTGTTTGAAGGAAGGATTGTTAAATAAGCAAACAAAGTCTCACATTGGAAAGAAATTCTAAAGATTGTGGGTATATAAAGAGTGAACTATATCTCTATTGATATAAGACCTTTTAGGTAGAGCCCAATAGTAAGACTATGAGGGCTTAGTTACAAAGTAGACAATATCATATTAATATGAAAATATGTGTAGTTCGTTGGGCTCTTTACATATGTAAAACTTGCCGAAGGACAGGCCTCCTGCGAGTGTTATGGTTACAATGTTTGAGGGAGAAGTAGTAGAGGTTTTGCCACCTCCTAAACCATTTCGTTATATGGACCTAATCAGGATGATGCCGTTTACCGAAAACTAGTCTTGGTAATTTTTCAAGTTCTTCCTGTTAATCTCACTGGTACAAAAAGATCACCACTCCAATTATAGCCAGGTATGAAATACAAATGGCTAGTTCTTAATAATAAAAAAGCTTTTGCTTTCTGTTTTCTGTTTTATACTACTTTTGCATCTTCATTGTACCAAAAATAGCAAGAGAAGTACTTGAAGTTGTTCCAAGTCAATTTACTAAACTGTTTTAGAATCGATTTCATCTTTTATTTGTCCTACTTTTGTACAATTATCTTATGAAATATATAAGAGGAAGATGGGCAGTACCCTATTTCATAATTTTGCTTGCATCTTTAGTTTTGTCTTCTTAAAAGTTTTAAAAAGTTTGTAACAAGGTAAAAGCACGACAGTTCCCTTCTCCTACTGATATATGCTATGTATATTTATGTTATGATGCTTTTTCTAAATTAGAATCTCACTGATTCAAATTCTTGAAATTACAGTAGTGGTATTAGTAATGGCAACGTTCATTATCACCATACCTTACTATTGAGAGCAAAAACAATAACTTATAGAGATGTTAAAAGGATTAGAACAAACAATTCCTATAGCATCCTTGATTATAGTCCAAAATCATATTTCAATTTTGAATGTTGTGAGAAATATAAAGAGAAGTATATTTCATTGTGTCAAATAATATACAAAATTTGTCTTTATATAAGCTTAAGACATATACATAATAGGAAATAATATTTTACATTAATAATATACATATATATGGTAGGAAAATATAAAAGAATTATTCCGAAATAATTCTTTAATACCCCTCCTTTAAACATAAGATGGCGCAGTAAAAGCAAGATTGAATTTAAGGAGGGTATAAAGGAATTATTCCAAAATAATTCTTTATACCAACCCTCCAAGATGGCGCAATAAAAGCAAGCTTGAGTTTAGAGACTAGAGTATGAAAGCAGCGAAGAAGAAGAGATTTGATAAAGATATCAGCAGGTTGCTCCTCAGATGAGATGGAGTAGAGCATAACAGTGCCTTGAGAAACATGTTGTCGAGCAAAATGACAATCTGTTTCAATATATTTAGTCCGCTCATGAAAAACATCATTATAGGCAATTTGGATAGCACTTTAATTGTCACAATAAAGGGGTGTAGCGCCCGAGTGAATAATATTGATATCTTCAATAAGCCATTGAAGCCAAACAATCTCTTGGGTAGTGTCAGCAAGGGCACGATACTTAGCCTTAGTACTAGAACGGGCAGTAGTTGTCAGCTTTTTACTTTTCTATGAAAGAATAGAATCTCCTAGGAGAAGACAAAATCCAGTAATTAATCGTCGATCTGTAGGATCACCTGCCCAATCTACATCGGTATAAGCCCATAGTACAAAAGAAGAGCGAGCTAAAAAATAAAGACCATAAAAAAGTGTACCCTTAAAATAACACAAAATATAAAAAACTGTTGCAAAGTGAGAGGTATGAGGAGCGGCTATAAATTGACTAACAACATGAACAACATAAGCAATATCTGGCTAAGTGATAGTAAGATATATCAAATTACCAACTAACTGGTGATAAAGAGTGGCATCACTGAGGAGAGTACCATCAGAAGATCATAGTTTAATATTAGGCTCTAAAGGAGTACAATCGATCTTACTATCTGTCAAGCCAGCTCTAGTAAATAGATCCGATGCATATTTAGCTTGTGAGAGATAATATCCGATAGAGTCAAATAGCACTTCAAGTCCAAGGAAATAACTGAGGTTGCCAAGATCTTTCATTTCAAAGTATTGCTGAAGAAAGTTCTTGAGAGTAAAAATACCAAGAAGACCATTACCCGTGATAATCACATCATCAAAATAGAAAAGAATAAGAACATAACCTTGTGCTATTTTGTGGACAAAAAGAGTTAAGTCATAGGGACTAGACTGAAAACCTTGCTGAAGAATAGTCTCATTAAATTTTGCAAATCATGCACGAGGAGCTTGTTTAATACTGTATAGAGCACGATGAAATTTACAGACTTTGCCTGGAGGATGTGAATAATTAGGAGGAGGCTTCATATATACTTCTTCAGTGAGATCACCATTAAGGAAATCATTTTTGACATCCATCTGAAATAATGTCCAACCACGAACTACAGCAACAATCAATAAACTTCAAACATAAATAAATCTAGCAATTAGGGCAAAAATTTCTTCATAATTAATTCTATATTCTTGAGTAAAGCCTTTGCCAACAAGAAGGACTTTATAACACTCAATAGATCCATCAAATTTGGTCTTGATCTTGTACACCCATTTACATCCAATGACAATTTTATTATATGAAAAGGTAACAAAATCCTAAGTATGCAACTTCTTAAGGGCCTGCAACTCTTCTGTCATTACTTGTTGTCAAATAGGATTAGAACTAGCCTCGGAATATGATTGAGTCTCATATAAAGAAAGAGTAGTAGAGAAATAGTGATAATCACGAAGTTTAACAGAAAGCTCTCTTACTTAAGATTAACAACAAAGAAAATGTGTAGAGGAGGCCTCATAGATGTTAAGAAAAGATCCTTCAGCCGAGGTAGGAGGTTCAGAAGCAGGTGTCGTTTCAGCAGATTCACTTGTATGAAACTCAGAAGAAATATCTGTAAGTGAAGTATTAGGAAAAAGATCAACAGAATTATCTGTAAAAAATTGTGACATAGGAAGAGACACAGATTTGAAGTTAGATACAAAGGAAAACATTGTATGCTCGAGAAAGACTACATGGCGAGAAACACAAAGACAGTTAGATATAGGATCCCAACACCTATAACATTTATATTCTATCTCGTATCCCAAGAAGTAACATAATCGAATACGTTGCTCGAGTTTGGTATGCTCATGTTTTAAAGTAGAATAAAATAAACCCAACTAAATACTTTGAGGAGTGTGTAATTAGGTGAAGTTCCATAAAGACGCTCATAAGGTGATTTGTTCTCTATAATGGGAGAAGGAATACGATTAATGGTAAAGATAGCGGTCAAATCAGGTTTTCCCTAAAAATGTTCAAGACAAGAAGAAGAGATAAGAAGAGCACGGTAGTGTCTAAAATATGTCTGTATTTACGTTCAGCTCTCTCGTTTTGCTGAGATGTACGATGATAAGACCTTTGATATATAGTATCATATTCCTGTAAAAGATTTAGAAAGTTAGAATCTCTATACTTCATGGTATTATCAGTGCGAAAAACCTTAATATAACATGAGAACTAAATTTTAATCATCTGAGAAAAATCTCGGTAAATTTTAGTAAATTCGGATCGTTGTTTCATAAGAAACAACCAAGTATATGAAAATAATCATCAACGAAGATAACAAAATATTTAGATCTTTCCATTGTAGCATTTAGAGAAGGACCTCATATATCAGAATGTATAAGATCAAACGGAGCATAAGAGACAGTAGTACTATTATCAAAAGATAAAGCTGGTTGCTTAACTAAATGACATGTAAGACAATCATCTTTATTATCAAAAACAAAACCTAAATAACCACTAGATACCAGAGATCGGATGTGATTGACTAACGCATGACCCAAACTAGTATGCCAAAGATGTAATGAAGGCACTGACGAGGTAGATGTTGCAGACGAAGGATATAGAAAGGATACATTTAAAGAAATAAGTTAATATAGACTTCCAATCTTACAGCCTCTCCCTAGCGTTCAACTGGTCTTTGAATCCTGCACACAACAACCAGAAGCAGTAAATAAGACATTAAGACCATGTTCGCATAATTAACCAACAGACAAAAGATTTAATATAAGGAAAGGAAAAAAAAATAATGTTAGATACAGAGAGATTAAGGCAAGACACTTGACCAACATGGTTAACTTTCATGATAGAATCATTAGCAGTTTGAATAGAAGGTAAATAGGAATTAAGAGTTTTAGAGGAGAAAATTATAGGATCAGAAGTTATGTGATTGCAACATGCACAGTCAAAATACTAAAATAAATTACCTAAAATATTAAAGGAATTAGAAATTAAGGGTTTACTAAAATTAAAAATGAGTGGACAGAGTAAAGATTCAAGATTACTAGAGGAACCATTTGCACTATCCTGTGCAGTAGTAATAACATGTCCTATAAAAGTAGCACCTTAAGATAGTCTAGGTATGTGGCATGACTTAGGTAGAGCAGAACCAGTAGAATAATATCGAGAAGTATCAGAATTATCCATAAATCCCAAAATATGTAATTTTTTTATCCTTCCACTAATGATAACTTAGTCCCTAAACTTGTAATAATTATAAGTTAACCCTAAACTTTTAATAATTATAAATTAATCCCTCAACTCAAAGTAATTATAAATTACAAAAATGATCCCTCAACTTTTAATAATTATAAAGTGACCCCTTTAATTTTCAAAAATTAAAAAATAACCCAAAAAATAGAACAACTGCAAACTAGTCTTAAAATTTTTAAAAATTATAAAAATTTCCCAAACAAATAGAATATTACGATCTGAACTTCAAATATTAAAAATCTTACAAACAGGCCCTTCTGAGAAACAGTAAACTTCAGGCAGCGCGTCCGGTCGATTCTGACCTCCGATTGGCGTAAACCCAGTGGCATTTGAACAGTCGGTGACTGAGGATTCTTTTGGTCAGGGCGGTGTCGATCACATCATCGTAGAACGACCGGGATCTGAAGTGGCAGTGTCTGGTGACAATAATCTTCAAGCGGTGCGTCCGACGAATTCTGGCCTTCGATTGGCGTATTGTCATCTTCGTTGAGACGGCTGGAGGTTTTTGAGTATCTAAGATGGGCGGTGTCTAATACAGCAACCTTCCAGCGTTTTTCGACAAACTCTGGTGGATTCTGAAGTGTTCTCAAAAAAAATTCCGGCAAGTCTCCTGCTAAACAAAATGACAGTGAAAAAATAAAAACTTTTATACCATGTGAGAAATATAAAGAGGAATATATTTTACTGTGTCAAATAATATACAAAATTTATCTTTATATAGGCTTAAGACATTTACATAATAGAAAATAATATTTTATATTAATCATATATATATATGGTAGGAGAATATAAAAGAATTATTCTAAAATAATTTCTTAATAAATGTTAATGAATAGACATCAACGGAGAAACTCCCTCTAAGAAATGAAGATGGAGAAGCCTGTTGAGTTAGAAAATTAGTTGTGTTCATGTACTTTTCACAAAGAATATAGTTTCAAGTAATATTTAAATATTTTGTATTTTAACTATTAATAGTGAAATTATATAATTTTAAATTTTGAATAAATTAAGTAACAATTTTTTTAAAACATAAATCAATAATTATTAAATAGTGAAATTATAATTCATCTATTTTTATTTATTATAATTTTAGGTAGTGTTTTTTTTAACTAAATTTTGAATAGAGTTGAAATGAATTAAATGTTGAATATGTTTCAATGGTTAAATTTGACCGATCTATTTGTTTTTTCTTAATATTTAAAAAAATATTAAATTATTTATAATATCATTCTCATTTTTTATATTTAATCAAAAAATTAAAAAAATTGACTTAAACAATTTAAATGACTAAATAAATTAAATTAAACCAAATTCAGCTTTAAGTCAAAAATAAATATATAGCCCCTTACTTTTTATTTTATATAAGTTAGATTATAATTAGGCTATTCTTATTATTACAACTTACTCTTTGTTTTACAACTTTATATATCTTAATAATATGTTTTCATATAATCACTAAAATAATTATATATATTTTTTTTAGTAGAAGAAGTATTGTGACTAGCAATTTTTATAAGTAATGCACGAGTATTTTTTTTTTTTTTGAAAATATGCACGAGGATTAATTAGACTGCAAGATATGCATTTCTTATTCATTTTTAAGTGAAGATTTTGACTTTTGGTGTGGTTGCACATAGTCATTGTACTAAAAAAAAAACTCGTATTGTTCACTCTTCTGAAAATTCTTCTCTTCCTGTCCCTAAGTTTGAGGTTCAGAATTCAACTAAGGTAGGTTCAAGAACAATGGCCAATGAGCCTAAGTTTGATAGAACAATAAAATCGGTTTGAATGCAGGGAATTTGATTCTGTAAATGATAAACTTTGTTCGGCATTTGCTGACCCAAATGCTACTACGGCCGAGTAGGTACTGACTACATTCTGCAATTTCGTTATAGGAGTCTCGCGTCAATATTAAACCGGTAAGGTAGAGCCATTTAAAATCTGACTCGAGTCAACCAAAATAAGTCTCGCTTGAACCAAAAACACCGATAGAGACAAACTCGAGGAATATACTTAACATATCAAAAGTAACATCTGACGTAGGGTAAGAACGGGGTCAGAAAATTCAAAAAAAGATATTTGGCGTGTGCCAAAAGTATAGCAGAAAGTATTTGGCACAAGACAAAAATACCGTAGAGGAAAGATCAAAAAAGTCCATAAAAGGTCATCGCTATAAAAGAAAAAAGATAGACATGAAGAGGATGATGAAAAAATCTCCAAAAAAACATAAAGAGAAGAAAGAAGGAAAAGAGTATCCCCTGTCACTAGGACAGTTTATTTATGTTTTATCATATTTTTTAGAGAGAAAAATCCCCTCCTTTATCTGACTTAAGCATCGGAGCATCTCCGGAACCCACCCCAGTGTGACTACCTTTGAGCTTGTGTTTGTATTTTCATTGCAGTCCCCTCTCCACAGCACGCAAAAAATAAAAAATTCAAGTCCGTACCTATCGATCCAGTCTAGACGAAGCCCAAATTTGATTCTCCCTTAACAAATTCAAGACTTGTTAATCTGAAAAGCCATTTGTTCGAGTTAACAATTTTTGGCGCTGTCTGTGAAAAACAAGCGAAAAGCTTTGTTGGAAAAAGCAGTATTCCAGAATGGCTGAACAATCGTCCGCCAACAGGAATCACATTACCGGAGAGCTAAACCCAAACCTAAACTGACCTCTCCCTCGAACAAAAAGCTCTCTGTCGAACAAAAAGCTCTTTGCAACCTGAAATAAGGGTAGAGTTGAGAACCCTAAGAGGAGATGGAGGAATTAAGGCAGCTCATGACCGAGTTGATTAGGAATAAACAACTAATAGCAAGAAGCTGTGGGAGGGAATCTCGGGAGGAGAATTGAAGACAAACAGAGCAAAGGGAAAGACTGGAGACTCTGCACAATTTGACCGAGACAAATAGGCCAAGCCAAGCAACCCCCAAAAGGGGAGAGACAGAGCCTGGAAGGCCAGAGCCATTAGCAGAGAGAGCCATCAACAGAGCCGTGACAACGCCAACGAGCTAACTGGACCTTAAGAGTAAAGTCCGCAATTTGGAAGGAAAGTTAGAGAGCCTCTTGGCAGAAAAAATAGAAAAGGACCAGAAAATGCTTAGGCTAAAGGAGAATGAAATAAAACTAAACCCCGAGAAGTGCATCTTCGGAGTAAAATCTGAAAAAAGCTTAGACTTCATGGTGAGCCAACGGGGAATAGAGGTCAATCTAGATAAATTTTGAGCTCTCTTAGAAATAAAGTCCCCAAGCACAGTGAAGGATATCTAGTGGCTAACCAGTAGAATTGCAACACTGAAAAAATTCATCTCCAAAGCCACCGACAAATGCTTTACCTTTTTTCAAGCCATCAAGAAAAAAGAGAAGGATCGATGGACCAAAGAGTGCAAATAAGCCTTCCAACAACTAAAGAGCTACCTCTCCGAACCAATACACCTGGCAATTTCAATGCAACGAGAACCGTTGGTAGTATACTTGGGAGTCTCGAAATAGGCCGTCAGTTCAATCCTCGTCAGAGAAGAAAAGGGTGTAATGACCGGTGTACTATACAAGCAGGGCCCTTATGGGGCCAGAAACTCGATACCACCCCTCCAAAAAACTAGCTTTTACACTAATCATGACCGGTAGGAAGCTACAACCCTATTTTCAAGTACATACCATCGTGGTACTAACTAACCAACCACTCAGATAAATTTTGCATAAGCCCGACCTATCGGGCTGATTAGTCAGATAGTCCATGGAATTGAGAGAATTCGACATTTATTACCGTCCCTGAGCTGCCATTAAAGGGCAGGTCCTAGTTGATTTTGTGGCCAAGAGTACCTACGAGACAGCCGCTAGTCAAGAAGTCCTCGAGGTAGACTCGGAAGCATGGGTACTTTACATTGACGGGGCATCCAACCTACAGGGAAGCGGGACGGGGATGGTCCTCATCAGCCCCAAGGGAGATGAGATCAGGTACGTTATTCACTTCAAGTTCAAAGCTTTAAACAACGAAGCAGAATATGAAGCCCTCCTAACCGGGTTAAATGTGGCTCAAGCGTTAACCGCTAAGGTAGTACTGGTCAACAGCAACTCTCAGCTGATGATAAACCAGGTCAACGGTGACTTCAAAGCAAAAAAGGAAATGATGGCTACTTACCTCGCGATGGTACAGAAGTTGACCACACAATTCAAAGAAATAAAGATAGAGCTGATCCCGAGGAACGAGAACCATCAAGCAGATTTCATCGCTTGATTGGTATCAACAGAGGACGCCAATATCCCTGGTACAGTACTTATGAAATTCTTGACAAAATTGAGTACCCAGGGAAGTAAGCAAATCGTGCAAATTGAATCAATGCCGAGTTGGATGAACCCCATTAAGGACTACATCTTGAACGGAAGATTCCGGGCGACAGGAAGAAAACCTGAGGAATTAAATACCAGGCCGCAAGATACTCGATGATTGATGGGGTATTGTATCGAAAAGGTTTCTCTCACCCCTACATAAGGTGTCTGAACCTCACCGAGGCGGAGCGGGTCTTAAGAAAAATCCACGAAGAGGTGTGCAGCAATCATTCAAGGAGAAGCTTTGGCCCATAAAGTCTTCCGAACCAGTTATTATTGGCCCACCACCCTTCAAGACACTAAACGCCTGGTTCAACGCTGTGACGCATGTTAGAGATTCGCAGATAGGATCTAAGCACCCGCAATGCAGCTAACCACAATGAGCTGGTCGTGGCCGTTCACCCAGTGGAGGCTCGACTTGATCGAACCACTACCCCAAGGTAAGGGGTCATGTAAGTATGTGATCGTGACAATCGACTATTTCACAAAATGGATCGAGGCCGAACCGCTATTAAAGACACGGAGAAGAACATCCACAATTTTATATGGAAGAATATAATCTGTTCGTATGGTATCCCCCACACCATCATCACCGACCATGGAAAGTAGTTCGACAACAACAACTTTAAGCAATTCTATGAACAATTGATAGTACGACTGTCGTTTACCTCCCACACGCACCCTAAAACCAACGGCCAGGTTGAGTCTTCCAACAAGCTAATCAAAAAGCTACTTAAGAAGAAGCTGAGAAAAAAAAATTGAGTGTTGGTGGAAGAGCTACCATAAGTACTACAGGTGCTCCGAACAATTAGTAAGACAGCCACTGGCGAGACGCAGTTTACATTAGCCTTCGGAAGCGCAGCAGTGATCCCCGCAAAAATTGGAACCCCGACCTACCGAGTACTAAACTTTTTTGAGACCATCAACAATGACTTGATGAAAAGAGAGATGGACGCTATTGAACAGTTTTGAGACTGGGCCTAGATTCGAGTAGCAGCCTACCAGTAAAAGGTGACCAGATACTACAACAGGAAGGTTAAGGTTTGAAGTTTTGAAGAGGGAGACCTAGTGCTACGAAAGGTGGTGCTCAATACGAAGAACCCTATGGTCAGGCACGTAGGAGGGGTATACGAACTCGAAGGAATAGACAGGCGGGCCGTTAGGAAATCATGAAATGCCGAGCTGCTAAGAAAATGCTATCTCTAAAGTTTTTGTTTGTAACCCTTCTATATATGAACATCGTGCTTAAAAGAAAACTCTCGTTTCTTTTCTTCTTTTTGCATGGACATTCGCGAGGAGTAAATTGACTGAAACACAGAACGAACAGCCAATACAAGCGCCTGACACGTCTAGAATATAGGAGTTTATTCCCAAGTGCAGGATTGTCGAAGTAATAAATAATCCGGTGAGAATGGGGTCAATCTACAGGGAAGTAGAATTAAGATTATAAACTATAAATACTTTAAAGACAATTAATGCAGTATAAGATGTTTGCAAATATTAATTCAATTAACCAATTCAAATAAAAGTTAAGGTTAAAGCGATCCACTCTTGGCATAAAAAGTAAGAATATATTTAACTCTTTTTATAACTTAATTGGAATCCTCCTTTATTTAACTCTTTTTATAACGTAATTGAAATCCTCACATAAAGAAGGTTCCAACCGAAAAATATAACAATTAAAGTTCATCATCATTTATATATTAATTAGTATTTCTTTCTTTCAATTATTATACACCAAATCTTATAAATGGGTTAAATATTTATTATGTCAATCTTTATATTTGTCTACAATAAATCAAGACTCCCACTTTACAAGAAATGGTATATACGCCAAATTTTGTAAATGGTTTCAAGAATTTATTGTGTCAAGTATAAAGTTTGTCAATAATAATTTAAGATACACTATTTAGAAGAAAGGGTATTAATATTACAAATAACATAAATACATCATATATAAATTTGCATAATTTAAAAATAAAACATTAAATTCATGAATAAGAATTAAGTATTACCTTACTAAGAGTTTCACCCTTTCACCTTAGCATAAAAAAAATTACTTTGACATAATAAAACTAAAGAAAAAGAAATAAAATAAAAGAAGAAATAGCATGACTTTACAATAATAAACAAGAGAAACAATATTACAAAAAGATAATACAAAAAATAAGTATTTTGAACTAAAATTTAGCTTTCTAATTACATGTTTTGAGCATAAATATGCTACCTATTTATAAAAAAATATGGATAAATCGAAACAAATGAAAAAGGAATCACATGGATGATAAAAATTAAGAATGGTGGCAAATAATTTATATTGATTATTATTAATGCACTCACTTGCTTATCCAATTTGAAATTGATGTGGTTCGAATTAGCTGTCACTAAAAACATTAAAGTTGTAGATAAGTCACTTATCTTTTCAAAGTTGTTGCATACGTATTAGATACGTATTTCTATAGTTATGGGTCAAATACTGATGACTGTTCGGATTGAACCTGTATTGCAGATCAATTTTATTTTAGGCTATTTTTACCCTATAAACTCTCGAATTTCGAATGCCTTGTGAAATACAATATGTTATCCCATTGAGTCAACTCTTCACAGGATCAAGAATCACTCCAATTGAATTCTTAGGTAGAAATTTATGCTCATTTTACCGAACCTACCACAAAACAGTTAAAAGTTAATTAAGTACAATATTGTAAATAAACTTAAGTTAGGGGGGTTAAAGACACTAGTAATACAAAATAATGATATAAAACCCTTATTAAATATGTAATTTCAAGTGTTCATCAGTGCCCTTGGATTATTTGACAAAAGGTCTTGCATCAAACCGATTGAAATAGCATACCGCACCCCATCTTAGGATCTTCACGACACCATCATTGCAAAGACATCCTCATATTTTGACAAGGCACCACTATGTCTTGCGGAGCACTTCACCATCACCGGCTCGACGCTCGTGGAGTAATTCACCGTGATCGGCTCAACTTTTGCTCTATTTTTACTGTCACCAGCTCGACACTCGCGGAGTAATTAGCCGTGATCTGTTCGACTTTTGTTGTATTTTTACCGTCACCGGCTCGACACTCGGGAAGCAATTTTTTGTGATCAGTTCGACTTTCGTTATATTTTCACCATCACCAGCTTGATGCTCGTGGAGCAATTCGTCGTGACCGGTTTAACTTTCACTCTATTTTCACCGTCACTGGCTTGACGCTCGCAGAGCCTTTCTCCGTGACTGGTTCGACTTTCGTTCTATTTTCACCATCATCGGCTCGATGCTCGCGGTGCAATTTTTCATGATTGGTTTGACTTTCGTTCTATTTTCACCGTCACCGGCTCGACGATCGTGGAGCAATTCGTTGTGACCAGTTCGAATTTTGCTCTATTTTCACTGTCACCGGCTCGACACTCGCGAGCAACTTGCCATGATCAGTTTGAATTTCGTTCTATGGCATCACACCTAGACGGCTCTGTGGGGCGAGGGCTGTGGCACTTCCACAGCATTACTATGGGTTACATCGTGGCGCCCATTGAAAAAAGTTTGACCGTGGCTCTTCCATGGTATCACTGTGGCCTTTCCATAGCACCCATGACATGTTGTTCAGCGTTATTACACTAAGCCGATCCCCCGAGAGCATTGGAGGGTCCCTCACCCAACACAATTCAGGCTATTCACTTGGATTGCACTAACAACCAATGTATCACCAGTGATGACCTAACTACTCAATTGGATAAGGCACCGCTACTCAAATTACTTCTGATTGCGGTTCAAGTAAAAACATCCACCCAACCGTGCCGATTACGAAAAGCTGTTCGGCCCATGAGTTGAAAATGATTGACAGCTATTCGATCCTGACTAAAGCTGTTCAAAAAAATGGTCAGCCTATTTTATTATAAATATATTTTCATTTGTGTAATGTCAGAATGATAATTATCACTAACGGTTTGGTTTTGAAAATCAATATTTCATAAGCGGTTCAGCTCTCTCAGCGAATTACGCTGTGGAGAAATAAATTTACTCTGAGTAGGTAAAGGAGAACGAGTACACATTGAAAAAGACTAAATAGTTCATTCATTGAAAATGATTACTTGGTCAAATACAATGCCAAAAACAAAATTGTGCGGTGGAGAAACGAATTCACTCAAGCAGCAAGAGTGGAATCATGCCTATCCACGCCCACGATAGGAGTCGCTCCAAGAACATTATCGACTGAAGCTATGACAACGGACAGGTCAGTCGGAACATCAGCAGTTCCTTGTGGCTCAATGGGGGCAGTGCCGCTAGTTTGCCCTTGGTTGGCGAGAGGGGTAACCTCACCATTGCTCGCAATAACAGCACTCCCAAAAAGGGTAGGCACATCAACCGAAGGGGGCTCGTCACCGCCAGCATCAGCAAGCACCAGCACATCGTCATCATAGGCCCTGAAAGTTTCCTCTTTATGGAAAGAGCCGCCAGTAGCCAAGGACCACAACCATTTGAGGTCAATTTCTGAGTAATGCTCCTCAAAAAGAGCAATGGACCTCTGAAATCCTTTCATCGCGCCTTAATGAAAGCCCTCATCATGACCATCTGACCATTGATTACGCTGTTGCTCAAGTTAGGCCACTAGAGAGGTCTGGCTCTGCTCAACTAGCTCCATCTCCCTTTGACCGACACCGAGCTGCGATTCAAGTTCTTTGTTTTGGCGCGTCAGCTCACCAATTTGAACCCCAACCACTAGATTGTTCGTCATCATCTACTCGACCAATCATTTCTGATGCTTAAACTCAAACAACCTGCTCTCTGCCTCGGCCCTGGCAGTCATCATTTTTTCAAGTTTGGCCCCTGCCTCATTGGCCATCTTCCTCTCCTGCTCGGTGATCCTCCTTGCCCGCTGAGTCTCAACCCGGGACCGAGCAAGGTCAACCTCTGCTTTTTGAGCGCGGGTCGCAAAACCCATAATCTTGACCTGGAACCGAGAAATGAGAAAAACAGACTACAGAAAAATGGGAGGTTAGAGCAAGCAAATGCACAAAAGAGAAACAAGTCAAATGTTAGGTAACTTACATCGAAGGCAGAACCCAGCACGACGTTGAAGCCCATGGCGGGGTTCAGGGAAGACGTTTGACCCGCCTAGGTGGGGGTCACATACCTCTCCAGCTCTTTCATCATCGAAAGCAAGAAGCCCAAGTCTTTTCTAGCCTCTGGGACCAACACGGAGAAAGACACTCGAGAGAGCTCCTAGTGGGAAGACTGCCCCTCCAGCCTCTGGGAGCTCGATGATGATGTAACCCGCCCGACTTGTGCAACCTGGACTGAGGGACTAGCTAGAGGGCCTTGCCCCATGCTCGACGTTTAGACAAAAGGAGAGTCCTATGGTAGAGCTTCAGTGGGAGACTGTTCCCTAAAAGAACCCCCCTGGTCCAGACCTCTTTCCCGAACAGTTAGACCTCGAGAAGCCCCCAGCGCTGTAATAGTGATCGAAATAAGAAATACGACCTGTTGAAGTTGCATCTGGCACCCCAGCGCCAGATAGTTACCGCTCCAGCGATGAGACAGCGCCCCAGTGCCATCAACCCACCGCTCCAGCGGTGAAGCCTTTTTCATGCGTCGCTCCAGCGGTAGCGCGAGTCCTAGTCCGGCGAGAATTGAGATTTTCAAGCTCATATTAATCCCTATAAAAAAGCCACTCGTTCTCAGCCTTTAAGAATCAATCCAAGATGACGCAAGAGCACCAAGAATACAGAGCACGAGTCTTGGAGAGCAATAGGAGTTTAATTAAAGCAACCTTAGAGAGAGATTCAAGGCGTTCTTCGGCATCAAGAGTTCTTAGGCAGCGCAATTAAGAGCAATTCGACGTCTATATTGGTTTGCTATTGATTGTATCATGATTTTTTATTATTTTTACTGCTGTTCTCTTGTAGCTATGAGCTAATTTTATTTTCTAGGATTAATACTTGAACTCAATATGTGTGATTAATTGTCATATCTTTAGAATATTTAATAAACTTAGTTCTTTAATATTTAAATTACTTGATCTTAATGCTTCAATATATCTGGCCA
The DNA here is from genome assembly GCA_946807835.1 of Ailanthus altissimus. Lineage (NCBI taxonomy): Eukaryota > Viridiplantae > Streptophyta > Magnoliopsida > Sapindales > Simaroubaceae > Ailanthus > Ailanthus altissimus. The sequence continues at coordinate 34,229,794 of OX327686.1, read as the reverse complement.
ATATATGGTGAATGAGTTAGTAATATTATTGATAAACTCGAAAGAGAAATCATAATATTTAGACCTAGGTAATTTGATGCATGATTGTAGAGTAATATTTAATGTTGCATATGTAAGTTTCAATTTAGGATAGGAATATACCTAATTGGCATGTATGATCAATAAGACCTAATCTTAATTTACTACAAGTACTATAGGAATATAGGTATTTGATAAATTAAGGTATACTTGCATGACCTTGGAAGAGGCTTGCGAATACATTAGTGTCTTGATCAATAACAAAGACTAAGGGAGTTAAATATTAGAAGATTAATCATTAGAAAGCATATTAAGGGATAGTATTAATCCTAGGTTTTCTCTATATTGCTATCACTTAAATCTCATTGCATTGTGTTTTTATTTTTATATTTTCTGCACTCATTCTTAGATTTTTATTTTTCTGAATAATTATTAGGAAGATATAAGTTTAGTAATTGGTTTAAAAGAAGAAATTATCCCTGTGGGTTCGACATCCGACTAATTAGTCCATTTATTACTTGCATACGATAGTGTATACTTGCGCTTAGTTATAAGATATAAAAATATCGCATCAGGAACTAAACAACATCCCCATAATATTGTTGGGGTTTAACGGGCCCTCGACCTCCAGAAGAAGAATCTTCGGTTCGACTCATCTTCCTTCTTTCGCCACCGCCTTACTCAGACATTCCTGCATTTTACACAAACATGAGAACTAAAAATGAGGGAACAGGAAGGGAAAGTTTGAAGCAAGAAAGATGGAAACTTACTTCGGGTTTGAGGCAAAGACGGAATGGATGGAACTAGCCCCGATTTGATGGGGCTAGACGGGGATAGCAACTCCTGAACTGAGCAGATGTGTTGAAGTGAAGCGTCAATCCAAGTACGGGTCTACTTGAAAACTTCTATGTCAGTCGCCCAGGTGACTGCAAAGAAATGACAAAGAAAAGTCAGCTGAACCGAGCAAATCATTTAAGGCAAACACATTACATGAGGATCAGGATCTACATCCGTAGAAGAGACAGCAGGGACGACCCACTCTCCCCCACCCCTCTTGGAGACCCTTTGACCTCACTCTCTCCCGGCAAGGAACCATCCCCCTTCTAGTCTTTTACGAAGGTTGGTCGACCCGGGACTGGGTTCTGAAGGCCATTAAACGAGAGGTAATAGAAACCCCTCTGGCTTCTAGCATTGCTCCTGAAATGGTACAGGTAGCACAACTCTTGAAATTGGGTGGGGGGGTGCCGCCCTGCCTTCGATCACAAGACGAACAGACCCGCAAGCACCCTCCATGAGTTCGGACCTAGTTGAGAATGGGCTATCTCGAGGCGGGCCAACATCTCGGCAAAATATTGCTGCATAGGAAGCCTGAGCCTTAGCCTCAAGAACTCAATATGAATGACCACATCGCCATTCGTAGGGCTGCTTGGAGAGCAGCCTGAGGGTGACCGTCTCAGGAATGTCATAGGAATGCCTGATAAGGGTTAGGTCATCCTCACTAAGTCAAGAGGCTCGGTATCTGGCATTCATTTCATACTCCGCTACCTCCACGTCTTTCCCCGCCACTGTGTCCTTGGGATAGTTGCCTTCGTCCTCTCTAGAGCTCAGAACCAATTTGGCCTCATTTAGAGCTACCTCAAACAAGGGAACTCCACCCGCAGAAGTGGATGCTCCCTCACTCGCTCCAACCCCTTGCTCTTCCTAACCAATAGGAGTTCTGTGGACTGTTCCCCCTCCTCAACCGACGTGTCCACAACTTAGAGGTCTAGATTGACTCTGAAAGTCATCAACTAATAGAAGATACTTCTTAAATAAGGCTACAATTACTGGGCAAGGACAGCAATAAATCAACCATGCCGGAAAATGATAAAATAGGTGACAGTTGTCAGGACCAGAAAATGCAAGAAAAGAAAAAACTAAAAAGAGAAAATACAAGCAAAAAAGCTAGAAGCAAAGACTGAAACGAGTCTTTGAAAAGAATAAAATAGAAGATAAGAAGTCAAAAAGAGGATATGGGGATGTACTAGAAGGATTCAGAGAAGCTGAAATGAAGAACGACGCTTAACAAAATCACCAGATTAAGAACGCGCCTTCAGTAGAGAAGCAATGGTAACACAACAGAAAAATAGCAAGAAATCAAAAATACGTAATAAGAGGTACAAAAAGAAAAAGAAGGTGACTATTTTATAAGCAGTGGCAAAGTGATCTAGACCGTTGAAAATAAAAAGAAAACAAACGAATGAGATCAGTGGAAAGGCGAAAAGACGTCTGGTGTTAAAGACGCAACGCCTCAGGTCTACAGGTGCAATAAAGGTGCGTCTCTTCAGATGGTTACAACCCAAGCTGTTGGATTCAAACAGATCAGATAATCCAAGGGACTCTAGTCAGATAACGTCACTCGAGAAAAGAGAAGGAGATGACATTTAAAGAGACCTACCATTAAATTCAAAAATCTTAGGAGAAACCACCACTACTTAGCAATGACTTTTCAAGTTGCCATGATGTCACCGCAACAAATTCCACTCGCTTTAACTCTCAAAATTCAGACCTAATCACGAAGTTGCTAAGAGCGAACAAATCTGATCGACTCAGAGGAAAAAGACGACAAGAAGAGAAGAAGTGGGGGATCCGAGGAGCAATACAGGCCGACCAGGCCAGAATAAAGTTTTTAATTTTTATAAATCAAAATTAGAAACTGACGGACCCCTGAAAATCCCCTTCTCTCTGCCCTTAGGTCCGAGGGCCCAGAATTCAACCAACGCAGGCCCATGAGCAATGGCCAATGGGCCGAAGTCCAACAGAACAGCAGAACCGGTTCGAATGCAGGAAATCTGGTCGACAAATGGTAAAATCTGTTCGGCATTTACTGACCCAAACGCGACTACGGCCGAACAGGTACTAACTACATTCCATAATTTTGTTATAAGAGTCTCGCGTCAATATCAAACCAATAAGGTAGAGCAGTTCGAAATCTGACCCGAGCCGACCAAAATAAACCTCGCTTAAACAAAAAATGTCGGTGGAGACGAACTCGGAGAATATGCTTAACACATCAGAAATGACATCTGATATGGGATTAGAATGGGGTCAGAAAATTCATAGAAAGATATTTGGAGTGTGTTAGAAGTACAGTAGGAAGTATCCGACGCAAGACAGAAATACCACAGAGAAAAGACAAAAAAAACGTCCTTAAAAGGCCATCGTTATAAAAGTAGAAATAAAAAGAAATAAAAAATATAATGAAAAAATCTCCAAAAAATACAAAGAGAAGAAAAGAGGAAAAAAGTATCTCCGTCACTAGAAGGATAATTTATTTATGTTATATCATATTGTTTTTATAGAGAAAAACTCTCTCCTTTATCTGACTTAAGTATTGGAGCGTCTTCGCTAGAACTCACCCCGACGAGATCACCTTTGAACTTATGTTTGTGTTTTCATTGTAGGCCCCCTCTCCACAACACAAAAAAAATAAAAAAACTCAAGTTCGTACCTATCGATCCAGTTTAGACAAAGTCCAAATTCGATTCTCCGTTAATAAATTTAAGACCCATTGATCTGAGAAGCTATTTTTTCAAATCAACACCTATATATTTTTCAATCTTGCATTACTAGGGCATATTTAAATAGTAACATATTTATATATTTTTGATCAATCAACATATCCATTATCTAGCCTTATAATAAAAAACAAAAAATATCAATTATTTTAAAATAATGTTAATAACAACTTGATGAGCAGGCAGTCAAAGATATTAGTCTATGCATAGGAGTACATTTTATCCGTAATTCAAATACTTATGATAATACAAGAATTTTTTAGCCTAATTATTAAGAGAAGTACTACAAATATATAATTAAAATATAAAATGAGTTATACTACACTTCTTTAAATAGTATCTTAAATTTTTTATACCAAATGATATATTAAGTAATTATTGAATGGTAAAATAGTATAATTTTTAAATTATCTATTATACTATTTTATCATTCAATGATTAATTGACACATCTTTTAAAATAAAAAAATTTAATATATCATTTAAAAAGCATAGTATTATTCATATAAATTGGAGTAATGCTACACTTCCCAAATATTATTCTAAAATTTTTATCTTAAGTTGATGTGTTAAATAATCATTAAATAGTAAAATTGTGCACCTTCTAACATCACCTATTACACCACTTTACCACTCAATAGTTATTTAACACACTATTTAAAATAAAAAATTTAAAATAATATTTAAAAAATATAGTATTATTTTATAAAATTTGTATCTTAAATAATGTATTACTTATCGGTGACTATCACTTATTAAGTAATTATTAATGTTTTACTCATTAATATAATAATTATATAATATCAATTAACTCTATCTTATCAAATGCTAAATTATGTGAGATATATTATATAACTAAGGAATATTATTAAGAATACTCTAAAAGTATCATCTAATTTTAGTAAAATTTATTAATTTAAAAAATAGACAATAATATTTAATTTTTAATAATATTCAACTATTAAAAATCTTCTATTAAATTTAACATAAAAGAGAGCATTATGTCTTTTCAAATATGTCTAACCAAAAATCAAATATCCTATGTCCAAACAAACCTTATCCCAAATCCAAACCATATATCCAAACACATAGATACTGCATCCAAACAACTCATTTCCAACTAACCAATTTTTTTCTTTTTTTAAATTAAAAAATATAAAGTTATTTATTATTATCTACAACCATCATTTCCCCATTTTTAACTTTAGCCAACATCTTCCTCACCAACACACAACAACATACATAATAAATTTTGCCAACATCTCTTAACCCTAACCCACTTATTAGAAGACGAAGAATCAATAGAGCTTGGGGTATTGTTTAACAGATCATTTTCCACCACCCTCAAGCCCATGAAAATGTCGCTGCTACAATCATCATCGCCGTCATCAGCACTGCAAATCCATCACAAACACCATTGCTACAATCATCGCCACCACCCTCACTGGCACTTTTAATCCATCACAAACGTCGATGCTGTAAACGAGAAGAAAGGCTAAAGTTGGCCTCTCAATCGCTTATAAATCCATCACAAATGCCACCACTGCAAACGCCATCGCTGCAAATGCTGCCACTACAAATGTGCTCCAAATCTCTCTCTCTCTCTCTCTCTCTCCCCCCAATAATTGCTTGACAATTTTTGAGTTTTTTTTGCTATTAATGTAATTTTTGAGGCATTTTGTTATGTTAAGGCAAATAAAGTCCCATATTGGTTAGAAATTGAAAAGATCATGGGTTATAAGGAGTTAACCATATCTTCATTGGTATGAGACATTTTGGGTAGAGCTCAAAAATAAAACCATAAGGGCTTAGCCCAAAGTGGATAATATCATACCAATGTGAAGATATGTGCGGTTTATGGACCCCTTACAAGTGGTATCAGAGCCATACCTCGATGTTGCCATGTGGTGAAAATCTTCGGTGCCGAACAAGAAGGTAGTGAACCTGGTATTCCCATTGTTTGCGATGGATCTGTGTTATGCTCTATGGACATGCATTGTTGTGCTTCGAGCTTCACGTAAGGCGTGTGCAACCAACGCAGTAATGCGAAGTTGACTTGATAGAACAGGCTCTTAATAGTAGGCGGTACTTTGGTGCTTTACGTAAGGCGTGAGCGGTCAACGCAATGAAGATGAGTAACAGATTATTGGAAGAGCGGATAGAATATCGTTTGAGGGGAGGTTGAGTGGTCCTTTGTTCGAGGGGAGGATGGACCAATTCGGGGAAAAATTTGAAGTTGAAACGAAGTCGAAAAAATAGTCAAAAAGGGTCAGAAACTCAATGGAATAGTACTTGAGAAGTGCAAAAAACAGGAAAAAAATTTTCAGGTGTGAACGCCGCGGCATTGGCCGGAGCGCCACTTCCAGAATGGGCATAAGTTGCCCACATCGCGGCATTGGTTTGAGTGCCGCAGCGCTCGTGCTATTCTATATATACTCTTTCTATTTTTAGGGTTTGAGTGAGAGGAAGTGAAGAAAAAGTGAGGAGGCCAAAATACAAAGAAAATACATTGTTCAAGTGTGTATTTTGATCATTTGAGCTCTATTTTTCTCACTTGTAATCCCAAGAATTAATATAGAGATTCGGATCCTTAATCCACCGTAGACATAAGCGTATTTAGCTGAACCACGTATACTTTGTGTTGTGGTATGTTAGTATTTTCTACTATTTTTATGTATTATCTATGTGATTGATCTTCTAATTCGTTGGATTACTTCATACTTGTGATATATTGTAGTGTATTGTAATATATTTGTGTGGTTAGGTGTTTGGCTATCAAATTCAGTATTGGGGCTTAGTGTTTTGTTTCCTAATATGTATATGCTAGGTATTGTTTCCACTTAAATAATCCAATAGTTGCTATTGTGTTCGTAATTATCTTTATACAACTGATAGCGGATTAATAATACTAGGATCGTTTGTATTTTGTGTTTTAAGTAAGGGTTTATACGTCAACATGTTATTGTTAATGGTTTCAAAATTATTTTGCGTATGAAATGGGTTTGAATTCTTTTGAAAATTAAAAATTATAGTGTGGATGAAAAAGACGAGAAAGTTCGAGAAAGTTTGATATCACGAGCAAGTGATTGTGTTTATAAGTTTGTGTACGAAATGGGTTATGAGCTATTCGAGAAATTTCTTTGCTTTAGTTTCGTTTTGTTTTGTAATCAATCATGTTTTGGAATTTTAGTGGGTCCTTTTAGAAGAAATTTTTTTCTTGAATTTTGCTTATTTTACATAATTAAGTTTTTTATATGATCAAGCAAACATTCATTTGAATTGGTAAGTAGTTAATTTTATTTCTACAAATTAAAAGGCTGATGAATTAGTGATGAATTTTTGTTTTAATTTTTTGAGTGAGAAAGTATGTGCGAGATTGATAAAGGGAAGGAAAGTGTCAAGAGAAGAGAAAGGATTGCTTACGATGATTTTGGCACCACCAGTGATGGGATTCTACGTTTACAAACATGAATTTGTGTGGCAAATGAGTTTGAAAATATTTTTATAATATAATATTAATTTATTTAAAACATATAAAAATTAAATAATTTATTTTTTAAAAAGATAAGAAATTACATTAAAAAAAATAATGTCTCTTATTTGTTGTGTGAGGTATAATAGTTATTTTATTATTATTTTAAATTTAAAAAATAATTTAATTATTTTATGTAATTTTATTAATTTTAATGTAATATTTTTTAATAATTAAATATTATTACTTATTTTTTAAATTAATGAATTTTATTAATATTAAACTATACCTCAAAGGCATTTATAATTAATAAATATTACTTTTTTTTAAATAAAAGAAAAGGACCGGATCCTTTTAATTTAATTTAAATGTTTTATATATTTTTTAATTTTAAAAATACTTAAAAGACTTACGTCTAATAATGTTGACAAATTCTTTTTACAAAATTTTTATTTGATTATACAAAATTATCGTTTTGCCTATTTTTAATATGCGTGTGTGTAAATAAATTATTTTATTAATTAAAAATATCATTTTATCCTTGTTGAACAATAAAAATTTTAAAATACCCACTACTTTATTCCTCTTACCCGCAAATCTCATTCAACTTATCTCTCTACGAGTTCTCGGCCATTGAAAAAGAACTACGAGCAAAATAACATTTAAGAAAACAAAACTGTGAAGAACTACAAGATGCAGCGTATTTCCGTCCGTGAATATGCCATTCTCCTCCTCCTTGTTACACAAATCTGAACAGAACAAAATAAAGCCCAAATTAAAACTACCAAGAGTAATTGGGTTCAGCATTTTTCACTACAATTACAACAAAATCAAAAATTAAAATTAAAAAAAGAGAAAAGAAAGAGAGAGAGCATACTCGGAGGCTGATTAGGAGGTTCAGGGGCAATACAAAACCTCTTATAATTTTGAAGAATTTCACAAATTTCAGCTGGACGTAGCCATTTATGTTGTGCTTCTATCAATAATTGCTCAATATCTGCACCCCATCATATCACAACAATTCAATTAGCTTAATAGCTAATTAGATTAAACAGTAATTAAATCAATTAATAAAAAAAAATTATGAGAATATTAATTAAAAATTATCAAAATATAATTTAAAGAGCAAATCAAGTGCGTAAAATGTGCAAAGATCAAAGACGGACGCAAAATGAGATAAAAGACGAAAAGGAAATGCCCAGATGTGGGCGCTGTGGCGACCAAGCTCTGGGCGCCGTGACACTCAGAACAGAACCTGAGCGTTGTGGTGTCAGGTGACCAGTGCTGTGGCGGTGAGGGCTGGGCGCCGCAACACCCAACACGATAAAAGTTTCTTATTTTATTTTGACTTGTTTCGTCTCCCACTTGCTTCAAGACTCCCTAATACAACTCGTACACATTTAGGGTAAACCTAGGACGTCCTAAAGTCTATATAAAAACTCTCTATTGGCTTGTAAACACATCTTAGTAATCTTGGAAGAAATCTTTGTGATTTAAACATATTTTGTGATTTTTAGTGAGAGAAAATCCCTTAATTACAAGAGATAGTATTTCTTTGTGAGTGCTTAGTGATTCAATAGAAAGAGTGAGTAATCTTGATTCGCCGTGGACGTAGACAAGTTGCTGAACTACGTAAATTTTTGTGTGTTCTTCTTCTATCTTTCTCTCTCTTTAATTCCTTAATTATTTATTATGCGCTATTTACTTGGGTGATATTGCTTGTTTGTGTGCTTCCACTTCAACAAACTGGTATTAGAGCTTGGTTCTAAACAGACATTGCCACACCCAAGTATGAGGTAGAGAAATTCAACGAGACGAATAACTTCAATGTGTGGAAGATGAAGATAAACACCTTGTTAGTGAGTCAATGGTTAAGCTCAGCATTATAGGAGACTGCAGCTCCATCTAGTGAAGAAGAAAAGACGCTACAGTCATCTAAAGCTTAAGCAAAAAGAATGGACATTCATGAAAGAGCTCATAGCACAATCGTTCTACCATTGAGCGATGAAGTATTGAGGGAAGTAGCAAGTGAGACGACGACAATTGATCTTTAGAAGAAACTTGATTCTCTTTATATGCGAAAAGTTATGAGAACTTAGTTGATACGCTACTTTATGACAGAGAGAGTTTAACGATGAGCGATGTGAAATTATCATTAAACTCAAAGTTATTAGGAAAGTAGATCGAGGGTAATGCAGAAAGTTTATCTGTAATAGGAAGGCCCTCATATAAAGATGGAAGGAAAAAGGGCTCAAGATCAAAGTCCAAGACTCCTAAGAAGTGCTATTATTGCAAGAAAGAAAGGCACTTTATAAAAAACTGTCCAAAGAAGAAAACACAAGACAAGAAGAAAGCGGATGCTGCACTTACCTATGATGATAGCTATGACAGCGCAAAGACACTCGTCACTACTGATGGTAAGAATGGTGAACAATGGGTTCTTGATTCTGGTTGTACTTTTTACATGTGCCCATACAAGTCTCGATTTGTAAATTTTCAGCCCATTAGTGGTGGTAAGGTGTTAATGGATAATGATATTGCATGTCAGATGATGAAAATTGGTAGCGTTAAACTTATACTGCATGATGGGCGAGTGAGAGAGTTGACAAATGTTAGGCATGTTCCTGACCGCAAGAGGAACTTGATCTCACTATGGACTTTAGACCAGAATGAATGTTTTATTAGGATCGACGTAGGGATTTTGAGAGTGTTGAAGGGTTCCATGGTGATAATAAGAGGAGAGAAGCAAAAAGACGTTTATGTACTTAAGGGTGAAGTTGTGAGTAGTTCTGCATTATTCTCTGTAGATGATGGGAATATGCAAACCAAGTTGTGGCATCTTAGACTGGCACACCTAGGCGAGAAAAACCTGAAGAAGTTGTTTAGTCAAAAAGCGTCTGGTGAAGATAAGTTCCAGCCATTGAAGTTTTATGAGCATTGTGTGCTTGGAAAAGCACATAGGATGAGGTTTAGTATTGGCGAGCACAAGACTAAGGAGACTCTTGACTACATGCACTCAAATCTTTGGGGACTAAATCAGATAGCTACTTGTAGTGGTACCAGGTATTTTTCTCATTTTGATTGTTAACTATTCAAAGAAGTTGTGGGACTTTGTATTGAAAAGCAAAAATCAAGCATTTGATGTGTTCTAAACTTGAAAGGCTTTTGTTGAAAATCAGATTGGCAAAAGAGTGAAGATGTTGAGAATTGACAATGGCCTCGAATTTTGTAATAGAAAGTTTAATGAGTTTTGTGCCAAGCATGGGATTGCAAGGCATAGAATGGTAAGATCAACACCACAACAGAATATGGTAGCTGAGAGGATGAATAGAACCCTACTTGAAAAGGTCAGATGCATGCTTACCAATCCAAAGATGTCAAAGGCATTTTAAGGAGAAGTTGTAATGACTGTAACTTATTTGATTAATAGAAGTCCCTCCTCAGCAATTGACTTCAAGACGCCATAAGAGAAATGGTTTGGCAATCCTCCTAAATATGACCACCTCAGAATATTTTGTTGCTCTACCTTTATACATGTTAATGAGGAGAAGTTGGAACCTAGAGTTATCAAAGGGGTATTTATAGGATATTCAGAAGAAGTGACAAGATACAAGGTGTAGTGTAAAGACTTGGCACCACCAAGGAGTATCATAAGTCCTGATGTGACGTTCAATGAGACGATTATGCTGAAAGCCTCCCAAAAAGATGAGAAAGAAGAACTTGTGACCAAGGAAGACTCAGCACCCGAGTCAATAGAAGTTGAAGTGTAACCTGATAGTAGATTTAATATGCCCTCAGATCAACACTTCAACAAGGAGATCCTTGAAGAAGAATCGAGAACATTGGCGAGTTCCTCCAAGTCCATCCAAGGAAATACTATGACTCTTGAGATGAAACTTGAAGAGTACCAGCTAGCCAGAGACAAGCTAAGGAGAACGATAAACCCACCAATCAGGTATGCACAAGCAGATCTAGTTGTTCATGCTTTTAATTCTACTTACACTCTTGAGTATGATGAGCCTAGAATATATGGTGAGGCTATGAAGAATGAAAACAAGAAAGAATGGCAGCAAGTCATAAAAGAAGAGATTAGTTCTCTTAGGAAGAATAATACTTGAAAATTAGTTAAGAGACCTCAAAAGAAACTAGTTGGGTACAAGTAGGTGTATAAGGTGAAGAAGGGGATACCGATGATAGAGCCTACGGGATTCAAGGCTAGGTTAGTTGCATAAGGGTTTACTTAGAGAGAGTGAGTTAACTTTCATGAGATTTTCTCTCCAGTCTTCAAGCATACATCTATTAGGATTTTGTTAGCCATGTGTGCAAATCTTGATTTACATCTAAAGCAGATAGATGTAAAGATAACTTTTTTACATAGAGAGCTTGAAGAGACAATATACATAATACAGTCGCAAGGGTTCAAGGAGTCAAAAAAAGAAGATCATGCATATTTGCTAAAGAAGTTATTATATGAGTTAAAGCAATCACTAAAATAGTGGTATATGAGATTTAATGAGTTTATGATGGCTTGCGGCTTTAGTATGAGCAAGTATGATGAATGCGTGTACTTCAAGAACATAAGTTGTGGGATAATGTATTTGCTTCTATACGTCGATGATATGTTGATCACATGTAAGAATATGGAAGAAATACAGAAACTCAAGAAGCAGTTGAGTTGCGAGTTTGAGATGAAGGATTTAGGAGCAGCGAAAAGAATATTGGGTATGGATATTATAAGGGAAAGAAGAGATATTATCTTTTTGTCGCAACAACAATATATACTCAAAATTCTAAAGAAGTTTGCTATGTCCAATGCTAAAGCTGTCTTTACTCCTTTGGCTATGCATTTTAGACTTTCAGCAGCACAGTTGCCGACATTCAAAGAGAAGAAACTGCAGATGAGTAAAGTACTGTATGCAGGCACTGTGGGGAGCATCATGTATGCAATGGTTTACACAAGACCAGATATAGTACAGGCTGTGAGTGTGGTAAGTAGATACATGGCAAATTCGTGTAAGGATTACTGGCTTGCAATGAAGTGAATTTTGAGATATCTCAAGGGGACATCAAATCACGAATTGATGTATAAAAGGGATGAGAACAGTAGTGAAATGGTAAGAGGATACGTAGACTCAGATTATATAGGTGATCTAGATAAAAGAATATCGTTAACGGGCTACGTATTCACAGTGTTTTAGTGTAGTATTTGTTGGAGATCAGTTCTACAACATGTGGTTGCACTATCTACCACAGAGGCGGAGTACATAGCTATTAGTGAATCTATTAAATAGGTCGTATAGTTGAAAGATATATGTAATATAGGCGTAAAAGCACTAGTATGATTTACACTCAACTTTCATATTTTGCTCCAAATCATAAATATTTAGCTATTTAATTATGTTTTCTGATCATAAATAGATGTACGGTGGAAAATGTGATGCATAGAAATAAACGGGAGGCAAATTGGAAGTCAAACGAAAAAGTTACACTCAAAATACGAAAAGAGTACCAAGGTTAGGCGCCGCTGCGCCCAGGTCAATAGCTGAGCGCCACGGTGCCCGTGCGATATATAAAAGACCTTTCAACTCTTCTATTTCAACTTGGATTCAAATTTTCTCGCCTTTAGGGTTTCTCACACTAATAAAAATACTTTTTTGAAGTCAAATACACAGACTTTAGAGAGGCAAAAACAGAGATAAAGAATTCACAATACAAAATCAAAAATCAATGCCAAAAAATCAAGATTCAAGCTTCAAGTTAAGATTGAGAGAGAAGCAACCCAAGACATCTTCTTGATTAGTTTTTGTTCCCTTTTCTTATTATTATGTTCTTGTTCTTATTGTTCTTCATGGATTGGTTTGATATTTTAGTTTTGTGATGAGCTAAACTTGTTATTCTAGGGTTAGAATATGTGAATCTAGTATGTAGTTAGATTTTATTGATTCTTAATTTATGAACTTAATTATTATAACTGATTCATTCTATTTGGTGTTTATTATATTCATTATATCTAGCCAATATTATGAATGATTAAGGAACCATGATGAATTTGACAAATGGATTCATGTGTTTAGCCTAGTATAGTTTAATGCATAATCATAGGGTAACAACTATGAGTTCCATCTAGGATAGACATATACCTAGGTGACATGTATGGTATAATTTAGACTTGATCTTAATGAATTACATTCTAATTTGATTACAATAGACATATAGGTGATTGTTAAAATGTGTAATATAGTCACTTGACCATCGACAGAGGCTTGTGATAAGATTAATATCTATGCCAATAATTTATATTAAGGGATGAACTAAGTGGCTAATAAATTTAATAAAATACTAAGGGATGAGTCTATACTCTAGATTATTATCCTTTGGTGAATTTATATCTCTTATTTTTTTGCTATTTAGGTTTAATTTAATTTAATAGAATTAGGTTAATAAATTCAGTTTCAGATTTTGATTTTTCTAAAGAAAAGTTAAGTAGATATAATTTTAATAATTAATTGAAGAATTAGATCACGTAATCTCTGTGGGATTGATACTTGAACTTAAATCCTATATTACTTGATACGATAACGTGCACTTGCGCTTAACTAGTATAGCACATAATCAATATGTACGGATGTATTAGCTAGTGAAGATGTGAACACCGATGTATATTGTGACAGCCAAAGTGTCATACACATAAGCAAGCATCAAGTGTTCCACGAGAGGTCGAAACATATTGATATGCGACTCTATTACATTTAAGAGATTGTCCAAAGTTGTGAAGTTAGTCTAACGAAGATAACGTCGTCTAAAAACTCTGCTGATATGTTGACTAATTCACTGCTCTTAGTTAAATTCATCCTATACAAGGACTTAACTGGAGTTACTACTTTGTGAGGGTGACCGAAGATGCGAAAATGAGAGACCGAGTTACTTTATGGGTAATTTTGAATCAAGGAGGGAATTTGTGAGAATATTGATTAAAAATCATTGGGATATGATTTAGAGAGCAAGTCAAATGCGTAGGGTACATGAGGATCGAAGACGGATGCGAAAAGAGGTGAAAGACGAAGAGGAGGTGCCCAAGTGTGGGTGCCGCGGTGACCAGGCTTTGGGCACCGTAGTGCTTAGAACAGAACCTGAGCTTCGCGACGCTAGGCGGGCGGCCCAATGCCACTGTGGTAAGGGCTGGGCTCCGTAGTGCCCAGTGCAATAAAGGTTTCCTGTTTTGTTTCGACTTGTTTCGTCTTTCACTTGCTTCAGGACTCCCTAATAAGACTCCCACACGTTTATGGTAAACCTATGACATCCCAAAACTTATATAAAGGCTCTCTATTGGATTGTAAACACATCTTAGTGATCTTGGAAGAAATCTTTGTAATTTAAACATACTTTATAATTTTTAATGAGAAAAAATCCCTTAGTTACAAGAGAGAGTATTTCTTTGTGAGTCTTTTTTTGTAAAAGGTATACTTTGTGAGTCTTTTATTGTAAAATGCATACTTTGTGAGTCTTTTTTTATGAAATGTATACTTTATGAGTGCTTAGTGATTCAATAACAAAAGTGAGTGATCTTGATCCGCTGTAGACGTAAACAAATTGTCGAATCACGTAAATTTTTATGTGTTTTTCTTCTACTTTTCTTTTTCTTTAATTCTTTAATTATTTATTTTACACTGTTTACTTAAATAATATCGTTTATTTATGTGATTCTGCTCTAATAAAAATATTTTTTTAATAAAAAAAATTAAATTTTGCTAAAATAATGTTTGATTTATTAAGTATGTAATATCTGCAACCCCATAGTCAAAACAAGTAATTCACTTTAAGAATGAAGCCAAAAAAAAGTAAATAAATAAATTGAAAAAGTATTTTTTTTTATAAACTTTTACAAAAACAAAATTGAAATTGAATTGGATTACCCAAGAGCAAAGCATCTGGTCTCCGCCATTATTCAACAGAGTGCTTTTGATGATCTCTTAAGAAGCAGACACGCTCATCATCTCAGTTCATTTTTTGATCTGAGGCCGAAGATGGGGAATTTGTAAAGAGAGAAGTTGAAGGGAATTTGCATGTAAGAGGAATAAAGTAGGATATTTTTAAATTTTGATAAAATAGTATTTTTAATTAATAAAATAATTTATTAAATGGGGTAAAACAATAATTTTATATAATAAATAAAAATTTTGTAAAAAAATAATTAACATTAATATTATCGAATGATAATTTTTTAAATATTTTTAAAATTAAAGTGATGTTTAAAATATCTAAACCAAGCAGCTTAGCAGTCGTTTCCTTTTAAAATAATTGTCTGTAATAGCGCGAAAAAAGGACAAAATTTAGTGTTAAAAAACAAAGACAACAATTCGTCTATTTTCAGTTTTAGACCAACGAGCTTATGACACGTCAAATTCCTTCTTAACCACCATGAACCACCGCTACTCTAGTAACCCCCAAAACGGATCAATTACTGTCTCTCTTTTAACATCTCAGAAACTAACTTCTTCTCCTTACCGCCACCGATGGCCAGCATTTCGACACCATGGCGAGCCGCTGCCGAGTCACGATCCGGAGGCAAGATGGTTCGAGCCAGGCGAACCGCCGGTTCAAGAACTCCCTACGACCGACCCCCCGAATTGCCTCCAAATTCGACCCCTCAAAACCCTAATTGGCTTTCCAGGCTCATTTATTCCCCGACCCGCATGATTGCCACGGGCGCCGGCAAACTCATCTCATCTGTCTTCTCTAACGACGAGGACGACGACGATTCTTCTTCCTCTTCGTCTTCTTCAGGTTCCGATTCAGGTTCAATTACGTCCATTACTTCTCGTTATTTGTTTTCGTTTGTTAATAAATGCTTATGTGTAATTCAATTCTACAAAATTTAGGTTCATTTTTATCTTTTTGTCTGCAATTACATTTCATTTAACTTGGAGGAATTATATTATTAGAAATTACAATCTTACTTTTTATTTGTTTATGTGAATATTCGGATTAAAAGTGAGAAATTATGATTCAAATATACTTCAGCTGCTTATTTTTTCGTCTCATAACTTAAATCACTTTCACTTTTCAGAGGATGGTATTGATGATGAAAATGACGATAATGTTATCACTTCCCAGGCAATTGTAGCAATGAAAAAGGTAAATGTGTGATTTGACATGTTCTCCCTTTTGTTTTGAAGCCTCATTTCTTCTTTTTAATGAAATCGCCGTCCAATGATTGTTATTGATGTTAGGTTTTTGCCCTTAACGTTTTTTCTGTGCATGGTTATGTTAGATTGAACCTCAATTTGTTGCGGAGAAGAGTGAAACCAAGCGTCTAATAGAACAGCTTCTCATGCAGGTGACTTTCTCAAGGTAATTGTGAATCCCCAGCTTTTTGGTGCAAGTAGCTCGTGTTGGAATTTTTGAATTAGCAAATGCAAGTTATGGTTTTTAATCACATGAACTTTTGCTAAAATTTTCTGCTTAAGGCCCACTCACAATGATTTAAAACCCTCAGATTAAATTGCTGTCAATTTTTCTCAAAACAGTTGAATTGATTCCTGTTCTAAAGTTCTTCTCAAATATTTTTCCTTCCTTGTGTCTTTTGGAAATGGATTTGCTCCAAGTTCTGAACGGTGCTTATGTTTGGCCAGGGAAGAGTGTGACAGACTGACAGGTATTATTAAATCAAGAGTTTTAGATGGCCCCAGCATTGCAGACATAGAGGATCGTAGATTAAGTAAACTACCCAACAGAACAATTGGCAGTGGTATTGCTCTGTCAAAGCTCAGGAAACTCATGGAAAAATTTAAAATTTGAGCTGCCAAATTTGGATTATAACTGCTGCTATAATTATATTTCAGATCTTGATATGCCAGATCCTACTGCAACTGTTATGGAGGCAAAAAAATGGTTAGAGGAGAAGAAATCAGGATCAAGTCAGAAGTCAGAATTGGAACTTGGAACCTGCACCTTAAACTCTGCCATGTTGCCTCATGTTAGTAACTAAACTTCACAAAATCTGTAGACTTTACAGTTGTTTTCAATCACTTCCAGTGTGGCCCTAGATTAATAAGCATTTTTTATTAGATTTTTTTTTCAATTTCTGATATCTAATTATTTTATGTGCTTATCATTTAATTGGCATTAGTGGAAGACTTGTTATCTTGAGTATTTTCATTTTCATCATAGGGGCTACAGAAATCTGGTTTCTGAAATTGACATTTTGAAGTTGCTGTACCCTTTTTTCTAAGAAAAAGAATCCATTTTGTTTCTGTCTTCCCTTAGTAAATTTTTTTTTCTTTCATTTCTTCGTTGAATTAAAGATTGTGATTTCCCAAGACCAAAGATTTCTTGTGAATTTATTACTTTTGTTTTATGGCATATTTGTTTGAGTACTACTGGAAGCTTCACCTAGTGTGGAAAAAGCAGCTAATACCAATTTAGATTGAAAATTATTGCTGCATGTAGGGCAATGTCATCTGCATCTGATTTTTTTTTCCCCTCTAATGCAGGTTACAGAAGGTGATGTGGGTTCTCCGGCTGATATGGCGAAATCATACATGCGAACACAGCCTCCATGGGCATCTCCTTCTGCAAACCACACTGAATACAGATCTCCATCACCAATAGGAATACAGCTTTTTAAGGAAGAAACACCATATTCAATTGGTTGCAGTTCTTTGACGTCATCCAAGGTAGTTGCCTTTTTTTGTTCTCTTTGTATCTGCATCTTCGGCTTTTTTCCTTCAATTCTTTTGTTGTAATGGTTACGAATTAGCTCAAATGCTAAAGGCAAAGAAAGACAGTTTCTTGTCGGATAGAATTTGATTGGGATGGTAGGAACTTGGATTAAATTAATGGAATAATCCCAAGACAAGTCATGAACTGATCTAGTGATAGATACTGAGTTTGAATGTACCTTCTGAGGAAAGCTGGGCATGATATTGAAACTGTTGACCCCTTCTTTAGTTTGTTGAAATCAGCAAGGGAACTGAGACACAGCGTATGGTAGTTGTATTAGGTAGCAAATGTGCAAATGTCTAGTAAATACTGAATTATGGGGAAAAAATGATAGAATTAGGAAAGTTTTGTGTGAGCTGAATGTGTGTGATTTACTGGTTTTTGTTTACCATTTTGGAATTGCTATCTTAAAGTTAATTGAACTAACGTCCTTTATTCAGTATAGTTATCTGATATGCTTTTTGATTCTTAAATTTTTTGTGCAGCATAATTTTTTGATTGGAAAATGAAGAAAGAAAAAGAAAGACCTAGGTTGTGTTTTCTCTCTTCCAGGCTGATTCTTTTTAATATTATCTTGTGCTGAAACTAAATGCAGATGAAAAGGGATTCCCCCGCCTCAGGTTCATGGAATATCTTGGAGGAAATACGAAAAGTGAGATCTAAGGCAACAGAAGAGTTGCTAAGAACTCCGCCTTCCTCAAAAATTGATTGGTCTTCATTTGGATTAGGGAATAAGAATGTTGTTAATTCTTTAGCGGGTGATAACGTAGAAGCAAGCACGAGAAACAAAGTGCACTGCTCTGCAGAGCCAATAGGTGCATCTGAAAAGTTGGCAACGGGAGTGTCTACATCATATGGCTTCCCAGGTGTGATTTATTTTGCTGGTTCAGGGATTTGTTGTTTATTTTTTAATTTCTTGTCATCTATTTGTAGATAACCCAATACATTGAACCTCATATTTTGTCCCTTCAGCTTCACAGGCCATGCAAGATAGGTTGCAAAATGAAGTTGTTCCACAAAATCCTGTGACTGTTGTTGCTGAACAAAATCAGGTACTGCATTTTCCTCACTTATTTTGTATTACATGTCTATATATGTGACTTCCTACTATATAGGCTCTACCTACTTGATTTGCGGGTATTGTTTTTCTCAAAATATTGCAACTTGCTGACATCAATTGCAAATTAATTGTTTGCATGAAGGAGTTGCAAGATATTCAGACTGTGGAGGAAACAGCAGGTACTTCTTCAAGTCTTATTACTATTCTATATTCAGTTTCACTTGAAAACAACATTATGGCACTTTTTCTTTACTTTTTTGTGCTTAAATGAATTCTTTACAGTTCCACGAGCTTGGGGATTTCGCTCATTAATCTTTTTGACTGGGGGGAAAACATTTCATTGTTTCAGCAACCGAATGATTATATACCTGGAACCTACTTTTGTTTGTTGGCAATCTGATATCAGGTTGTACCTAACCATGTGGGCTGATAAACTTTTTTAGCAAGATCACTCTTCAAGCTGCTAGTCAGTGCTTCTATCTTGTCTGGAAGTGGTTGCCAGCAGCTAAAACCATGCAATCTATTTGTGCATATTAGTGTGGCACCATGTTATGACAAAAAGTCATGTCAGCATCACTGGAAGATCTATGTATCTGTTATCCAGTAGCTCAATTAGGGGGTGGAATTAATACCATTAGGATGTAATCTGTATAGAAATTCATTGTACAAGCAGAACCTAGAATATTACCTATGTGTGTGCTTATTTTTGTTTTCCTCTTTCTGTCGTTTTCTTTTTCTTTTGGCAATTTATTACCATCCCTAATCTTTTTCCTCCACTAACACACCCTACCTAATTTTGGATTGTGGGATGGCACAAAAGGGAGATTAAGCTCTGGACAAAGAGTTAAATCATTGGAAGATATCGAGACATTATCACAAAGGTAAGTCTTTATTTCTCCCCCACTCAGCAGTATCATTGCATTGTTTTGCATAATTATCATCTCAATTTTCCTCTCTCAAATTTTTGTACTGCATTATAAATAACATTTCTCAGTACATTGTTCCCTTTCTTTTTTTAAATAATAAAAGTAAATTGGTTGCCTATTTTGCTATAACGTCCTGTATGTAATGTGTAATATGCTTGCAATATGCCAAAACCGTCTGCTACACTTGGTGCTGTGTAAAAGAACTATAATTGGTAGGGTCTGTTCAAATTGCTGAACACCCTCCTCCTCTACTCCCAAAAGGAGGGGAAAAGAAATTTATACAATAAAAAGAAGAAGAACGAAGGATTGAAATAAAAAATGTGTAACCAACTTACAAATTATTGCTGCTGGTCTAAGACTAAAGTCTACATTTGAGAAGCAATCTCTGCATGTCAGGGATGCTGATGCTACCAACATTGATATCTGTAAGGACACTAATGGGACTATCCAACCATTTAACTCTTCTACGGGAATTACTACACGAGGTGAGAGTTCTAAACCCACCTATCTAGCACATGTACATAAAATTGTTGTTTTATGTTGGGGACTAAGGTTAGGAGGGAGTTTTGGAATGTGGCTCCTACTTTGATTGGTTTTTCATTTTTCCTTTGTCTCCCCTACTGTTGAAGGCTTAAAGGTCGTGTTAGCACTGAATGCAGTTATAGGTTCAGGACAAAACACACAGAACTGTTCAACATCAAAAGAAATAGTTGTGGAAGGTGGTTCATTTGCTGTTAATGGTTTCCCATCTTCAGGATCAAGGTAGCTGGTGGCTGATCTCTGCCTATTCTCAAACTTTGCTGCCAAATTGTATAAATTAGGTTTTAATAAAATTTTACTCTCTCCTTCAGTTTGTCTCCGGTACAGGATAGAGAACAGAACTCTAGGCCATCTGGTGAGAATCAGAATCCAGTCGGTTCAGGCCATGATGAAGTTCCTCCAAGTGCCCCCATTACAGAGGCCTGCGGATTTTTGAGTGAAGCTTCTGTTGATGTACCCTTTGCATATGAATGCGATAGCATAGCCACTGGCTCTCAAAATAGCTCTAGCGTGCAGAATGAAGGGTTATCACAGGACCTGACTATGCCAAGTTCAAAGCGTCGTAGTGTTGCCACTGAGAAACAGGGAAAGAAACTGAGCAGATACAATCGGAGAGGCAGGGGACGGGGTAAATAGTGGCGAATTTGTTTTTCATTTTATACCTTACTATAAAATTAACCGTAAACTAGTGCAGAGAGATCATTCCACAGCAGAGCTTCTGTAAGCTGTAGTGAAGTGGTAATTCTTTTCAGTTTTATTTTGACCGAGTCAGGATTCACTCTTCCCTTTCACTTGTATTCAGTCATCAGGAGATTTAGATTTTAAAGTTGGAAATCCATTTTGAACTTTTCCTTCCGTTAATGTGGAAAATATTTTGTAAGCCAATTTCTAGAAGCACTTTCTCAATGTCAGATATTTTAGCTTGCCCCATCTTGACGTGTTTATTCAATTCTCAATTTCTTTCTCATCACAGCAGAAATACAACCCAATTTCATGTCGTTCAAATTATATTTTGACTACTTTCAAATTTTGTTAACAAAGAGAACAGATCAATTTTGCTAAAATACAACTGATTGGGGGGTAATTGATAATTGCGTAAATGAATGGGTAAATTTCAAACCGCCCTCGCATTAGTTGATATATTGCAATTGTAATTAAAATGTTTTGCAAGTTATCATCGCACACTCGGTTTTGAAGTTGATCAGTAAAATGACTAGTATACGTTTAAGTAATTTGAAATTAAGATAAAAGTCATAAACACTCGTGTTTTTAATTTTTATGAAATCTAATGTTCATTACCCAATAAATTAGTAACCCAAAATTTTATATAAAAGAAAAAAAAATCAAAACCCCACAATCGTAGAGTTAGCTTTACAAACGCCTCTAAATTGCTCCATACTGTAAATTAGCTACTAATTTTATTTTATTGCAAAAAGCCAAATCGTAGAGATGGCTTTACAAACACCACTAAATTGCTAGCTAGCCGGTCAATTTATTCACCAATATCCAATTTCTTTCCCATCAAATTTGTTATGATAAAATTCTGATTATCATTCTCATATTGTTGGATTGAAAGAAATAAACTCAAGTAATATAATTAATTAAAAAATAAATTAGAAAAAAAATATACAAAAATTTGTATGGCTTAACAACTTATTTACGTCGACAGATTAAGATCTCATTTTTTTTATTAATGAATCACAAAATATATTTTTTATAAAAAAGAACTCAAAACTCACAAAGAAATTCTCTCAATTGCACCAACAAAAACACAATTAATCTTTCTTTAAGCTTAAAAATTTTCTCTCTAATATTTTATGTTTCAATCTCTTAAATTGTATTTTCAAGCCAATAAAAACTATTTATATAGACCCTAGATGTCTTAGGTTATTCCTAAACCGAGTGAGATTTGGTTGAAGTCTTATTTCACTTAGGATAATAATTTATGAAGTTCTATTTCACTTAGGATGCAAATAAGAATGATTTTTAATCAACTTTTTACAAATCCCTTCCTTGATTCAAAATTATCCACAAAGTAGCCAAGAACTCTCATCTCTACATCTTCGGTCATCTTCACATAGTAGTAACTCTGGTTAAATCTTTGCATAGGATGAACTTAACCGATTAAATCCTTGCATATGATGAACTTAACCAAGGGCAGTGGCTTAGTCAACATATCAGTAGAATTTTTAGACGATACAATCTTTGTTAGACTAATCTTGCCACTTTGGATAATCTCTCGAATGTAATCGAGTCGCACATTAATGTGTTTAAACCTCTCGTGAAACACTTTATGCTTGCTTAGGTGTATAGCACTCTGGCTATCATAATACACATCAGTGTTAACTCTTTTCGTAGCCATTACTTCCACGCATATGCCTTTCAACCACACGGTCTTCTTAATAACTTCTCCAATAGCTATGTACTCCATTTCTATAACAGATAGTGCCACCACATGCTATAGAACATGTCTCCAACTCATACTATACCCAAATATTGTGAATACGTAACTCGTCAATGATTTTTTCTTGTCTAAATCACCTGCATAATCTAAGTCAACTTATCCTCTTACAATTACACTCTCATTCTCAACCCTTTTATACATCAATCTATGATCCGATATTCCCTTGAGATATTTTAAAATTCACTTTATTACAAGCCAATGATCCTTACCAATTACCATATATCTACTAAACTGCTTCTTGAGTTTCTGTATTTCTTCTATATCTCTTCCTGCAATCAACATATTATCCACATATAGAAGTAAATACATCATCTCACTACTCAATCTTTTAAAGTACACGCATATGTCATACTTACTCCTACTAAATCCACAAGTCATTATAAACTCATCAAATCTCATATACCACTACTTAGGAGATTGCTTCAACCCATATAATGACTTCTTCAGTAAACAAGCATGTTTCTCTTTCCTGGGCTCTACAAACCCTTACAGTTGTGCCATGCATATCTTTTCTATAAGTTCTCTATGCAAAAAAAAAAAAAAAAAAAAAAACTATCTTTACATTCATTTACTCTAAATGTAAATCAATGTTTACTCATATAGCTAAAATAATCCTAATGGATGTGTGTCTGGCGAAAATATATTGTGAAAATTTATCCCTCTCTTTGAGTAAAACCTTGTACCACTAGCCTGGCCTTGAATCTTGTAAGTTCTACTTCTGGTATCCCTTCTTTAACCTTATACAACCACTTGTACTTTTCTAGTTTCTTTTTAGATCTCTTCACCAACTCTTAGGTACTATTCTTTCTAAAAGAACTAATCTCTTCTCTCATGTCATGCTGCTATCTCTCTATGTTCTTACTCTTCATAGTCTATCTCTAGCTAACCGGTACTCTTGAAGTTCCATCTCAAGAGTCCTAGTCTCACTTTAGGTGGACTTGAAGGAACTTACCGGTATTTTTGACTTATCACCAAGGATCTTTTTGTTAAAGTACTAATATGGGGGTATATCAGATCTATACTCAGTTTTCATTTTAACTTCTATTGATTCGGGTGCTTAATCTTCATTGGGCATAAGTTCTTCATCTTTCTCATCTTTTTAAAAGACTTTCAATATTTTCATCTCATCAAATATCCTCATATTATGGCTTATGATACTCCTTAGTGGTGCCAACTCTTTATACCACACCTTTTATCCTTTCACTTTTTCAGGATACTCTACGAATATCCCCTTCATAGCTCTAGGTTTTAATTTGCCTTACTTCACATGCACAAAAGTTGGACAACCAAAAATTCTGAGATGGTCATTCTTGGGAGGGATACCAGACCATTTCTCTTCTGGGGTTTTGAAGTCTATCACTGAGGAGAGACTTCTATTGATCAATAAGCTGCAATCATCACAGTTTCACCCCAACACGCCTTAGATATCTTTACATTGGTAAACATGCATCTAACCCTTTTAAGTAGGGTTCATCTACGCTATATCATTCTATTTCAGTGTTAATCTTACATTTTTATGCTTTGCAATCCAATACTTAGCACAAAACTCATCAAAATCTCTATTGTAAAACTCAAGGCCATTATCAGTTCTTAGCCTCTTCACTTTTTTGCCAGTTTAATTCTCAATAAAGACCTTCCAAGTCTTGAACGTATTAAATATTTTCTCCTTGCTCATCAACACATAAACCCACAGCTTCTTTGAATAGTAATCAATAAATATGAGAAAATATCTCGCACCACCATAGGTTATTATCTATACTGGTCCCCAAAAATCTGAGTGTATGCTGTCAAGAGTCCCATTAGTTTTGTGTTCGTTGGTACTAAACCTTACTCTATATGCTTTTCCTAACATACAATACTCATAAAACTCCAGTGGTTGAAACTTATCCTCACCAATGCCTTTTGACTAAATAACTCATTTATGTTTCTCTCACCTAGGTGTACTAATCTAAGATGCCATAACTTGGTTTGTATATTCTCATTGGTGTATTATCGCAGGCAACCAAAAATAAACCCTATACTCTTAAAATTACATGTAGTAGAGCGAGAAATGATCATTCCCACAAAAAGTAACTAGCCTAATTTTATACTACATGAACAAGGATAAGAGGTTTGAGTATAACGAAAATAATTTTAAAAAATAACTAGGGAACAATTCTAAATGAAGTATTAAAATCAATCAAAAGAATAAACCTTGGTCTAAGCTAACATCCACCATCAAAATTTTACAACTGATAATCGATACAAGTATGTACTAATTCACACTTTGAATATTCATCGTTGTAACTATTTTCCTATCTTTCCTTAGTCACAGTTAATTATAAATCAGATGATCTAATTAACCCTAACTACTAAACAACCCAAGACGAGCGCTAAAGGCTTAATCTAGTAGCAGCCTTAAGAATTAGAGAGATCGATGAAGCTAAACAACATAAGTATAAGTAGTTGCATTTAATTTAGTCGAGTGTTCTTCTTAAGATCTAATAATTTCTAATGTAGCAAATCATTAAATCTTAGTTACTTCACAATTTAGAGGGATCAAATAATTACAGATTTGATATCTAATCTTGTAGTATAATATAATGAATAACAAACTAGTAGACCTCTTAATAATTAAATAAGATAATCACGAAAATAGGCACAGAAGAAGATTTGATACTTAAAACATTAATTGAACAATAAAAATAAATTAGATCTCATAGTTTTATTGATATCGAGGATTCCGTTTCTTTCGACCAATTATAAAAGTTTAGTCAAGTAAGACTATAATGATAACTTGAAGAAGAAATGGAGAGAAATGCGTGTATGAAATCCATCATTTTCTCTCTTCTATTACACGTTATTTATAGTATTAGAAACCTACAAGATATTCTAAAAATATTCTAAATATTATCCTAAAATAATAGCATCCAAATCTGATTAATTAAGAAAAATATTAAAAATAAAATAAAATCCTAATATAACTAGGATAGTGGTGTTTCCGGTTGAAATTTTCGTGCACTAAATTTGGAAACTTCCTAAAATAAACCGTGTATTAGAATTGCAAGCTTAAGGACATTCTGAAATTTCAATAGTACGGGCGTAGCAACTTCAAGCTAGATTTCGACTTTGATAAAGCTAGTATCTCTTAAAACTCAAAACATGAAAGTTGTAGAACATTTTATTCTCATTCCATAGCATCTTGAATCATCTCAATTGATGCTCGGATAAAAGAGTTATGTCCAGATTATAAAGCAATGTCAAAATTATCTAAAATCGCCCAATTAGCTTTGTTTTTCACTTACTGCCTCTATTTGCATCCTAAATCAAAATATAGCTTTGTTTTTCACTTACTGCCTCTATTTTTGTCCTAAATCAAAATATAAGAATAATTAGTACATTTAGGCACCAAATAAATATAAAATATTAAACACTAAGGGAGAAAAATATGATATTTTGTATTCTTATCACTTATCAACTATGGAAAATAATGCAAAATCACTCACTACCTCTCTCTTCAGCACATAAACACCTTTGCGCTTCTCAACTCTCATTACAACCATGAAACCCTTTAATACTCTCAAAACCTCTCCGTCACTCTTGATGGAACATTTATTCTGGTCTAACATGCACAATAAGATTAAGTTTCTCTTAAGGTTATGAAATACCTAACTGTTAACAACTCTCTCACTCGCTTATCATGCAACTTAAATCTAATATTGTCAATTCTTAGCACCTGACAAACTTCGTCATTACCCATTAATACCTTACCACTACTAATTGGCTAAAAATTGACAAACCATGACTTATGTGGGCATATGTAAAATGTACAACCATAATTTAGAACCTATTGTCAGAACCATCTTCATCAGTAGTGACTAGAGTTTATGTACTATTATAACTATCATCATAGGCAAGCACATCATCTACCTATTTCTTCTCCTTTGCTTTTTTCTTTGGGTAGTCTTTTTGAAGTGTCCTTCTTTCTTACAACATTAACACTTCCTAGGCGCACCCCTAAACTTTGATCTCGACCCTTATTCTTTCCATTTCTTTGTGAAGCTCTTCCTTTTGCAGATACGCCTTCTGCATTAGCCTTTCCCTACCTTCCCAATTGTTTAGAGTTTAATGATGATTTTACATCACTAATCATTAAACTCTCTTTGTTATAGAAAAGTGTATCAACAAAGTGCTCATAGCTTCTAAGAAGTGAACTCAGCAAGATGATCATCTTGTCTTCATCCTCTTTCTTAATATTGATAGTTTCAAGATCAATTATGATCTTGTTGAATGCGTCTATGTGGTCTTTTATCAAAGTCCCTTCAAATATGGATAGCTAATACAACTTCTTCTTTATATATAATCAGTTGGCCAATGACTTCTGCATATAAAGTGAGTCAAGCTTCTTCCAAAGACCAATTATCAGTGTTTTATTTGTTACATCCCTTAATACTTCATTGCTTAATGACTGAACAATTAAACTGTAAGCCCTTTCTTGAATGCCCTTTCTTGAATGTCCTTTCTTTCTACTGCAGCCTTATATGACTCTGACATCTTTTCTTCCTCACTAGATGGAGCTATAATCTCCTCTAGCTCTGAGCCTAACCGTTAGCTCACCAATAATGCTTTCACCTTTAACTTTCATATATTGAAATCATTTATTTCGTTGAATTTCTCTGTCTTATACTTGGGTACAGCCATGTCTTACTATGAACCAATCTCTAATACCAATTTTTTTTAAGTGAAAACAATAAACTCAAGTAATATAATGTAGCAACAAGCAATTAAGAAATAAATTAGAGAAGAAAAGTAAAAAAAAGCACACAAAAATTTACGTTATTTGATAACTTGCCTACGTCCACGGCGGATCAAGATCTCACTTTATTTATTAACGAATCACAAGGCACTCACAAAATATGTATTTCACAAGAAAGAACTTAAAACTCACAAAGAACTCTCTCAATTACACTCACAAAGAACACAATTGATCTCTCTTGTAGCTTAAGAATTTTCTCTCTAGTATTTTGTATTTCAATTACTTGAATTATATTTTTAAGCCAATATAGATCCTTTATATAGGTCTTGGATATCCTAGGTTATTTCTAAACTGAGTGAGATTTGGTTTAAAAAATCTTATTTTACTTAGGATACTAATTTATAAAATTCTATTTCACTTAGAATATAAATTAAAAATGACTCTTAATCTACTTTTCACATATATCAATCTCCATTGTTGCTCTGCTTAAAGCATCCATCAACTTTATCTTCCCCAACGAAACCTACATTCTTTCTCCAAACCCTCTTACTTTCCCTATTATCGGCAATCTCTTATAACTTCTTAAATCTTTTATTAGAAATTCAATTGACTCTCTAAAGTCTCTACACTGAGTTTGGCCCCATGGTCACCTCTAAGACACTCTCACTGCCATCATAAACATGTTGTCGCCAAACGTGCAAACAGATTCTGGCCAACAAGACTAAAAAATGAACAATAATTTTACAATAGAGTAAGATGAAAGAGGAAGGGAGAAAGTGAGAGTGAAAATAAAAATAAATAAATAAATATTTTTGAGGGTAACTCTATAATTTTAGTCATTTAATGCAATTATAAATTTACCTTTAACTCAATCAAGTTTAATGAAAATCGTTAACGGAATGGGTATGCGATGACAATTTAGGAATCATTTTAGTTCAAATTAAAATATGTCAATTAATGTGGGGCGGATTGAAGTTTACCCTCGATGAAAAGAAGTGTCTTCGTTTACACGTGAACAGAGCTTTTGCCTCCTGTTAACTAAAACGACGTCGTCCTTTATATAGAGAGCAGACGGTCACGTCAGTTGTAATCTTTATGCTGAGTTTTATAAGTTAGAATCACAATTCGAGCATTGGAGTGAGTGATCGTTCGATAATGGACTCGTTCTCATCTTCGTCAGTGGCAATAGCACAGAAGACATGGGAACTCGAGAACAACATAGTGTCAATGGAGACACCGTCGACGAACTCGACAGCCGATACGTCGTCAGCGTCTGATGCGATTTTCTACTACGACGAAGCGGCGCAGAACAAGTTCCAGCAGGAGAAGCCCTGGGCCAACGACCCTCACTACTTCAAGCGCGTGAAGATCTCAGCACTCGCTCTCCTCAAGATGGTCGTCCACGCGCGATCCGGCGGGACCATCGAGGTCATGGGCCTTATGCAAGGCAAAACCGACGGTGACGCCATTATTGTTATGGACGCATTTGCTTTGCCCGTCGAAGGAACTGAAACTAGGGTTAATGCCCAGGCCGATGCTTATGAGTATATGGTGGATTATTCCCAAACTAACAAACAGGTCACTCCTCGTTCCTTTTTTGTTATCTCTTACTTATTTATTTATTTTTTTGAATAGAACCCTAAATTAACTTAATGCTTTTTAGGGAAAACAATTACCCACGAACGTAGTTTGCATTCTGAGAAACTAAGAATATTGAATTAGCAAACCCTAATTTGAGTTTTATATTTGTAATTGTATATTAATTTATATTGGTAGTTAATTTACGTCTAAATTGAGTTGTTTTGTATATTAAATAATGATGACAGTTCTCTTCGTGCTTATGTTGTGTGTATAGGCAGGGCGATTGGAGAATGTTGTTGGGTGGTACCATTCTCATCCTGGCTACGGATGCTGGCTTTCAGGTATTGATGTTTCGACCCAAATGCTTAATCAGCAATTTCAGGAGCCATTTTTGGCTGTTGTGATCGATCCAACAAGGACAGTTTCTGCTGGGAAAGTTGAGATTGGGGCATTCAGGACGTATCCCGAAGGATACAAGCCTCCAGATGAGCCTGTTTCTGAATATCAGACCATTCCTCTGAATAAGATTGAAGACTTTGGTGTGCATTGTAAACAGGTAACTAATTTTGTTCATTGTGTTGGTTCTTTATGGGGATTCGCCTTATTTTATAGCTGGCTCACTGTATGTGTTATTTGTTGTGGCAGTATTATGCATTGGATATTACTTATTTTAAGTCATCTCTTGATTGCCATCTTTTGGATCTGCTGTGGAACAAGTACTGGGTGAACACTCTTTCATCTTCACCCTTGCTTGGTAATGGGGACTATGTTGCCGGACAAATTTCAGATTTAGGTAATTTCTTAGTTATTTTTGTGATACGAGTATTTTTATTTGTTTTTTTTTTTATCAATTTCTAGTAGTGTTTTAAGTTGTTCGAAATTGGTAAAGTTGCTGAGGGTCAATTTTGGTTGCTCGAGTGTGGAGAATTGCGGTGTAGTTGATTTTGCTAATGGGTTAGATAAACTGAATGGTTTTTACTATTGCTTGCGGAGATAATCAAGTTTCCTTTGCATCTTGCAGCTGAAAAGCTAGAGCAAGCTGAGAACCAATTGTCTCACTCTCGCTATGGGCCTTTAATAGCACCCTCTCAGAGAAGGAAGGAGGTCAGTGCCATTTTCTGTCTAAGTAATTGTCTTATTTGATTGAGAAGTAGATATTGGACACCAAATTTTATGTCTTCACTGTTGTCATGGGGCTCTTCATGATTGTTATCATTCTATTTGTGGATCCTCCTATTTCAAATTATTGGTGAGTAAGTTTCTTTATGGAATTTAGTATGTCTGAAAGTTGACATTCTGGGCATCTCTACCTATGACCCTGTTACTGCTTTAAAACTTTAAACTGGTTCTTGATAGACTCATAGTTGTATCAACATCCATTCTACATTGTTTGACTATCGTTGCATTTTCATTTTGATCCATTTGGCTAGGTTTGAATATGTTTCATGAATAGAAATCCATTAAAGCTTGCACTTCAACTTGTATGTTTCCCATTCTAGGAAACCTTGAATTGCTAGTTGATTGAACTACAAATCCGAATTTTTATCATTTCATTACTCTTACCTGCTGTTGGTCTCACAAATTGAAGCAGAAAACTGAAGAAATATGTTGAAGGAAATTGTTTGTTAGTTCAATTGTGTCAATATACTTTGCCGTTCCTTGCACGAATATTTCTTCATCACTTTTTTTTTCTTCTCAATTGGTTAGCTTTTCCTCCTACGATTCCAAGAGAATGCATGATTATTATTTAAATCAGGCAAAAGGTCTGCTATGCATAAGTGTAATTAGAATCTAGGTTAGGAGAGATCATGTTAGTTAAATTATGCCATCTTTTCAAGCTAAGGAACAAACAAGTTTTAAGAGAAACTTTCAATTCTAAAGCAGTAGATCATGGCAAAGATGTAGAGAAGATTGAAGGAAAAACAACAAAAGCTCAATATATTTACTGAAAGACTCCAGATAAATTTTTTTGGGTATAAAGTAATCGGAAAAAAACTACCCTCGGTTATCTGTTGTTAACAAATACAGCCTAACCATCTAAATCATCAAAAGTCATATATACTCAAGGCCTGTATTCTCTGCATCATTTACTTAACTCACCCTCTCTTCCCTAAACCTAAGAGCCACAACAAAAGCAGACCTCTTGAATGATTTTGCACAATTATTCAGCTTGCAGTGCCTATAGTTTTGCGTTTTTTATTCTGCCAGGAAATTATTTCGCAAGAAAAGAGCATTTCTTGAATAATATTTTCCTGCCTAGAATTGCATGCAGAACAACAGATGCTGTTATCTAGTAGTTAAATTCTTTAAATACGAGTTAATGATATCTGATTTTGCTCATTTGGAATGTTTATCTGGTTTTTATATTAGCCCTTGTTGTCACCATCTTTTCGCTGCTCCTTGTGATTCTAATATTGATTTCTAATATATTAACAGCAGGAGGATTCTCAACTTGCTAAGATCACTCGTGATAGTGCGAAGATAACTGTTGAACAAGTCCATGGTCTAATGTCACAGGTGACTGTCATTTCATTATTTAGATACTCTTGCTCTTAGTGAACTATTTTGTAACCATGAGTAGTTTTGGTCAGAACATTATTTTGATACTCTTGCTCTTAGTGAACTATTTTGTCACCATGAGTAGTTTTGGTCAGAACTGAATTATTTAACTTGTTTATTTCCTTGTATGTGCGTTAGGTTATCAAAGACATCCTCTTCAATTCTGTACGGCAGTCAAGCAGGTCTTGCACTGAGACATCTGGACCTGAGCCCATGATTGAATCCTGAGTTTCCCCATCTAAGGTGCTCTCCAAGAAACGAATGCTTTACCCTCTTTCTGCGATCCACCTGCCAGACCGGCTTAATTCAAAACCCAGAACAATGAATTGGCTAGCCTGCTGAAATTTAGTTCCCTTTTACCCCTGATGTAAATCCTTTGCTAAGCATTCATGGTAGATCTATTACGAATTTTGGGTTTTGGCATAATTTGGTATTTATTTATTAGTTGAAAAACTTGACAAGCGATCATAATTAGACTTGCATATTTACCCCTAATTTCAATATTTCTAAGTATTGGAATTATCAAGTTAGAGCTCATGGCTGGTTTATCTATTAATATTTCTTAAGGTATATCTACCCTCTTCTTGAGGCCGTCAGGATTCATTTCTTCTCTATTAAAATCAATTTGAGATAATTCTGGACTGCATATATTTTCCAACGTGTTGAGTAATCATCTTCTTGTGCTGGTAATTGCCCAGTTGCTAGTCTTTCGGCCATTGGTGTTGGCCGAATTGTGCGGCAACTCTATATGAGAGAAGTGTTGATCTATGGCAACTGACTCTTGAGGTCTTCGTTTAACTCTCACCCTTGGCCCCAAAAGAAGGCTCGAACTCTCTTCTTCTGCTCACTTCGCGATTGAAAAATAATAGCCACCAGTTTTTTCCCCTTAAAGAAAGAGCAAGGCAAGATGCCAATGCATCATATTTGTTGGAAAGTTCCATACATGATACAACATATAAATAAATACTTGGGTTGTCTTGGAAGAGCAAACTAAAACTGCTTTAGCTTGAGCAATAATAATGGATGTCGCAAATAACCCATGATGTCCTCCTCTGTCAAAAGGTGAAGAAGATATTGATGGTTGATAAAGAAAAGAGAAAAAGCACTATTAAAGTAAAAATGGAAATTATTAAAATACAGATTCTCCTAATCCTAAAAGAAATTCACCACCACCAGCGTCTAGAATCTGCATAGATGGGGTGAAATTAACATAATTATTATAATAATAAAAAGAATAAAACCCCATACCATAATCTATAAAGAAAAGGGACAGCATTTTATTGGGCTATAGTGCTGGCTTGCTTTTCACATGCAGAAGTAAGCATAAGCATAAATCTTGTGAGTCTT
The DNA here is from genome assembly GCA_946807835.1 of Ailanthus altissimus. Lineage (NCBI taxonomy): Eukaryota > Viridiplantae > Streptophyta > Magnoliopsida > Sapindales > Simaroubaceae > Ailanthus > Ailanthus altissimus. The sequence goes on along the minus strand of OX327686.1, from coordinate 34,196,814 downwards.
TTTTTTTTATAGGTATTTCAGATTAACAATGATTTTAAATGCCAAAATATTAGATCTTTGATGGAGGCTTCTTCAGCACCATCACCATCAAAAACACAAACCCACTAAGGAAAAGGGCCAATAGAAAGAAAAAAAATTGGAGAAAAAGTCCTCACCAAATCTTCCACTTTTGTTTAATCTTTAGTGGACAAGTCTTACAAAATCATGCCTTCCATGACTCTCCTCTCTCTCTCTTTCTCTTTCTCTTTCTCTCCACCATTTGTTGGGTTGGTTTAGCGGTTTAAATTCCCATAAGATAACACAAAAAGGGGATGTGTTTCACAAGCCAAGATGGTTCTCTTTTTTATATTGGCTTTGGCCTATTTGATGTGTAATTTTGTTTTTGAAGAACCCCTTGTGATAATATCACATGGGACTAAATCTCCACCTCTATTTTTTCAATCCTTTTTAGTTTTTTTTTTTTTTTTCTTGGGTGCTTCCTAATCTCCTTTGTGTAAAGCTTATATATTACTTGCTTGCCCCAACATGTGACACCATTTCTAGAGCCTAAGGGCTTTTCTACATTGAACCATGACCTTACTCTAACCACCTGCCGTCCGTGCTCACACAAGTTATTGGCAATTTTTACTAATTTTTTACATTAATTTTTCACATGTAAACTCGTGTGATTCTCCTAACTTACTTCTTTGATTCAAACTATATCTATACTGATTAATGGTTCATTCTTAGCTTTCTTGTCATGCTAAAACTAAAAGATTTCATCATTTTTCTATAATAAAAAAAAAATTGATTAGGGACTAAAATAACATTCTAGAAAAATATTTTTTTTTTCTATTGTGCACTTACTGAGTACTCCAGACTACCAGGTTTTTTTTAAAAAAAATTATTACATGAAATTTAAATCATTTTTTTATGGGTGAGGAACAAGATTTAAATGATGTAAACCCTCTTGTATTTGAACTATAAACCTCTTAATTTCATTTAAAATGCTCTATCAACACTTAATACTTATAATTTAAACTCTAAACTTCTTTGATTTAAATCCTAAATCTTTTAATTTCATCTAAAATCTTTTATTAATTAAACTATCTATCATTTGCAAATTATCAAATTTTTTAAGAATAAATCATGCCACATATAAGAAGAAAAAAAATATATATTAATTGTGTGTATTATGTACTACTGCCCACTTTAAAATATGAATTATACTTGGTTGGTTTATACAGTCCTCCAGTATTGTTTAACATATGAAATTGATAAGAAATATCATAAGTGCATGAATATATTATTATGCCCTAGTCATTTTTGGTTAGTGGTTGTCTATTTCTCTTCTACTATTGACTTAGAAAATTAAAACAATTTTCCTTTTAAATTAATCCCATCTATAATTCACTGTAAATATTGAAATCAGACTAGATTAAACTCACCTCAAATATCTACTTATTTATAGTTCAGTCCAAATATTAATTTAATTTTCAAAATCAATATTACTAAAACCAAATTAAATTAAATCCCCTTATTAGCATATCTCAGTCTAGAAAGAGAAGGATTAACTTCTACAAAAGAAATAAATTACATGTAAAAAATTCAAACCCCTACCACTTAAATAGAAAATGAAGTACAATTTTTTGGTCAAATTACATAAACTTGTTCTATTAAAAGTGTTAATTCTTAAGTTTTCAAAATAGTCTCTAATGCTATTAGGGTTAACAAAATTTTGTTAAAATAAATGAAAACTTTAAAATATATAATATACCCTTTTATTGTGGTTGGAAAGCCAATTGATAAAATGTCAATTTCAAAATAATTTTTAAAAATAAAATATTAATATTTTCATATATAATATTATTAAAAATTTGTCACCTAACACATAAGAAAAAAAATGTAAAGAAGAGAAAATTTTAACCTATCCTTTTCATCTGATTTTTAATTTTTCTAAAACTTTTCACAAAAAAAAAACTTACATAACGAATTTTTTTAATCACAAATCAAAAATTTATGAATTTTTTTTTCTACTAACAATCAATAAAAATTAAGAATATTTTTCTTTTTTGGGGTTAAATTATTATTCTACCAACTACTATTAATCTAAAATGGCACCACTTCACTGCAAGTAAAAATCATCTGAATTCTCAATATAATTTTCAGGCCAATAATTTGTCACTTTTTGTGATTAAAAATTATATATGTAATTTTTTTATATAAGATTTTTTTATTATTTATTAGACATTAATTTGTTTTTTAGAAATTTCAGAAAAAAAATGAAAATTAAATGAAAAGATAGATTTAATTTTCTCTTTTCTTTATATTTTTTTATTGTTCTTTATAGTGTAACAAATTTTTAACAATATTATATATGAAACACATTAATATTTATTCATACAAAATAATATGAAGCTTGCATTTTGTCAATTGAGTTTCCCACCACAATAAATAAAATTATTTTAGACATTTTTAAGTTTTTATTTATTTTAATAAAATTTTATTAATAACAAAAGTATTGAAAGCTATTTTGAATTTTGAATTTTAGCATTGATTTTAAGCCTCACTTTAAGTGTACCCAACCTTTAAAACATATAATTTATTTAATAGGTCCATTGAAGTGCAATACTTTTCTCTCTCTTTCTCTTTGAAGTTTGAATAGTAAATCATCAAACCTTGTTTCCATAAGAATCTCTTGAAAAAAAAGTTGTTAGTATTAATAAGAGTACATAAGAGAGGACAATATCAAAAGGGTATTAAAGAAAAGAAAAAAGAAAAAGCAATGGTGCCAATAAAATTTGGAGGCTATAATGAAGTATAGTTTGTGCAATTACATAAACTATCTCTCTCTCTCTCTTTCTTTTATTCCCCAATCCTAGGGCATCTCTTCCCCAATTTGGCCCTTTTGCCTAACTTTGTTCCCCTACTTTCCACTTGTATGCTCTTCTTTTTTATCATCCTTTATTGGCTCCAAGTGGGTCAAAAGAAGAAGATTGGTAGGTCCTATGGAACCAAATTCATGGACCATTTTCTACTTCATATTATTGGAACCCAAAATATATAAGATAAGAAAAAATGATAATGATGATGATGATGATGATCCTTAGCCATTAGAAGCGCTTTGTGAGTGGGAATATAATGACTAACCTTTGGTATTTTCAGTTGAAAAACATCTACCATTATATGCCCATTCTTTTTTTCTTCTCTTTTTGTTCTTTCAAGTGTAACCACTACATCTCACATCTCTGTCCCCCTGATACAATTCCAATTTGCTAAAAGTAAAAGAGTCAAAAGCACTTATTTGAATGGCTTACGGTAAAGAGGTTTATACTATAGTATATTATTCATTTACGGAAATGAAGATTTTGAATTTAAATCGCTCTTTTTTTTATTATTATTTATAAGTAAAGAGTCAAAATATTTTTTTATTAACAAATATTGTGGAACAATTGATCATCAACACTTTGTTATAAAAAGTGTTCATAGTCATAGCTGAATAATAATTAATTTTTTTTAATTAATTTCAAATTTTTGAATTTGATTTCTCTTTATCTAAATAATATATATATAACACTGTTGCTTTCATAAATTTTAAAATTACCGGTTACTTTTTTTTTAGAGTTTTTAAGAGAAAAAAATAATATTAAAAATAATCAATTATCTCCTAAATGAGTTAATGGATATTTGTAAAATATCCTGAAAAATAATATAAATAATAAAAAAATTTAAGAAATAATAGTGATTTTACTAAAAATAAATCAACTCCCAATTATAGAAATCTTTTAAGAGCTTTTGTATTCTCATACTATTTGGTGCAATTTCTTAATTAAAGGATCAACAAGATATCCTACTCAAAACTCATGTGCTTAATTGTAAATTTTTTATGTTTATTAGTAAGTGGGTTTGAACTCTGACCTTCACTAAAATAGAAGTAGATCAATATATGTATGGGCAATATAGACATGATTCCACCATTGAAAAAGTTTTGCGTGCCCTTATTATTTTTATATCGAATAAATAAGATTTATCGTTAAATTTTAATTTTTTTAATTATAATATTGTTATATTTTTATATTTTAATATCGATATCACCAACTGATGACTATTATTTATCAAATAATTTTTATTTTTTTAGTTATAAGACAGATACAAAACAATAAAAAATAAGAATGATATAAAAGTCAATTGCGATGAATGAACCCAAAAGGCAACGTGATGTAAAATGGGATCCACGATGTAGAGATGCTTAATAACAATGGATGTTGAAACTAAGATTATTATGATAAATTTAGGAAATTTATTTTTAATTTAATTCTTTTATACTTTTTTATAAAAAAAATAGTTGGAGTTATTTTATTAGTCTTTTCTTATTTTAATAATATTCTATTATGCTAGTTAAGTATTTATTTTATCTGAATACAATTATGACTAATTCACTATAAATAAGGTTGCAATCTCATTAATATTTCAAAACTTTGAATAATATTTTCTTCTTTTTGCTATTTCTTCACTTAAATAATTTTAACTTAAATAAAACAACAAAAAATAATTAAAATAAAAAAAATCCCATCAAAATAATTCTAACTAAAATAATATATATATATATAAAATAATTCGACTGAAAATTAAACTCCAAATTTTGTCTTAGTCGAATAAATATCAAAGTAATGAATAATATGAATCATGAAAGTCGGGTCAAACAAATCAACCTCATCACTAGTTTGAACTTTGAAGCAAATTTCATGTTTTAAGACTTCAAAATTGGGTATTTTCGTCATCTTTTAGTGAGTGGATATGTTTGATCTTCTTGATGATGATCAAAAGATTCAAGATTTTATCTAATCTATTTGATGCTTTTACTATTCTAACCCCATTTTGGTTGGTAAAAGGGTCCCATGGCCATTTTCACTTTAGCTTTATCACAGCCCTGATTAATCTCCAGTCAATTATTGACAAAGCTTACAAAGTCCACTCCTAAAGTTGGAGTTTATACTGCAAATCAAAAGTCCAAATAATTTATTTATTTTTAAATAATAATAATAATAAAGAGAGGCACTTTAGCGTTTTCTTCACTGACAAATTTTGTAAGTTTGAGTTGATAAATGTTAGGATAATTTTAATTTTTTTTCTCTTTTATAAAATTTTATAGTTCAAATAAAATGTACGTAAAGATGTAAAATAATATTTTTAATAATTTTTAATGATATAATTATATAATTTAATGAAATATAATAGTGATATTCTCAATAATTTCTATCGTGTAGACCGATGAAAATATAGTGATATAATCTACTGTAAGATCAGTATAAAAAATAAATAATAATAATAAAGAGAGAATTAAGAACAAATGTAGACTTTGATGATGAAATCTAACGGCTTTGATGTAAACGCGTCATCTCCAGGAGCAAGGCATGGCCCACGTGTTGCTCTGTGATTGGGTTAGATTGTCAGACCTGGATGTTAAACGACCGGCTATGATCTTTCGTTAAGAATTTCAGGGGTCCCGCCATTTTAAGAGGTCAAAATTTGGCCTCTCTTTGATACCAATTTGAAATCTCTTACCACCATACAGAAAGCCAAAAGCAAAATTTCAGTCGAAAAGCCAAACACGGCATTTTGCTTTCATCTTTCAACGCACGAACGGACGGTCCTTCCTCGTGCAACTGAAACGACGTATCGAAAAAGGTTTTTTTTTTTTTAAATAATGATAAAAAGGGGAAAAAAATTAAAACATATTATATAATTTTATTTGTTTGGTAAAAAAAGTACTTGATTAATCTATTATATTTTTTAAATAATATTTTATATTTTAAATTAAGATATTAAATTATTATTAGAGATAAATTTATATAAATTTTAAAATTATTTGTTATTTTATTACTTAAAAATTATTTAATATATTATTTAAAATAAAAAAAATTAAACCTATTTAAAAAGTGTAAACTATTCTTAATTTTATAATTGAAGACATTTGAAAGAGAAATTAAATATTGTGTGTTGTGAGGTCTACATGAAATTGTCCAATACGGGTTCTGAAGGTCGATCTCATTTTATTAAATATATGAAATGGACAAAGGCATTTGCATTTAAGGGATTAGACTTAGCATATCATCTTTGAAATTTATGAGTTTTATAGTTAATGGGTATTGTCATTCTAAACGTAAGAACTTTTGCTTTCTCAAAAGGGTGCAAGAAAATCATATTATGCATTTATAAATTATAATGTTGTGTACTTGTATTAATTATTCAATAATAAAAGGTTAATTGTATATTTATTGTTTTATGAGTGGAGGTTAAATTTTACATTCCTCTCTCTCTAGTGTCAAAAAAATAATTTTTTATTAAAAAATATATTTTTTAAATTTTGAATAAAAAAATTACTTATATAACATCAATTTTTATTTTTTTTATTCTCAATTTTTAGTCGAACCTTAATAACTACGAATGTTAGATATACTTACAATCAACCGAGAGTTACGTTTGAAAAAACATAAACATACTATTAATTAATGTCATAAGCCTAATTAATTGCTAATTTCTAGACAAAATTACTAAGGTAAGTAAATAGTGATTAGAAGTAACATCAAAATCAACATCAAAGAAGCATAAAAAGAAATGAGGGATTTCCCTCCCAAAGAAGGGTCAAAATGTTGATTTTGGAAGAAAAAAAATGTACGGCAAAGCATGAAATTTGTACTTGCATTAGAAATTTAGTACTCACGGGAACACGCTAACATTACAATCTTTGCCCCTCTTTTAAAGGAGAGAAATTCCTAACCACTAAGAAACGCCGGTGTTGGAAAGCTACGGTGGGTTGTGGGGACAGAAGAAACCCTAGTGAGAACGTAAGTTTTCTACCTCCGGCCACCAGAGACTGCCACGTAACCGATTTGCAAAACTGGAAATAGTGTAGTGTCAAAGATTTGACATACGGAAAGATCACGCATTTATTTTTGTTAGAGTTTTTGTTGTGTCAATCTGCGTGCCTTTTAAGTCGCGTCACTTGCACGCTCGTATAATCTACAAAACCTTATTTATTTATTTTTATTTTTATTTTGTTTACTTTTTTTTTTTAGTTTCCATAACAAACCCACTTTTAATCTATTTTTGTTAGCCACACATTTTGGGAAGTCAAAAATATACGCAAACTCATTAAAATTCACCACACAATTTAGTAAGATTTGAAGTAGGTTTAAGATACAAAATAAAAATTTACAATAAATTTGATATGAATATAAATTTAATATAAAATTTGTGGATACTTATAATAAGTATTGCATGTTACGAGTATTCGCATATCTGTAAATATTATTATTTTTTTAAAAAAAATAAAAAATATTTTAATAATTTTATGTTAAAACTTAAAATGTAGTCCTAGTTTAATTTTATTACTTTTTTTTAAGGTTACAACCGTCTTTTTTATTATAATAAATTTTAAATTTATTCACTCTCTTCTTCTTTTCAATAATCCGATTTGTTTTGTTTGTATTAAAAGTTTAATTAATTGATGATTTTATTATAATTTTTGTATTGCTAGTTTTTTTTAAAAGACATTTGTAGTTTTTTTTTTACCCAATTTGTTTAATTTTTATAATATTATTATTAATTTTTAATGCTTTCTTATTGAACAGATAGAGGTTGGAAACAATTTATTATTTTCAACAAGTGATGAAAGCTTCATGTTAGTGATGCAAATAAATTTTTAACAATAAAAATTAAGATGAATTCAAATTAAACACTAATGATACTTCAAAAAATTACAAGTAATGTGAATAAAATTGTTATATTTTGACTGATAATATTTTTAAATTAACGATATGATTATAAACTTATATTTACTATATTTTATAAATTTTTATTTAAATTAAGATTTTTATTTTATTTTTTAATATATAAATTTAAAATTCACTTAAAATCTATGAATAACCCCGTTGCGGGTTTAATAATAAATATAAACCCACTAGAGCGGATTGAGTAATAAAACTCTAAACTAACAATGAGTTTGTGAAGGATTTGATATTTTAATTTTTAAATTGATGCAAATACAAATTTAAGGATACTCATCCCAAATCTTGTCTGCTACCATTCTGCACACATTAAATTACTAATCTTTTACAACTAAAAGACTTGTAATAGGTCGATTTTGCCTCTCAACTAGATTTCTCTTAATTTGAATAATTATTTTATAAAGATCGAAAAAAAAATACGCTCATTTCATTTTAAAGATATTAATCAAATGAAATATTATGCAATAATATTATAAAATGAGATATTTTTATATTAGATGTGTTAAAATTCAGTACATTAGTTAAAAAAATGGTAGATTTGAATGAAAATAGTACAAAATGAATGAAAACACTAAAATTGGAAAACAGTCGATACAGTGGAGAACATTGATGCATGCTACGGCACGCACCATATATGCACTCCATGCGAAATGGACTGCCATTGTCGGTAGTGCTCCTAATGACTATTTTCATTAATCTTTTGCACTTTTTAAGTAATAATTTTAATGTCTATATCATTTTTTTTACCAATTTTTTACTAAAATTACTTATATTATTATATGTCAAAAATTGATGATTCAATATCAATGATGAATTTTGATTTTAAGTTGGAGATCAACGAAGAGTCAGCAAGAAGTCTAATACGTAAAGGTCGTGTTAGGAAAGAGAAAAATGAAAAGCCGAAATCAAGGAACTGTTCATGTGAATATTGTTCATGCGGCAAGGCAACTTTATGTGTATTTTCTGTTTTTGCTCAATTAACTTTTTTAAGTGAAATTTAAACTCTTATAAGTATAAATTTTTATTCAAACTAGGTTTTGAATTTTTAAGTTTAATATTAATACTATATAAATTTTTGTAACTTATTGTAATTAAAAAAAAATATCAGAGGCAACAAGAGAGGGCAAGTAGAGAGTTAAAGCACACTTGAATAATTTGAATACACAAAAAAATATGGTATAGATCATTAGAGCTGTTGAGTATTCAAGTATTCTTTATAATCTCTTATAATATTCCTTGGGTACAAAAGAATGAACTGATAAAAAAAGTTAGGATCCTTGATTTACCGTGAACTTAAATAGTTTTGTTGAACCACATATATTGGTCTGTGCTCTCTTTGGTATGTAATTAATTTTTTTTCTTTTTATGTGATATTTACTTTTCTTTGTTGCTTAAGAGTGAATGACTTCTCAAGGCACAAAAAATTTCTTAGGCATACACCGAGAAATCTATAACACTTTATAATAATAATTTACTTATTTTAGTTACATTTATCATAATAAAAATCATATATTAGAAGATATAAATAACTTACTAAGTATTTACTATGTTTACTCATTCAAAAATGAGAAATAGAAAATGAGAAGAGAGAATGAAGAAAATATGACTGAGTTGCAAAAACGTCCTATTTTAAATCTGTTGATTATAAAATATTAGTGATTTAGTATATGACTAAAAACATTGAATTAAAAGAGGAGTTAATTACGATTTTTTTTTTCACGTAATAAAACTTAATTAATTCACTTTTGATATGGCTTAATTTGGTAAATTTATTGCAACCCATATTTTTTAATGTAATTTTGATCAGAATTATTATAAAATTTTGGTTTTTTTTTTTTTTTTTGTTCTACAATCAGTTTCAATCTATTAATTTTTTTTAAGAAAAATATTAGACATACAAATTCGTTATACAAAATTTTCAATACAAATAAATATGGCATATAAGTATTAGTTGAATAAAATATAAAAAGTAATAAACTAAATTAAAATAAATTATACAAACCAATATTTATATGCCACGTAACTTTGTATTAAAAAAATTATATAACGAGTATATAATTCTAATGTTACCGTATTTTAAAAGTGAACACATATAATTTATGGACAAGTATAAATAACAATATGGGACATGTAAGTATTAGTTGAATAAAATATAAAAATTAATAAATTAAATTAAAATAAATTATATGGACCAATATTTATATGCCACGTCAGTTGTATGGAAAAATTTATATAACGAGTTTTATACTTCTAGTGTCGCTGTATTTTAATAGTAAACATATATAGCTTATGGACGGGTCTAAGTAGTAATTAGAGTCTGGTACTCACAAGTCGAGATTAAAATTCATAAGCTAATTTATTCTTGGATAGGAATTTCTACATGTCACTTACTTAAAAAACAAAAAAAAAACAAAAATTGAAATAGATAATTTTGTGTCATCGTCATTTCATCATAAAAGCAAAAAGCAAAATCCGATTGTAAGATATAAGGAATTCATTTTCAAGGCACATGCATGGTCAATATATGTGGGTTGTTGCCTTACCCAACAAACCATACCCTTATAATTTCATCTCAAATTTGCTTTTTTGACCACCTATGCTTGAAAAAAATTAATTTACCCATTGATTTAATTGTGTATTTTATTTGGGTAATTGGACTATTAATGATTGAGATTTATATTGTTTTTTTTTTTTGTAAAAAGCAAAGTTTTTATGTTGTTTGGTAACATATAAATTAAATGTAAGATTAGAGTTTTTTTTTGCAATAAGTCATGAATGTGTTTTGCGTTGTTGTTATCTAAATATAAATCAAAATAAAAGATAAAAATTAGTATTTTGTGAATAAAACTCGTATTCATTCAAATTTGTTAATAAAAAAATAAAGATGTTTTACTTTTGAAAATAATATAGAAGAACCAATTTCGGTTAATACCAAATTGCCAACTCTATAATCAAAATTTTATCTTATCCAATTAAACAAACAAATTCACCTTTCATTTTGAACCACTTATTTGCTAATAAAAGCGGAACTTTTTGCTTCTTTTAAGCTTTATTACAGTTGCAACTATCAAATATCATTCATGACGTTGTTTTAAAATAAAACAAAATTAGGTTTCAGAAAAAAAAAAAACAAAATTAATTTGCAAAATCAACATATATATGAACAATTCAAACTTCCATATTCCTTTTTAAACATATAATTATAAATTTAAAAAAAAGATTAATTCTAAACTAAAAATGACAATAAAAAATTATTTTATTTGATTTTTATTTTTAATAACCACAATTGTTCGCGAACAAAATACATAGACACGATGCAACATACGTAACGATGACGGTGATGATCACCATCATTTACGCCGGCCCCGCGTGTAAGTCACTCCGCAAACGGGGAGCGTGGCAAGTTGACAGCTTCGTGGGTCCCACCGTCCCTGGAAGAATATAAATAGAAGAGCTGCGACTTGAGTGGCTTAATTCAATCTTTATTATTATTATTATAAATATTTATAATTTTCTCTAAAATCCAATTTCTACAAATGAAAAAGGGCACCCAATTCAATGCTCCGACTACAAATTTCCTCGTGGGAGACTTTTATTACACCACTACTGCAACTCGTTTTCTTTCTTCTTCGATCATGACTCTCTAAGAACTTTCGTTTTCTTATTTAATTTTAATTTTTTTTAAACCATAAAAACCCTCAAATTTTCACATTTATATATACAAACCACTCGATATCTCGCCTTAGCCACCGATTGTAAGAACTCGCTTCAGAGCTTCGAAGATGGGCGGCGATAAGGCCATCAGCCTCGAGGAAATCAAAAACGAGTCCGTTGATCTGGTATATCATTTCTCCGTCTACTACCAAATTTTCTCTTTATTCAACATGCAGTTTCTCAAAATTTTCTCAGCTAACAAACAAAGCATGATCACGTCTGCTATTATATGTTCTTGTTATACGCTTTACGTTTTTTTTGTTTGTTTTTGTTATTATGTTTACCTTATCAAGTTCTCCTTTAGGCTACGTCTCAATATTCGGTTGTTGGTGTGATCTGATACAGCTCAAAATCTCATGATGATTTTTTTTTCTACTTTTTTTTTAACTTTCGTGTTTTGCCTTTTGCTCTCTACCGCTCTAAGTTCCGTTTCTTTTCAGTCAATTTTTACGTACAAATTTTTTTCACAAAACGGAGATATATCTGTTTCTGTTAAATTATCATCATCATCATCGGCGGAGTCGGTGTGACTTTTTGAGGCTGTCACTTCTCCGATTATGCTGTGATTGAGCGTCAAGTCTGAAACTGAAACAACTCTTTCCTTTTTTTTTTTTTTTTGGAATAACTGAAACAACTCTTTCGAGTACTGTAAAAAGTTCGTTTTTTTGGCTGACGTGGACGGTCCAGATGTGACTATTATTAGTTAAATCTAAAATTTATTTATTTAAAAATGGCTAATTTTGTGTTGCTATATATGCGTTTTTGGCTTTTTTTTGTTGGTTGTGTTAATCACATGGATGATATGGGACTGACGATCGACGCAAAAATGTTCTTTTTCTGTTTGTATTTCACGCGCAGACAAGTCAGGTGTGATGTCAGATGTGAAACGAAAATGTTTTATTTCTTCTAATAAAAATTTCGTAGTATTGATTTTCATTCAAATATATATTTTTTAAAAAAATAGAAAATTCGTAGTTGGATTTGTAGTATTGTTTGTGTATGTAGTAGCATCGTACGTGTGTCGTTTACCTCGTTTGTTGTGCTTGGGACTACTTCCGTGGTACTTTATTCCCTCTGTCGTTTATTTGGGTAATTTTGTTTTGTTTAATATTTAGTTTATTTAAAGTTGAGAGAGTATCAAATTCTACTCTGAAATAGTTTTTATTTTAGGGTGAAGCGAATCAAGGTCAGGAGTGATCTTGAAGGCAACCAGTCTATTATTTTATTGATTATATCTAATAAATGGATGTTAGAAGTCAGAGTCAGAGTCAGAGAGACCGCCGGAGAAAGTTTTTAATTTCTGGGATAAATTCATATGTTATGTATTTAATTTATTATGAAAAGATTTTGTGCAAATTTAATATGAATTTAATGAAGAGAGAGCACTAAACTAACGGGTACCAAAACTATATAATTAGTTTGCCGTTCACATGGGCTATTGTGCTCGAGTGCTCTCGCGAGAATTTTGACAAATGAGCTTTGTATGAGCAGCAGTAATTTTGAATCTCAAAAAGCTGCTTAATTTAATGGGTCTGACTCTAACCGAGTATCCTTGAGAGAGGACTGTGAGGTCAAGTAGATTCATATGCACATAATATCTGTTTGATAGAACATACAGAGTACCACGTATGTTCTTTATATGTGTTTTCATGTTTGTTTCCACTGAAAATACTAAATAGTAACTGATTGAATTAATTAATCGCAAGTTGTACGTACAAGGACATGACCGTATTTCTTGTAGGAAACTGAGAACTCCATATGTTGTGCCAGGAAAAAGATTATAGGAATGTTTAGAACCAATTTATTGTCTGGATAGTGGTCGCAGTTCTGTGAATTGCGAACGGGTGCAAGATTTTCATGGTTTTATCATACTAAACTTTGATGTTTTTGCTTACAGGAACGGATTCCTATAGAGGAAGTGTTTGAGCAGCTAAAATGTTCAAGAGAAGGTCTAACTTCGGCAGAAGGAGCCAACCGGCTCCAAGTTTTCGGCCCGAACAAATTAGAAGAGAAAAAGGTAAAGTTTGTGACATTGTTGACATATTAACTACTCAAATATAAGGCGTTTTTCATATGCTGATTTGTGATTTTTTCTGCAAACAGGAGAGCAAAATTCTCAAGTTTTTGGGCTTTATGTGGAATCCTTTGTCATGGGTCATGGAAGCTGCTGCAATAATGGCTATAGCTTTGGCAAATGGTGGTGGAAGGCCTCCGGACTGGCAGGACTTTGTTGGTATCGTTGTCTTGCTGGTGATCAACTCCACAATCAGTTTTATTGAAGAAAATAATGCTGGTAACGCTGCAGCAGCCCTTATGGCTAATCTTGCTCCCAAAACTAAGGTAACAAAAAAAAAAAAGTGATGTTATTTTGGTACTTTGTTTTCAGTAATATGACCTGGGGTTTTTGGGGTGACATAATGTAGGTTCTAAGAGATGGCCGCTGGAGTGAGCAAGAGGCTGCAATTTTGGTTCCAGGAGATATTATCAGCATTAAATTGGGAGATATAGTCCCTGCTGATGCCCGTCTTCTTGAGGGTGATCCTTTGAAGATTGATCAATCTGCTCTTACTGGAGAGTCTCTCCCTGTCACTAAGAACCCATATGATGAAGTATTCTCTGGGTCAACATGTAAACAAGGTGAAATAGAGGCAGTCGTCATTGCCACTGGTGTGCACACCTTTTTTGGTAAAGCTGCCCATCTCGTAGACAGCACCAATCAAGTTGGGCATTTCCAGAAAGTTCTTACTGCCATTGGTAATTTCTGCATTTGCTCCATCGCTATTGGAATATTTGCTGAGATCATAATCATGTACCCAGTACAACATCGCAAGTACAGGGATGGAATTGACAATTTGCTCGTACTCTTGATTGGAGGAATTCCAATAGCTATGCCAACTGTTTTATCTGTCACCATGGCCATTGGTTCCCACAGGCTCTCTCAGCAGGGTGCCATCACTAAGAGAATGACTGCCATTGAGGAAATGGCTGGTATGGATGTCCTGTGCAGTGACAAGACTGGAACTCTAACCCTGAACAAGCTCACTGTTGACAGAAACTTGATTGAAGTGTTTGCAAAGGGTGTGGAGAAAGAACATGTTATCCTTCTTGCCGCAAGGGCTTCAAGGACTGAAAATCAGGATGCCATTGATGCTGCAATAGTAGGGATGCTTGCAGATCCAAAAGAGGTATAATCATTCCATATTTTTCTCCTCCCCTCTCTTTGTTTTGTCACTGATGATTCATGAAGGATCAGAGTTTTATGATTGTAATGTTACCTATTGATCAGGCAAGAGCTGGTATCCGAGAAATTCATTTCTTTCCGTTCAACCCTGTAGACAAGAGGACTGCTCTGACATACATTGATTCGGATGGAAATTGGCATCGAGCTAGTAAAGGAGCTCCCGAGCAGGTAATAATGCTATCCCTTGCCCTAGCATATTGATTATGAATGTTATTGGTAGAAAATTACTAATATTTCTGCTTTTCATCTTTAAAACTAGATGTTAGCCCTCTGCAATTGTAAGGAAGATGTTAGGAAAAAGGTTCATGCAGTGATTGACAAGTTTGCTGAACGAGGTTTGCGGTCTTTAGCTGTTGCAAGACAGGTCTGCAACTTTGATCTTTGCTTTCCATGTCCCATCCCCGAGTCAATAAACATTGTTATCTTACATCCTTCACAATCTATGTCTGCAGGAAATACCTGAGAAAACTAAAGATGGTCCCGGGGCACCATGGCAGTTTGTTGGTTTGCTGCCGCTTTTTGATCCTCCCAGGCATGATAGTGCTGAAACCATCAGAAGGGCTCTTAACCTTGGTGTCAATGTTAAGATGATTACAGGTAAAACTAGTTTAATATTATTCCAAGATTTTGCATTTTACATCAGTTGCTATTCATTGCTTACACTTTTTATGTTGTGACTAGGGGATCAACTTGCCATTGGCAAGGAAACTGGTCGAAGGCTTGGAATGGGAACAAACATGTACCCGTCTTCATCTCTGCTTGGCCAAGACAAGGATGCTTCCATTGCAGCCCTCCCTGTGGATGAGTTAATAGAGAAGGCTGATGGATTTGCTGGAGTGTTTCCAGGTGCATTTAGTTGCCATACATAATCAGAACTGTGTATAATACTAATAGACTCTTTTTGTCAGCACGCTTCACCTATAAACACTGTTATACATATAATGTGATCATCAACAGAAATTTTACGTATACATGTCTTCTGTGCCAATTTGAGCTGTTAAAAGTAGAAACATTTCCTTCCACAAATCCCTCATAGTGTATCCAAGGCTACCTGGTCATCAGTCTGAATACATTTCTAGTTGATTTCATTATATTTACAATGACGTTAGAACAGAGGTGATATACATCAAAGTTTTATATATTCCGTCCTTTTCTGCAATGCTCTCTAATCTTCACATCCATATTTATTGTTGTTCCTTTTGAAATTATTTACTTTGAGTGGTTAAACTATTCTTGACTATGACGATTTCTTTTGAAACCACATGGTTTTGAATTTGACATGTTGCCTGTTTTAACGTACTTTCCTTTGTTGCCATATGCTAGAGCACAAATACGAAATTGTTAAGAGGCTGCAGGAGAGGAAGCATATATGTGGCATGACAGGAGATGGGGTCAACGATGCCCCTGCTTTGAAGAAGGCAGATATTGGAATTGCTGTGGCTGATGCTACAGATGCTGCCAGAAGTGCTTCTGACATTGTCCTTACTGAACCTGGACTGAGCGTCATTATAAGTGCAGTGCTGACCAGCCGAGCAATTTTCCAAAGGATGAAGAACTACACTGTTAGTTTCTTTAAACTTATTATTTCCCCCTTCCCCCCCGCCGCCCCCCTCCACCCCCCCATCTTTTAGCTCAAAGTCCATGTGTTTTACTCTGCCTAATCTTGCTCTATATTGTCCTTTATCTTTGCAGATATATGCTGTTTCAATTACCATCCGTATTGTGGTTAGTGTACCTAAATATTCCTCAGATATTTGTGCATCGTTAAACGGTTCTAGCTTTAGATTTCAATCATTTATCCTCATTTTTCTCAATTGGCAGCTTGGCTTTATGCTCATTGCATTGATATGGAAGTTTGACTTTTCTCCATTCATGGTTCTGATAATTGCCATCTTAAATGACGGTGAGATCATCTTCAGTAAACCACTATGTCAATATATATGTTCATTAATATTGCTTTCTATTACTTGAGCAAATCAGGAAGCTGATTGTTTGCATCTTTTAGGAACAATTATGACGATTTCAAAGGACCGAGTCAAGCCATCTCCTCAACCAGACAGCTGGAAACTGAAGGAGATTTTTGCTACTGGCGTTGTGCTTGGAACTTACTTGGCAATCATGACCGTAGTATTCTTTTGGGCTATGAGGAAGACCAACTTTTTCTCGGTAAGAGCATGCATATGCATTTTGATGTTCCAATGGAAAGAGTACCATACTACATATACAAACTCTTATACAAACTGATCTACCAGTATTATCTCATTGCCATATGTCCCATATTTTCAAAGGAATAAAAGAAAAGAACTAATGTGGGAATAATATAAGACCGACTTTGATTAAAATTTGTATATCTAGTATTATTGTCCACAAAGAACACGACATTGATATTATTTTATCTTCTTAATTTGGCATGATATCTTATGATTCTGTTTGTTTATCATTTTCCATAATGCAGGACCGCTTTGGTGTTAGGTCATTAAGAGATAACCCTGATGAGATGATGGCGGCTTTATACTTACAAGTCAGTATTATCAGTCAAGCCCTTATTTTTGTGACAAGGTCCCGCAGCTGGTCCTTTGTCGAACGCCCTGGACTTCTGTTAGTAACAGCATTTGTGATTGCACAGCTGGTAAGAGTTCATTTTGATTTTACAAATCTTCTACACCACCTTCCATCTTGGAGTGTTGTCATAGTTTGATCCTCAAATCTTCTTCTAGTTATATTAATTTTGAACCAATGATTCAATGCAGAAATGGCATTTTGAATGTCAAAGAAGCAATCTCCATCTTCTGTCTGATTTAACTAGCAGTGCTGTTTTTCCACAAGAGAAACGAGTTCATTATTGTATTAATGTAGTCCATTCTGAGTTTGACTTTTAGGTTGCATTATAGTTTTGCTGGTGAAATAAAATATATGTGACTTCAGATGAGGGTATCTATGCTGTTTTGGAACTTTTAACCATTTGCCTTGAGATTCTTTCATGCAGGATGTTGGAGATTTTGTATGTTTATCTTCCAAGTTAATCATAATACTTTTCAATTTGTAGGTGGCAACTTTCATAGCAGTCTATGCAAATTGGAGCTTTGCGAGGATAAAGGGCGCAGGCTGGGGATGGGCTGGTGTAATCTGGCTCTATAGTTTGGTAACATATTTTCCTCTTGATATACTCAAGTTTGCAATCCGCTATGTTCTGAGTGGAAAGGCTTGGGATACTCTTCTGGAGAACAAGGTAATTTTTTTTGCGTAATAATTCCACAAGTCAGAGACATTTTCATCTGCTTAGCTTGCTTTCTGATTCCTGTGATAATTATAGACTGCCTTTACTACAAAGAAAGACTATGGGAAAGAAGAGAGAGAGGCACAGTGGGCTGCTGCACAGAGAACCTTGCATGGTCTTCAACCGCCTGAAACGTCGAACCTTTTCAACGACAAGAGTAGTTACAGGGAGCTTTCAGAGATTGCAGAACAAGCCAAGAGACGTGCCGAGGTTGCTAGGTAAGAATGTTATTTTAGCTATATATGAATAAAATTTTCATTCATTTGTCTTTTTGATTATGAAAAGAAGAAATAGCAATGAGCTCATTGTAATTAATATGATTTGTGGGATATTTGGCATAGGCTAAGGGAGTTGCATACTCTGAAAGGGCATGTTGAATCAGTGGTGAAGCTGAAGGGACTTGACATTGATACCATTCAACAACATTATACTGTTTGAATGCAAGAGTCTTCAAAATAGAGAGAGATCAAAATTATCATCTCATCATCGTCACAATCTTGTTCCATCCTCTAGACATCTGAATATTATACTACAATGACGAAGAAGGCTTAAGAAAAATCCTTTTTTAATATTTTTTTTCGGTTGTTCTCTTTCTAGATTAGGTTGATCTCCCTTAGCTAAAATTTTAGATTTGGTGTACTTTTGATTGTCATCAATATTAAATGCAGCAGAGAGGAATGAACCACTCCTCTTTTTAAACCTGAATAACATCACTTTGCACAGTTTTTTTTTCCTTCCATAATTTGCCTCCAATTTTCTATTCGTCTCTCTGTCCCATACTCTTACCTATATCTTTGAAAATTTTATACATGGTGTTGTTGTGCAGACGTTAAAGTTTGAAATATGTTTATTACGCCCTATATCATCTATTTGAGGTTGGGATTTCCAAAATCTCAAACTTAAATGTCATGCAACTACGTTAACCCTCTAGTAATTAGCGTAGCCGCTTTTACAAATAATAATGCTAAACTACCCGCTTCTACAATTCTATTGTCATTAATAATAATAATATTAAAACTTATAAAATTTTGATAAAAGTTTTAATGTCATAAAATTGACATTTGATGTATTTTTTATTGATCGATATTATACAATTATCAAATTAATAGAATTAAAAAATTAACTACTTTTTTTATCCAGTACTATTCTATTATTAATTAAAATAACACTTCTTATGTGCATAGACTTAATTATATTTTGTTGCATTTTAAAAACATTTAGATATAAAAAGACTAATTACTCGATGATACAATAAGTTTACTTGCATTTATAAATACCTACTGAACGCAAGTGAAACAGCTTGGTTGCATACAAGTTTGCATCATCAGGGGTGGGGTTAAAAAAAAACACCAAGAGAGTCGCATTTACAACCAATCGAAAAATTGAAACGTAAATATAATAGGAAAATAAAATGCATATCTATGCATCTGTAAATATTGACAAGTATGACATATCGTCTGCATGACCTGGCCAAGAGTAGCACCTGTTGATTACCGACGGCTCAAAGTTTGGATCAAACTGTCAACATTTCTATTAAAATTACAACAATTTCATACGAAATTAATTACATATATATATATATATATGATAGATTAACAGATAGTGAAGAAAAAAAATAAATTAGGTGACGGTAACCTCATCAATATTAATAATAGCACAATATCTTCTGTACAAAATGATGTAACCAACTAGGTTAAACTACCGTCTATGCTGTAGAAAAGCTAAGAGTTCAGCATGCCAGGACTCTATGAAGATTGACATTTTCTGCAAGAACTAACTGGATCCTCTATGCTGAAATATTTGCTGAAGGGCTTGTGGCAGGTTTAATACAATCTCAGCATACGCTGCATGGAGAATTTAGAAAGCAGGTCATTAAATGACGGCAGATACATGAACATGCTGCTAGCCAACATGAAAACCATCTTCAAGTTATTCAACCGGTTTTGTTGCCAAAAGACAAACATTTTAAACTTGATTAAGTTTAGGTTTTTAAACTGCATCTGGTTGCTTTTTTTTTTTTCTGAGACAATTCTGACTCAAAAACATTCTTCAATGGCAATGCCTTTGAAGGTTGAGAACATAAGATTCTTACTAAAAAGTAACCACCTTCTGGTAAGCTCATGGTTCGTAAGGCATCCTCTGCATAAGATAGGCGAGCTGGATTTGGGGTATTCATACCATCTTTCTTGAATTGAGACATTTGCCATGCCAAGACTCTGACTTTAGTTGGAAGCACAGAGACCAGATCAGCATATCTAAGACATACTGTTATCTTGCTGCAAAAGGAAGGTGTGGTAAAAAGAGCAGCTTATGAATATTAATCTTCAAGGATACTTTTGCTAACTGAACACAAAACAATAATTAATTTTGGATAACAGGTCAAGAAGATGCAGAAGCAAAGGCATGAAATGTACCCACCAATCAGAATCATCTACCACAAATTCAATCATGTGGTAGGGAAGGCTATGATACAGCTCTCCTATCTGATTTCCATACAACTCCTTAATGAGCCGAACCTTGCATGAGATTAGGAAAATAAAGGTTGATAGATTGAGTTTGTTTCTAATCACAAGAATGCATGCACTAGAGAAAGATATAAACTATAGAGATGGTGTAGCTCTTCAAGGAGGAACCAGAAGAGTGAGATAATAATTTGTCAATATAATTTTCCATCTTAAGCATGGATTTTCTCTTTTAGCGATACTTAGTACTATAAATCCAACTCCACCATTTTGGTAAATTTTGTGTCTAATTGACTTAATCAACATAAAGATGCATACAAACAACATACCTGTTCTCGTCTGTCTACATAAGCCTGCAGAAGTTCTCCAACTTGATCTATGAATCTCTACAAACAACTCATGAAGAGCAATATTTGGGTGAAAAGGGTCAGTTACCACAATAGGATTAATTAGAAAATTACAAGACAGCTCACAACCTCACCATAGCATTGGATGAGAGAAGATCATTTTCTGCCTCTCGTATAGGCAGAAAGAAAGGAATTGTATGTTCAAGGACCGTCATCTTTTCAAGAAATGACTTGCTCTCAAGCACACAGTGATACAGCTCACAAGGTTCTCCTGCAAAATCACCAAAACAGAATTGGCTTCATAATTGCTAATTAGACCAAAGGGTACCACAAGAATATATAGTCATATAAACTCAGATTACATTCAAACTTAAAACTTTTCATATGGTTCGAAAAATCCTATATGTCAACAATAACACCTCAGCAAAGAGGTGGAAACAATTTCTGAACATTTGGTTAGGTAACTTCTGTAGATTAACGTTAAACTATACATTTTGATAAAAGGTTCGCCACCATGGTGCAAGACTTTTGCTGCCATGTAGCAACCTTTAACAAAACAATCCACATTTTCCTTTTGTCCTTTTTATAATTCAAGAAGGAGGAGTTGGGGGGAACAAGGGTATACAAAAAAATTTAAACAGCCATCTCAGTAGAACAAGACATGTTTTTCAAGTAAAACCAATAACACATACCAAAAACTAATTAAGCATAGAATAAAAGAAATATCCACCAAATATCCTTTTGAGGAACAAGATTAAAAGCCTTTTTTGAGCAAGGAAAAGAGAAAATCATCTGAAAGGTCAGAACAGAGAAAGAGCGAGGCTAGAAGTGCCCTAATCCAGCAAGAAAAGTAGCCCATGCTCAAATGGCACTAAATGTTGCTCATACGCAAGGTAGAGAGAGAGAGAGAGAGAGAGAGAGAGAGAGAGAGAATCCTGCATTCCAGGGTTAGATAATAAATTACATGGTACATAATGCTGAGAGGTTATAAACAGAGCCCTCTAAACCTCTTCACTTTACACTGAAAACTGAGTATTTCTTGGTTTCTCAAACAAATTAGTGCAAAAGAACTAGCCATTGTAAAAATAAAAAGAAAAAAATATAAGAAAGCAAGTACTGATCAAACACAAGTATAGAAGTCCTCATTCACCCAACTCAAATAAAATAGCTTTCAACCTCACATGCGAGAGTAAGCAGGACCGCTTAGACCAATAAATATTAGATTCAGGAGTACCTGCAAAAGATGTCTCATATTGTATGCCTATTCTTGCTCCTTCCAAACAATAAATCACCTGTTCATTCAAAATGGGTCTGCTTCAAAAACTTTTTGTTTTTCGCAATCAGTTAATCCATTTTTTTCATATGAATCTCTTTTAGTTAAATTTTTATTTTGAGCCAATTAGCTATCAATTGAGAAAGGAACATAAATACGGTAATGTTTAGTAGAATCAAAAGATGAGACTGCTGTACAGATTATTTGCATTTAGAAACATGAATAATAATTAATGACATTAGATTCATTTTTCCCTTCTCAATTGCCAAACAAATTAATCTTCATAATTTGCAAGTTAAGTTGATGCACGTGATTACAAGAAGAAATACCTAAAAAAATAATCATAAAATCAACAGTTATATTATGTCTCTTTTCTCCCTCTATCCTTCTGATGTAAAAGTAAATATATCCACCAAAGTTCATATGTTCTGAATCTATAATTTCCATACAGCAGACAAAAAACTTTGAGCATACCCAACTATTTGTCTATTACTATTTCAACGTCCGGGGTATTGTCACTTACCTCCTCCGAGGTTCTGACAGCAAGAATGTACAAATAGGCAAAAGACATAATATAACTGTTGATTTAAGACATAATATATTATGTCTTTTGCCCCCCCAACCTAACCTCTGATTGGTGACCCGTAACAGACTCATACAATCTGGTAATTTTAAGAAAACTTTCACATGGCATTCTGTTGTTATTCTGGCAAAAATAATTAACTTGTTTATGTGGTTGTTCAACACATATGGTGAAGGGCCTAGAGGCTCTATAGGCAGATGCTTTAAGATTGTTAACCGCTCATGTCACATGATTTCTTTCTCCTTTTGTTTGTGCTGGGTTAATTACTTGTATATTACCATGCATCCTCCAGTGTATGTATTTCTCCAAAATAGAAATTGAAAGAGAATATAAACTGTTTAAATAATGTACAATGTACTAAGTAAAATTATTATTTTACTTATTCCCTTGTACTATATTATATATTTAACACTTTAGCTTCTTTTCATGAGATGTTATATAATTGCATTATGTTAAACATAAACATATTTTATATAGCAGATAATGCCTCTCATCAAACAAGAATAAACATATTTGATTATATATGATCATTAGCCTAAAAGAAAAGTCAAAACAATGTTTTAACATATTACAAATGTATATAAAAAAATTTTGACTATTAAAAAGGCTACAAATTAAACAATCGAAAATCTTTTTATAATTATCTTAAAATATTTAACTATTACCTTTCTAGAGTTGCAAATAACTTAAGAGTCTATTGATTAAACATATGACTAGAAAATATTGTTAAATATGTCTACAAAATTCATCATCTAAAATGAAATATATTTTGAAGTCAACCTTCATTTACATAATTTGTTTTCATATATAATAAGATTTTTAGAAGCACCCGTTGCCAAAATCTAATTGTATCAGATTTTGATCCGCATCAAATTTCCTTGCACTCAATGGTAAATGTGTAATTTTATCAGATTCTGTTACGGGCAACAAACTGAGGTTTAATTGAGGGGAGGCTTCAGCCCATTTATATACTCTTGCCCATCTAGGTGAAAGTTTAACAAACCTTGGGGGAGAAGTGATAATACCCCTATTTGGATTTGCTCCATGTGCTGTGGCAGATAGCCAGTGTCTATTCCAACTAGAAAACAAGCCAACCTTTAAGACAATATCATGTCAATTTCATTAAGTGGATTTGGCAGAATCCATTATTAGCAGTATCTGTTACCTTAGAACCAACTTTATAGGTGATTTTTTCATGAAAATCAGAACCAGCCAAGATATTTGCGTCCCCTGGCATTGCCCTTCTCTCGGCCTCCATGTGAACCTGATGAAATCAATTGCTCTAAGAATTCAATCATACAACATGCAATCAAAAGCCATAACACAGGCCAGATAGACAGCTTCTACAAAGGCGAAGTAGGGCAAAGGATTATAAATAACATTATTCATCAAATAATAATAATCATGATGATGATGATGATTAGATATTAGATGATTCAAATATTAGATATTAACTAAATCAATTTTTAACATCAAAAGGTAAAAGAAAACCATGGCAAACAAATCAAAATCAAGCAATTTACCAAGCCATACCCGCTCTCTTATTGTAGCCAGGAGACCATCATTCCACTCATCACCATTCAAACAGACCTCTGCAGAAATTTTTCAGCACTTCTTAATGGAAACTGCAGCTAAGGAAACTTACAGAAGATGGTAATAAACCAAAGGTACAGGAGTGAGAAATAAATTGTAATTATGCAGCTGCAGTAAAGCCACTACCACATGTTGTGTATGAATGAACCTATGCAATAATCATTCTCAAAGCTACCTTGAGTTTGAGAAGCCTGTGCAGCTTCAAATTCCTTTTGTAGACGCTCAAATATCATCTTGTCAGAATCCCTATAGAAGTAAAATCACCATATCATTCACTAATTAACTAATTAATCATTATCCTGAAAATCAGCCATCTAAAACTTTTAGGGCATACCAACAGGTCAGAACACAAATCCACTCTAAGAATCTAGGCTGACATGTCATAATTTCTATAGTGAACAACAAAGGGTCAGCAATTCTCAACACAAAATTGTAAATTTCATATGCTTTGATCACCCATATCAACATAGAAAGAAAATTTTCTTCATACTCATATTCAGCCATCTCTTCTGCCAGCCAAAAAGCTGTACTTTAAATTATTTGTAACTGGAAACCCCAAGTACTCATGATCCAGAAGAAGATATGGCAAGAACAATAGAAAGAGAAATTTTAATTTGAATGAATAGAAATGACAGCATTTTTTAGCATCTTGAGTGCATTCTTTCTTAAATCCAAACTTTACCTGACAACTCAAATTGTGAAGTTCATACAGGCAAATCAATTTCACAATACAAAACAACAAAAGAACAAATGAAGAAGATAAAGAATTCATGATTTCCCCCAGGTTGTACCTAGAAAGCCGCTCTTGCAATTCTCCATGCCTTTTGAGAACATTTAAAACTGCCAGGGAACAAAGAAAGCTCTAAATCTTATAGAAATACCAACGATACAAACATAAGATGAAACATATTTAAGAATTTTTTTTGAAAAAAAAATGAAACTAAGTACATCTAGCTCGTGTTGTCTCCAACCGCACATCTTCCTCCATAAAATTCTGTAATGCAGCAGGAAATAGCATGAATTACTAAAATGAAGGCAAAATATTAGAGCTTCACTTCAATGCTTGTATTTTTTTGATAGGAAAAGTATAAGAAGATTTATATAAATAAAGCGTAAAGGGTTACAAAAGTGAACCAGCTCTCCATGAAACTAATACCCCCGCTTCTGTGCCAAAACCCAAAACTACACAAATTATATCTTTGTATACCAAAAACCCCCAAAACAAGAAGAACAAAAACAAAAAGAGAACCCCAAACAAGCAAAATCAGCCCAATACCGAATGCCAAATAAGCTGGACGAAGAAAAATGAGGAATCGTAAAAACTTGACTTCAATGCTTGATTAAAACTCAATGGAAAAATGGAGCCATAAAATCGTTTACCACTTCTCCCATAGCCGGATATGGACGTATCGCTATTGGTTCAAGTGGCTGCACAATTATACACATTTTTAATTAATCAGCTAAGTAATCAGATTACAATTTGTGGACTTGAAACTAATTATAGCTTTGCTGGTAAATTAAAGTAGAAATAAATATGATTAATTGGCAATTTCAAACAAACAAAATACCTCGCCATTAATACTACTAACATAAGTAGTCAAAATCAATGATACATATAAACAAATAAGCAGATAAAACCATTTCATTTTTTTTTTTTCAATTGAAAAAGAAAATAGTAAATAAAGTGGAGAAAGAAAAAAAAATTAACCTTTCGTGGAGAGTTTTCCATTGCCAACGGATTCTTTCTCTGTTTCTTCTTCAGTGACTCTTCAATGTCGCTCTCCATTAGCTTTTTTTGAGAGGGTTTGGTAAAGAGAGAGAGGGCTGTAATTTGGACCCGAAATGAAATTAGGGTTTTCGAAATCGGGTAATAATTTGTTCAACCCGAACCCGACTATTGGTTGTGGGTCAAAATAAGATCACGTTGGAAAAATAATTTGTTGGTTATTATGAATTTTTCTGAAATTAATAAAATAATTCTCTAGTCTAAATAATAAAAATAATAATTCTCATCCCTAAATCTAATTACCCATTATAGCATTTTTTAAAGAAATTATTATTTTCCTTTTGCTATTTATTTTCATGCATCACAAACTAAACTTGTTTTGTCATCATATTACAAATAATAATATTTTGTTATTGATTTAAAAAAAGTATTTTTTATTGATCTTGTTGTAAGTTTTTTTTTTGACAAAAAAAAGATATGTTATATGTGTTTTATTTGTGTTAAAAAAAATTATTTAGACATTAAAAGTTTAAGAAATGAACAATACAAATTTTAGTAATTTTAAAAATTTTATCAAAATTTTTATCAAATAACTTTTATTAATTTTAATTAAAGAATAATTAATAATTATACTTTCAATGATTTAATTTTATACTTTTTTCAGATAAAACAGTAGTATAATTATATTTTTATTAATTTTTATAAAAAAAATAATAAAATAATTGTCTCGATTAAATTTTTAAAAGTATTAGAATTTGTCTATCATTTTCATAAAATTTTAAAAATTTATATATCCTTTTTCAAAAAAAAAATCCACCGGAAAAGAAATGTTCTACCCATATTGTCCACTATTACGAGAGAATTTAGATTGTTTTTTTTTTAATAGAGTTAATGGATTATTTTTTAAAAAATAAAATAAAATAATTCACGAGTGTGAAAAAGAGTTTAAGAAAATCAAGTCCAAACTCTGAAGTGTTCGCGGATGCATGCGTAATAAATAAAATTAGCTATTAATGACTTTACTATTAAATTGTTTATTATAATTTTTTTTTTAAGAGGGCTTTTGTGAAAGTACTTTCGTCGGATAAATATCTTACAAAGATTAGAGAGTTCTTATTAAAGGTATATATTTTTTATATTTATTTTTAATAAATTATTCTCGTAAATTTTAAAACCTATTTAAAAAGTCCCAAATAAGATACTATTGAGCCTTGTCGATTTTGTTTTTTCAATTTCATATAAATTGAAATAAATTTTATTCAAGTACCAATAATAAAATAAATATCTTTGTAATAATTGAAAGCCTAAATAGTGATCAAATCCTTAATTTGTTTTGGACAACATCTTGATTTAATTTTAAAAAAAAAAGGTATTTGAAAGAAATTTTTTGCAAAAACATGAGAAAAGTCAACCTTTGCATGTATTTGTGTAAAAATATCGGAATTTAAAATAAATAAATAAAAAAATCCATCAATTAAAATAAAATTACAAATTAGCACAATTTGCTCTCCTTTTAATATCACAAAATGTTTTAAATATATGCAAACGAAATCTAATTAGGCAAGAGAAACCCATATTGCATAAAATCTAACAAATTAAAATATATTATAAAAAATAAATTAAAATCTAAAATTACTAAAATAAAAAAAAACAAAAAAGAAAATTAGATGAAATTTTTAAAAAAAGAAGAATTAAACACGTTTACACTAAAAAAACACACTAGGTAAGAGCCACCGAGAAAGAAGAGAGAGGAAAAAAAAATAAAGAGACAAAAACTAATAGCAGCGATCGAGCTGAGCTAATATCACAAAGCTTTCCAAAGCTCAATACAAATCCAAAAAAGAAAAAAAAAAAGCACTCAAAATTTTCAAAAAATTGAAAAACAAGCGAGAAAATAAAGAGCCAAAAAAAAAAAAAAATCGAAGCCGCGAAGAAGCGTGGGCGAAGTCAAGTGAAAGTTCGATTTCTTTACAATTCGTCAAGTTCGTTATGGTGAGGCTTCAATCAGTTTATAAGCATTAATTTTATACTCTCGAGCTTAGTTTTCACTCTTCATTGTGCTTTTGTTTTATGCAATTTCGATTTTTTTTAAAAAAAAAAATTGTGCACTGTTCTGAAGTCAATTATCAAACTGGCTGATCTCTTTTGTTTAACTTCAAATTTCGGATTTTGAACTCTCAAGCTTGTAAATTGCGTGCAAAGAATAAGGGGTTTTAATTTAATTGGTGCAGTGATTATATTTTTGCGGTTCGTGCAGTTCGTGAGAAGCCCGCGGTTATTTTTGGTGATTTCAAAACTAGGGTTTTCGTTTATTTTGTATTTGAATGAATTTCTGTTGTGTTTGTGGTTTCAAATAAGTTGTGGAGTGAGTTTGATCTCTTAGGGTTTTTGGGTTAATTGCAAAAGATGAGATTTGGGTTTGCATTGTATGGTTTGTTGGTTGATGAATTTAGGGTTATTTGGAAACAGAAATAACTGTAATTTGGTCTGGAACTGTGGTTTTTTGGGTTTTAATTATTATTTTTATTTTTACTTGGTGGGTTTTATTTTGAGTCTGTTTATGGAGATATGCTGAGTTTGAGAATTTGATTTGCATTGGAGGGCTTGGGGGAGGGTGAATTTGGTCTTGTTCTGATGTGTGAATAAGAGCAACTTGGTGGAGTTCATTTTTTTTTTTTTAAGATTTGTGGTTCTGTGGATGGTCTATGAATCTGTTTGTTGAGAAATGCAACCTCATCAAGGTTCTAGAATCGATTTGGTTGAATTGAAGACTCAGATTGTGAAGAAAATTGGGGCTGAGAGGTCAAAAAAGTATTTTTACAGCTTGAATAGGTTTCTGAGTCAGAAGCTGAGTAAGAGTCAGTTTGATCAATCATGTCTTCGCCTGCTTGGGAGGGAGAATCTCGCACTTCACAATCAGTTGATTTGTTCGATCTTGAAGAATGCATGTCATGCCAAGACCCTGCCGCCTGTTCAGGAAACAGTGCTTGCCAAATCTGTTACACAGGGAGTAAAAAGTTCTCCTACTAGAGAAGATGGCAATGAGCAAAGTGGTTCCCTTGTTCCAAATCAAAATCAAAATCAAAATGTTCCTATTTGGTCAAATGGTGTTTTGCCAGTTTCCCCACGGAAGGTTAGATCTGGGATTCGTGATCGGAAGGTCAGAGATAGGCCTAGTCTACTGGGGCCAAATGGAAAGGTTGAATGTGTTTCACATCAGTCAGTGGGCACAGAAGATAGTGGTAGTAAGCTTCAAATGGAAAATGGGGATTTGACTCCATGTGATTACCAGAGACCAGTGCAGCATCTTCATGCAGTTGCAGAGCAACCTGAGAAGGAAATGGAGGGCTCAGTTCGACCCACTGAAAAACCAAGAATACCTAGTAAAGATCAGACTGGAGGTACTGTGATTGAGGATGGAGAAGAAGTGGAGCAGGCTAACCACTTCAATTTCTCAAGGAGTCCCCTAGTTGCACCCCTTGGGATTCCATTTTGCTCATCTAGTGTAGGCGGGGCCCGCAAACCTATTTTAGCGGCAAATGCTGCTGATTTTGCTAGCTATTGTGACAGCATTGGGTTATCTGATTCAGAGACATTACGGAAACGTATGGAACGAATTGCAGCAACACAGGGCCTCGGAGGCATTTCACTAGAATGTGCTAACACACTGAATAATATGTTGGATGTGTATTTGAAGCGGCTGATCAAGTCATGTGTGGAATTGGTTGGAGCAAGGTCTGCACACGAGGCAAGAAAGCAATCTGTCAATAAGCAACAGATTCAGGGCAGAGTTGTAAATGGCATGTGGCCTAGTAATCACTTACACATGGGAAATATCAGTGGACCTGTAGAAGTTATACAGGACCAGCGACCACAATGTTCAATATCTCTGCTTGATTTCAAGGTCGCAATGGGCCTTAATCCACAGCAACTTGGTGAAGATTGGCCATTGCTGCTGGAGAAAATTTGCATGCGGTCTTCCAAGGAATGAAAAGTGTATACAGAAGGTTTTTCTATCCCATAGTTGTCATTGAGTCAGTCTTTGCTGGTTCAAGGGCTTGACGACATTGTTGGAAATCTTTGAAGAATCTAGTTCATGCAAATGGCCCCAATGAACCAGATGACTGCCATTCAGATAATGCTCTGCCCTTGCAAGTTAAAATTATTGTCTTGAGCATCAAGATGTCTGTATTCTCCCGTCTCAGATCCTGGAAGCATCAGGATATCATTTAACAGCAACCAAGCACGGGTTCTTCCAAGTATAGAATCTCATGCTTTGTTGCTCTGTTGTAAGATTACACTGATGTTGGTTGTCTCCTGCCATTGCTGGAGATCTTGAGGTTTTCATGTAAATTACAGGCAATGAGGAATCTAAGAAAGTTTTCAGGCATACTGTTTTCTAGCTTGGTGAAAGGTAAAATCAATCGTGTAAGAGCTGCAGTATTGCTCTGTATGTAATTTTAGAATCTGAGAATTGATTGAAATTCCAATATTAATAAGAAGTTGAAATCCGTTTGATAGTCCCTGATGTTCTAAATATGAATGTTCAGCTTAATGACACTCTAAAATTCTGTTCAAGTATTATACCACAATATCAAGTTCTCATGAGATATGTGATTTGCTTGCTGAAATTTACTGCAAGGCGGAAAGCTTTTGTGGCATGTATATTCTTATAATGCTCTTTATTTGGAGGCTATGAAGCAACGCATTTTTTAGTTTCATTTTTTTATCCGAAGGAGATACCTTTTTCTCAATGATTACATGGGGATGCCGACTGTATTTGAAAGTGACATTTGGTTAAAGTACTAGCCCCAACTCCTACGAGTTAACAAGAAATATTGTCAAGTGAGATGGCATAGTTTCATTACATATTTGAATAGAGACTGAGAAATAGGAAAAGCCATTGGTTGATAAAAAAAGTCTTTCCTCACTGAAAATTCAAAACTTATTAAACTGATTTACTTGGTATTACTTGTGAAAGTCTTGGGGAAGGTTCGTACTTAATTCCTTGTCATGAAACGTTTTTTCTTCCTTAGATGTTGAGCATGTCTTTGTTTCAATGTCATCAACTAGCAGGGATATGTGCTCATTTAACTGGATTGATTAATTATCCTCTACTGTAACAATTTTGTCCTTGGCAAGTTTTAATGGCAGAATGCAAATCTTTAGCGGGTATTCTGCAGATGTTCAACCATTCAATCTTGTGGGGAAAGTAAAAGTGAACTTAAAAAGACTCCCCGGTGACTTAAAAGAAAATGTAGCTTCCCGGTGCAGTTAAGAATAACAAGCATATTAGCATCAGGCTTAAAAGACTAGTCAGCAATAGACTCAATTTTCTTGCTGATAATACTAGACTGAACTTTCTTCAACTTCTCTTCCCTCTTCTTCACATAGCAGACAGATGATCATAATGGCATTGATCCATGAGAAAAGAAAGTCATGGAATTACCAGATAGAAGTTTGTGGATTGGCCTTGTGACCTCGTCTATTTGTACCAGAGGCCATTGTTGCATTGCATGACGACATGAGTAACCTGAAAATTACAGGTAGTTATGTGGCTTCGATGACCCACAGAAAACCCAGAATAAGACATTACCATGTAACCATACCCAAGTAGCTCTTGTTGAAAGACAGATGTTTCAGGCTAATGCCTTCGATTATGAGGGGTTTATTATCTTCAGTTCAGCTCTACATTGGCAAGCCGAGAATTTTCCATGTGCCAACATAGCTGAATTTCTTCAGCTGTGAAATGCAAATGCAACGAGTAGGATCTTGACAAGACTTTTTAGTAAAGAAGTCCAGACAAGCAATTGGTTACATAACAAACGCAAAGTGGCTGAGAAACAAGGAGATCTGTGAACTTAATACATAGTCAGTACGAGATCCTGTTGTTTGATATCCTTCTAGTTGTTTTGTCAAGGCTACGGTGCAAATTTCATCACTACGATCATTGATTCAACTTTTATTGTTAACCAGAGTCACCGAGGAAAAATTCTTAAGACATTTTTCACAAAACATATTGCATATTTGCTGATAAACTAACGATGAATTGATTTATATAGGTAGTCCTAGCCTGATTCCCTTTAATTTCCCGGATGGTACATTCACTTCAGCAGCTTGCGAATCTCCATCTGCTTCAATTCAGCAACAAATTTTTTATCTGTTTTGTTTTGTTCTGCTCTGTTCAAAGTCAGTATGGCCATTCTAATTTTACCAATCTTCTGTACTGACCAAGCCATAAACAACTTCTAAACATTTAACAGGGATTGCTAATTCTATGTTCTCACATGATAATACCATGATAAACTGGGCTCTGAATCTGATAATGATACCACTAGATAATGTACAAAACAAAAACGTAGTTTGTCCATCCACACAAATGCAATGTCATCCCAACTACTGCTTCTATCCGATTCTTTTCTGTTTTTGAACGCAAGCCCTTTTCTTTCCGAATGCCTTTCAAGGCCAGTGACCTTTTTCTGATAATGATAGCTTTATTTATTAGTTGCGTGTCAAAATTTTCACTCATATTATTTCTGAACCCACACACATGCCTTATCCAAGAGACTTGCTCTTTTCTGCACAGTAAAATAGAATAATAATAGTAATAATAAATAATAGAAGCAAAATAATGTTCAAAGAACAGCAGCAAATAGCGAGGAATTTCATTCACAGTTACTTTTTATATGTGCAAATGGAAATTCCTACCTCAGAGCAGCAACAGCTCCTGGGTTTATTAATCCGAGATTGAAAGATTTTTGTTGTGTACACCAAGAAAATAAGCAAAAGACCCAAGGGATGCACATAATTTTGTACAATGTGGAAGAAAAAAACAAGGCAACATTTTTAAACAAAGAATTATGAGGACGTTGTAGATGATGATGATGATGGCTCTGCAGATGCTTTGCAAATTGGGCACCAGTTCTTCAGCTGCAGCCACTGCTGTATGCACAATACATGATATCTATGCTGACAATGCAACTTTCCCACTTCATCTCCAACAACATATTCTTCCTGCAAAGAAAAATAAGTATATGTATAGTTTAAGTTTGGAAATCGAATCAAGTTCAAAAAGAAAACTTCCGCTTCAAGGTGCATGGTTGAGTACATGAAAAACAAAATAGTGTCAGCTTCAAATGGAACTTGCATATTTTTCTGATGGGCTGATGCCATCATTCTAGCAGTTACTAAAAGGAGAATGCGCAATATAATCCAATCCTCACCACGGATTGTAGACATTATTTGACTTTTGGTTTGGTTAAATTATATATGGGAGAAGACCAGTAAATGCTTTCGAGTATAACTAGACAGACCTGGCAGATACTGCACTTTATGTCATCATCACTATCCCCACTACAGCTCAAGTTCTCATCCTTAAGATATGCAGATTGATAGATGCTCGTATGAAGGCATTTTGATATTGCTTCTTCCGTTAGCGCAGTGCTCACCGTACCCATCCTCTCCTCCAGAGCTAATAATTCCTGCCATGATGCAAAGTAAAGTTCTATAAAGCAAGCTAGTTAACATGTTTTCTTAGACAGCATTACTTTCAAAAGCTATTAAGAAACAAATTACATGACTTAATTAGTAATTTCATCAGCATAGGAAGAATTAAAGTAAAGCTACGAGTGAGAAAAAAGTTCCGTCTCAATGGCACAATTATTATAACATAGCAACACACCTCATAGGACATGTTATCAATATCCAGTCTCATTTCTCGATGCTGATCATAAAAGTTTATGCCATTAAGGAGCAAATTGGTCTCCAGAACAAGTAATTGCTGCAAAACAAAGACAAGGTTTTAAGAAGAGACAAGATGATGGAATAATAAACTTAAAAATTGACTACCTCATATGATAACTCCTCATCTTGCTCAATCCTCTCAAGTGCCAGCAGTACCTACACAATATTACAAAACAACAGTATTACACGTGGAGCTTCAACAAACATCATGTAAAATAAGCTTATATTGGTTCATTTCTCCCCTTATCCGAACAAAAAACTCTGACCCCACACAAAGAAAACCATCTTGAAATATTATACAAAGTTCATCTAAGAGACCTCATGCTTTTACTCCCTGAAACTTCTGAAATAAAGGAGACGACTTCACACAAAAGCAAATGTAATAGTCACCATTGTATTATGGACAACCATACCTCTGCAATACCATCAATGTTGTACCGCCCAAAGTTATCACGATTTATTAATGAGCCGGAAATCCCAACTTCTGAAGGACTACCAGGCATAAGACCATGCAAGCCTCCACTGCTACTACCTGGTCGGCTGTAAGAACTTCGGCGACCCGAGAGAGTTTCTGCAGAAAATTGAGGAAATGAAGTAGAAGCATTTAGATCAATGGGTGTATCAGATTCACGGACTCTTGGTATCACAACAGGGGACTCGCTTGGTGCTAATCTATTTCCATTCCCTTGATTAGAGAGCCTTGCCCGGTTGTTGCTATTGGTTGCTCTTCTAGTTCTAACCGAAGTAACTCCATTATCCCTATTAGGAGGCCAATTTCTGGCTCGTCTTGAATCATAGATTGATATACCAGTGTTAGAACTCAGATTCCGTAACTCAGATGATGGTTCACTTGTCTTTTTCCCTCTAGAGGAGGAACTACTTTCTTCATCCGAATTTCTCTTTTTAACAATATATTTTCTCCTACTAAAGCTTGAGTCTGATGTTGAACTACTACTAGAGGGGATGACATCAGATATTGAGTTGCATGTTATATTTCTCAAGTGATGTCTGCTTGTATTAGCAGATGTTGCTTGGCTGGTATTTCTGGATCCCAAAGGCATGGAGGAACCAACAAAAGCATCTCGGCCACCCAATCCAGATCTCTGATGGAAGCTCCTACGAGATCTTGTATTAGCTGCTACACTAGAGCTTCCTTCTTCCATCAAAATTACCTCTCTCGAATCAGAATCTTCAGATTCAGGGTGAAGCCCTCTTTGAATTTTTCCAGGCGGGGCTATGAGTTCTGAAACATCTGGCTCATCATTAACACTACTAGTTTCAGATGAATCAATTTCAAGTGGAGAAGGAAACTTTTTCCTGGTGTTTGTGGAGGATTTTCTTGCATTGCTGACTGCTGAGCAAGTCCTTGAGGAACTGCCAATTATTTCCTTCCCACTAGAAGAAGGACGAAATGAAGGCCTGGAAGATTTGGCTTTCTCTGAGCAGCCAATTTGTGTACCTTTTGTGGAGTTTAGTCTGCTACTGCATCCAATTCGGCTGCAAAACTGATGGTTTCTGTCTCTATTATTGATGGTATCCCTCAAAACAAGACTGGAACTCTTTTTAGAGACAACAAGCCTGTCGCCAGCTCGTTTACCAGAATATCCATCCATGTATCCGCCAAGAGTCTCTTAAATCTGAAACAAACATAACACATAAATTAATTCAGATCATTAAAGCCTTCCACTACACCATATGCATAAATTAAAAATGAAAGGTTATCTCTTGTTCTTTAAAGGGAGGAAATTTACATGGTTTTAAACACACAAAAAAAAAGAACTACTTCCAGGCACACACTAGTTCATATAATGGTGCCTTATCATAATTCAATGGATTCACAATATTGACCAAAGAGAAGAAGGCAATCCATTGTCTG
This sequence comes from Ailanthus altissimus, assembly GCA_946807835.1. NCBI lineage: Eukaryota > Viridiplantae > Streptophyta > Magnoliopsida > Sapindales > Simaroubaceae > Ailanthus > Ailanthus altissimus. Next base: position 34,161,210 of record OX327686.1, on the reverse strand, counting down.
TCACTCCAACTCAGAAAATTTTTGACATGCTGTGGATAAACATTTTACGTCCTAATAAATCATCAACAAGCCATGTAGCCTTAACTAGGCAAAATACCAGCTGAGACATGAACCAATTTACGTCCGAACACTTGTAGATAAACCACCATGTGATGATGCTTTCTTCCACAAACATAAAACTCTATTCACAGATGTTATGCCTCAAATCAATACTTTTATACAAAAATTCAACTTTTTTTTTTAAATATTATTTTATAATATAATTTTTTTGTCAAATAAAATTTGTGAATAACTGCAGAAAAGATTCTTTAATGGCCAATGCAATCTATAGACTATACATGCCAAAATCATCACTGCATACACAGTACCAGGCAAGTGCTAAACTGGCTGCTGTCATGACACAATTAACAACAATTAGGATTATACCATATCAAAATACAGAACACTTCCTAAAAAACACACCACACTTACAAATATTTCTTGAAGAAGTATGATATGCATGGATTCCTCTAACTTACAAGAGAAAAGCACCGTAACCAGGTCAAGCTTCACACAACAAAAGGATCAACAACCATCTCTATTTGTCCAAAGTTTTATCTCACAACTTCCCATAGAAACCTATATCCTTTTTCTTCCCCAAAGAAAAATACAATAATCAAAAGCCAAGGTTTTTTTTTTTTTTTCTAAACTCTACTACCCAGTACAAAATTAGTCAAATTGCATAACAAACTCCTTTGACAAAATCCACAAATAAAAAAGAGGTCAAGTAACAACAGAAGTAACAAATTTCAAAGATACGAGTGACTAAAAAAAGGCTTGAAAGAGAAAAATAAATAGCAAGTACCTCAGTTATGAACGGATAAAACCAAACCCATAAAAAGAAATAGTACTAATAGTTTCATTTCATCTTCTGTCAAGAACATAAAAAGCAAGAGATGATCCATATGGCCTCATGGGTAATATTTAGATCCCAAGAAAAGTGAGTTTCTTTTCCTTTTTTTTTTTAACTTTTGTGAAGGCCAAAGCTTTTACTTGAATTACTCACAATCTTTGTATTTTTTTTCCTAAAAATAAACAAACAAAAGATAAAAAAATGTGTCTTTCTCCGTGATTAACGGGCTGAAAAAGCTGATCACCAAATAAAGTAAATAAATTACTGCTACAAAAATAAAATCTGAACGTCAAAATTAACAGGAATACAATCAAAATTGAATAGCTCACATTCAAACTCAATAACATAACACATGTTTTCTTCAAAAAAAAAAAATACCCACATCAAGAAACTTAAGAAACGAATATATTTAATTATAGGCTACGTTATAAAGTAACAAAAGATTCAAGATTCTTCTTTTTACCGTTCGTTGGTTTTGCTTCCTCTTGTCTTTGAATTGAACACAGATAAACTCAGCTACGTGTTTGGTTTTTTTTTGGTTGGTTTTCAGAGAGAACCACAACAGAACTCAGCCTCCAAAACGTGTGTTAAGATCCAGTGCGATAAGAATTTGCTTATGTGAAATGTCTATAACCTTATTATATAATTATAATATATTTATTATATAAATTTAAGAAATTCCAGATTAATCGTTAATTTAATTGTACTGGAAAATGGAAGAAAATAAATTTTAATTAGAAGCTTTCGCAACAAACGGCGCCGTCCTAACGGCGAAAGGGCGTTTGGTGAGATCTGGGCCGTCGGTTCTGGGGTTTGGATAGTCAATGATCGACGGCGGATGAAGACCCGTGAGGTTATAGTATCCATATACGACATATGCTTATTTTTTTCAGACTGATTAAAAGGACCCCCCCCTGTTTGGGACCCACGATACATCTAACAGCAGCCGCCTAACCTTAATTTAATTTATTTGTATTATTTATTTATTTCTCTCTTTTCTTCTTTGGTTAATTAAGTTTTTTCTTTTTTTGAAGGGTTCTTTGGTTAATTAAGTTAAATTAAGGATTTTGGGATTATATTTTGAAGTTTCTTTGAACTCTTACTCGACGTCAAAGCGCGTGGTTCGCACGCGATTTTAGTTGATAGAGATGGGCTTTAATTTCTTGAATTGACCTATGATTATGCTCTTTGTTCTTCTCTTTTTGCAACCTATTCTTTCAATTTCATTAGCTTTTTTTTCCCTTTAATTTCATTTAAAATTTGTGGCTTGCATTTTTCTGATGTAATCCGTATATTATTTATGATTTTATGTGACTAATATTAATTAAAAAATTTGCATTTTTCTGATGTAATCCGTATATTATTTATGATTTTATGTGACTAATATTAATTAAAAAATTTATCTTGAAATTTTTTTTGGTTCATACTAATTATACATAAAATAACGTCTACATCATTAAAGTAACACCTCTTTAAAAATTTTAATATTATTATCTCATTTAAAAAAAATATATGTCATCCAATACTATATCCTATATAATTTGGTATTATATCAGATATTTATTAGTACAAAGATTAAAAAATAATTGAGATAAAATTTTATTTTCATATTAATACATGTCTAAAGATAAATTTTATAAAAATAGTGTAAACTCCTACAAAAATAAAAGAATTATTACACTACTTAATATCCATTAAAAATTTAAACGTTCTTTTCTCAAGTCAAGAAGATACACTCAATTGAAAGCTTACCGTTAGGGTAAGCACCAAAAATACATGTAATTTATTAAATTTGTAATAAGTTACAATGTGTATTTTACTTGTGCTATTTTATGAAATAAACTTTAATTAATGGGAGTGAGAAGGTTGTTTAGAAGGGCGATTTGGTCCGAACAAACTTGAGTGAGCGCCACGCACTTTAAAAGCATTGGGTCCAGCGTCGCTTTCCTTTACTACCCAATTGCCGATGGCCATCAACAATTTATAATTTTTTTTATTAATTTTTTATATTAATTTTTTATTTTCCAATTTCTCCACGAACTTACAAAAGACTCATCACATAAATTCATAATAAAAACAAATTAAAATACATATTTGGTTTTTGATTACGACCTTTTCCTCGCACGTCTATCTTCTTCTCCTTATTTCCTTTTATTATTTTAACAATAATTATATGCAAAATTACTATATTAACCCCCAAAATCCTTAATTTTTATAATAATGTATCTAAATTTTTGTTACGGTAAATTAACCACGAGTAGGTTTCAAGGATACACGTGGAAATAATTCTACCTCTTTGCTTATATTTTTGAATTGATTGATAATACGGGTGGCAAATTGTGACAAGTCAACCAATCAATTTTTTTTCTTTTTTTTTTTCTCAAGGTAAATTTATTGTAATAATTATTTAAGAAAATTGAATTCAAAACTTTAATATAATCGAGAGATTTGATTATTATTTAAAATGCATTTATGATCAACAAAAAAAAGATCATATTCAATTTAACTTAATTGTATAAAACATTTACTTATAAAATTATTATAACTAAAATAGAAAAGTGCCTTAGTACTATGGGGAGCTATTTTTTTCTTTAATTACCCAAAAAGAGATATTAAAATAAAATTGATTGAAGCTCAATAATTAACTTCTATTCATAGTACAATTATCTAGCTCCTAAAAATGGCTTAGACATCATTGAACAAATATTCGTTGCTGATTTTGTGAAAGCAAAGAAATTAAGGGAGACCAAACATCTTTGGAAGGGCATCGAAGCATGATTAATCTAATAATAATAATGGATGTTAAAGTTTCCAAAAAACAATTAGTTGGGACAAGTGCTTTTCCTCGAAAGCATTGATTAATTAGATGGCCAAAGTTGCCCATTAAAAGCACTTTTTATGTGCATCAATGGTGTCTGCTCCTTGTGTTTTGAAGCTTATATATCAAGATTTTAATAATAATCAACATTTCAATTGTACAATTTAGGAAAATAAAACCATAGTGGGAGGACCCCAAATCCCATAAAATAGAATATTTAAAGAAGAAAAAGAAACCTAATTTTTTATACATAATGATATTAAATTCAAAGTAAAATAATAATATAATAATAATTAAAAAAATGAAAATTAACTAAATTTAGCTTGCATGTCTGCCAAATGTAAGCACAATCGAGGACCAAGTTCCCCACCAATACCACCTTACTATGATGTAATTGTATTATGTTTTCATCTTCTTGTTTGCTAATGAAAATAAAAGATAAGGTTTGATCATATAATAATATTTGATTATTGATAACAAGATGTGGGTTATGACATAAACTTATATGTGTGAAAATGTAGGCAATTATTAATTAATTAGTCATAAGAAGAGATTGTGGGCAAGTTGGCTTAATCCACCGAAAAGGGAAAATGGGTTTTGGTGGAAGTGTGAATTGGGCAAAAGCTCTTACAGAAGCAGCCAACTCGAAAGTGCTTTTCGTGGGGTGTTGCCAGAAGCAACTTGTTGATTGTAAGGTTTGGTATTTTCCGAATTCTATTGGCTTGGAAGTGGAAAGAGGATGATGTAACTTGTTCAACTGAAACACGAATTTTCGGGTTTCACAACTTATTGCTTTTCGAAAATCAAAATCACAATTCCTCAAAACGTTTGTTTCAATCGGGGAAAGAATGAAATTTGTGTTCAATGCTATGAAAATGATCAACTAGTAGTCGTTTTAAGACGGAAACCCCTTTTTTTCATTATTAAAAATAGAGTATTTAAATACACTATATACTTGTTTTATTGATAAAATTTGTGTACTATTAAATTTTTTTAGACTTGAAACTTACATTACAATTTTTGTACTTACATTATAATATTTGTACTTGTATTAAAAAAAGAGTATTTAAATTTGAAACTTTAAAAATTAATTAATATATATATATATATATCAAATTAGATTAGATATAGTTGACTGTTAAGAAAACAATATTATTAGCTTTTGTTGATATTGTAAGTTGAAAAAAGGTTAATTATCCGGCATTTTACTCATTAATTAATTATCAAATTAGAGATCACAAGAAGAGATCAAATTCTATGTTGATAAAGGATTACTTTACAATACTTTAATTCAACAATTTAAATTAATTTTGGTATTAATAGTGAGATCATTTATATTCATTAAATTTAATTTTTTTATTTAATTCAATAATTTAAATTAATTTTGATATTATCCTGTAACCGGTTGGTAGCATGGCTCGGTTTAGCCGGCAATGGACTTGCTTATGGGTCAAAATCTGTAATCAGAATATCATAGAAGAACTTGTTGACAAAAGGCAAATGCAATAACCTTAGTCCTTCCCACGTAAATAATTAACTGGACAATCGTATCTTATCATACAACCCAAATTCAGACACACATAATTTCCAAAGGCATATAGAATTTTAGAATATGGAATCATCTCATAATCAATTTATGTATATATATTCTTTTAATAACGATGTGAAGAGCAGTTTGCGTGAGTACCAAAGAAAATTTAATTTTTAAAAAACTGTCTTATAATTATCGAATAATTGAAAAGGTCAAACCATATCTCCTCCACAAGTATCGGATTTGTTTGCTTGACGATCACAAATCACAATCTTGAGGTTTCAAAGTTGAGCATCATCACCATCACCACCACCACCATCACCATCACCATTATCATTATTGCAATTTGCCACCATTGAGTTTTGCGCAATTCAAGCTCCTTGTATCATCCTTAAAAAAACCCATATAATTTTTTAAAAAATAAATAAATAAATAAATTTGTTGGGTTCTTGTTTCCTTCATATACTCATATTTCATTCCCATTTTTCTTTCCTTGATTCAATTCCCATTCTCTTACTCCTTCCATGAATTTCTTTTTCTTTTGATCAAGGTAAGTTACTTCACATATTATATATCTTCGATTCAACTCTTTTTTTTCTTTTTTTTCACATATATTCTATTAGTTTTCAATATTATTGCTTCATTTGCCTGCCCCAAAAATGATGTAGTGAAGAGAAATCGAAATCTTTCCGTTGTATAATAATTTCCCTTCTAGGGTTTCGTACGCAACCAATAAGAATTTCTTTTTGTTCTTAGAAATTTGTCTATATATATATGTGATTTTTAAAAAAATGGGTGTTTTTGAGTTGCTGTATATGTCATATATTTTCTGTCTTTATAGATGGTTACTTAACTAGAGAATAAATTTGATGTCATAGAAACAATGCATACGGCATAAGCATTAATGATTAATGTTTCTTGAAAACATAGAAAAAATTATCATTTGGAAATAACCAAAATGGTTAAGCTTAGGAATATTGCTTCAAACAATTGCATTTGTATTCATTTAAGACATAGTTCTTACATTAATAATTATAACCCAATTTTCCTTGAAACTACATAATCTTAATGACATAATTATTAACATAAGCACAATTGAGATTAGAGGTTAATTAGTCTAGTTTTTTTCATGGAAGATGAAGCTAACTACAAAGGGAAATTCTCCAATCTGATTATGAATTAAGCTCTTAATTAAAATTTCCAGGTTCTATAAAATATTTCCTTGGGAATATTAATGGCAACAACAGCAAGAACAAAGGATTTTGCTTTGGGGAAGGAGAGAAAAGGCACATCCCCTTCAAAATCTCAAACAACTCACAGCCAAAGAAGTGGCAGCAGGCAATCCAGCTCTTGTACTAGTACTGATAAAGAAAAATCAAGTACCCCATCAGAGAATAAGCACATTCCAAACTATCTTAGACCGACAATAGCTTCTAGCAATGATGCTTCGAGGCTTGGGAATAAAAATAGCAATGAGGATAACCAAAAGCTTCTCAGAAGGAGATCATTTGACAAGCCTCCTTCAGCTTCTCCTAGAGGACAAAAAGCACTTATCTCTCCGGCTCGTCGAGATCATAGAGCAAGTCCAGGAAGTCCAGCTCCAGCAGTTCCTCGAGAGAAGAAATTAACAGTTCGATCTTCATCCTTCTCAGGTAAAACCATAGTTTCATCACTGAAGCCTGTGCCGGATGCTAGGGCTTCTAAAACGCCCAAGCCTGTAAAACAGCCTTTTTTTGCTAAGAACCCTAAGAAGAGCTTAACTTCCCTTAGCAAGAAGGAGAGTAATAATAATAATAATAATAATAATAATAACGCTTCTAGTTCAACAAAGGCTTCCAGTAGTCATGATACAGCAAGAACATTATTGGAGCACGAAGCTAAGCAGGAAGAAAAGGAAGCCGTGGTCCATGAAGTTGAAGAGAAACTTAAGGGTGAGAGTGAGAATCAAATAGTTCATGCTCAACATGTACCCAAATCCGAAAATGGCGAGGATATTGATTCGCTATTTACTGAAGTACTTCACGGTGGTGAAGATGAGAAGATTAACTCTAGTGACATTTCCACATGTACTTCAGAAGATCTCACTGTGGCCCCATCTCCCCAGCTGATCATTGAAGAAACTGATAATCATCATCATGATCATGAAAACACATCAGTACATGAAGTAAAATCAAATACCGAACAAAAAGAGAAAGAGAATGTGATCAGCAAAAGTGAGAGCTGCATTGATAATACTCCCCCAGAAGAGGTTGTCATAGAGGAGGTGAAGGCGATAGGAGAAGATCAGAGCAATGAAACTGATCAAGAAAACCCAATCTCTAGTGAAGGAATTGGAGATGATCAGAACAAGGTTGAAGAAGGATCCGATGGGGTTAAGGCAGAGGAAGCAGTGCAAGAATTGGAGGGAGGTGGTGATGATCATCATCATCATGATCAATTAGAAGAAGCAAAACAAGAACAAGATCAGGCAGCAAATGCTGTGTCAATAAAGAGGCAAGGCGGGCAAGGGAATAAGGAGTTACCACCTGCATACAATGATGTGATCGAAGAGACTGCTAGTAAGCTACTGGAGAAGAGGAAGAACAAGGTGAAAGCACTAGTTGGAGCATTTGAGACTGTCATTGATTATGAGTCTGGAGCATCCAAAGAAAGCCCCAAGGATCATTAAATAAATTAATTAGTTAGAGTACTAAACAAAATTAATTATATATGAAACCCTAATATTTTTAGATCATTTGGCACATTGATTTTACGCTGTTGAACAATCTTTTCTAGTTCACCATCTCAAGAGAACAGTCGTATAAGCTGAACATTAATCTTTGTAACAGTTTGTTGAAATTGTTGTATAAAATTTGTTTAATTTCTTTGTTGTGTTACAATATTGGAAGCAACGTACACGTTGCATTTTCGACTAACATTAATATGGAAGTATTAATATTGTGCTAAACTCAATAAAATACAAATATTTATAATATAAAATCAGTAAATAACATTATTTAAATTTTATTTGCATATTAAAAAGATTTTTTTTAAAAAATAACCAAAATATGGGGGCCTTAATTTTTTTAGCCAATATTTTAATTTTTTAATTTTTTTAACCAAACAAATCACTTTTTGATAAAAATATTCTTTCATTGTATAAACAATATTCACTATAATAAACAATACCTGCTACAAATTTAATTTTATTTATTTATAATTTTATTTTACTTAAAATTATATTTATCCAAATTTAAATTTGTATTTATTTATTAAAATTATATTTATTTTATTTTATTATATTATTTGTTCATTATTTAATTTAATTACGTTATTACAAAAATTAAATAAATATGTAGTTAAAATAAAGTAAATAAATTATATAATTAATTTAAATAATTAACAAATAATATACTAAAATAAAATAAATATAATGTTAATATATAAACTTTTTAATAAATAATATAAATTAATTATATATAAAATAAATAAAATAATAATAAAAATTAAAAATAAAATATTTACTATAAAAAATAATATGTAAAAATAAAATAAAAATATTATAATAAATAATAAAATTAAAAAGGAAAAAGTCTATTTTTTATTGCACCCAAATATGGGTGTGATATATTTTTATTGTGCCCATATATGGGTGCAATAAATTTTTATTGTGTTTATATAAGATTTTTATCACCCGCACATATTTTTTTTCTTAATATACAGTATCTATTACAATGAGTAGTATTGCTACAGTGTAATTAGTTTGCTATAATAATTTTTATTCAAAATTAAATATTTTTTGTTTATTAAAATTATATTTATTTTAATCATATTATTACAAAAATTACATAAATAATATAATTATTTAATGTAGTTAAACTAAACTAAATAAATACAATAAATAAAAAATAATTTTCATAAATAAATACAAACTTAATTGTATTTTTTATTAAAATTATATTTATTATATTTATTTATAATTAAATAAAATAAATAAAATTTTAAATAATTATATTTAATTATTTATGAATAATATAAATTAATTATGTTATATATAATAAAATAAAATTATAAAAAATTTGTCACGCCCATGTGGGTACGATTAAAAATATAGACTTTTTTAAAATTTTATTATCAATTATAATATTTTATTAAATATTTACTTTTTATTAGTATTTTATTTATTTATATAATTAATTTATATTATTTATTAAAAAATTAGTATATTAAAATTATATTTAATTATATTATTTGTTAATTATTTATATTGATTATATTATTTATTTAGTTTAGTTTAAGTACATATTTATTTAAATTTTGTAATAACATGATTAAATTAAATTATTAATAAATAATGTAATAAAATAAATATAATTTTAATAAATAAATACAAATTTAAATTTGAATAAATATGATTTTTAAGTAAAATATAATTATAAATAAATTAGTTATAAAATTTAATTTAATTTAAAAAATCATTGTAACAGATATTGTTTATTATAGCGATGCTGTTTAAACCATGAAAGAATACATTTGTCCAAAAATAATTTGATTGGCTTAAAAAAATTTAAAAATTAAATGGTGATTAAAAAAATTAAATCTCTTTAATTTTGATTATTTTAAAAAATTTTGAAAAAACCACTTTATTGAAAAAAAAATATGTACTATAATATCTTCTTGAGCATAAGAATACCAAAATATGATGATCTACAGATACTGAAACAAACACTTGAATTTCATAGCCAAAAAAATACAATTCATCTCATTCTCAGCAAATCCTGCATCAAAATTTAAACTAGTTTTTAAAAGGAAAAAAAATTCAGGAAGCAATTCAAACAAATATTTATTGCTCGCAGTGTCTTCAACCTTGCTACGAGTCAAAACTATTGCCACCATGGTAACGTAGCTCCAAAGAAACCTGTCGTTCATACAAAAGCCGGCGGCGAAAATTAGTTATAAAAACGTCTGCCCGCCGATCAATATCATCTTGGTCAGTATGATCATAACTGTAACTTCTCGTTCTTTGAAGTGCTCGCGCACGAACCGAACTACTACCCTCGTCAGATTCTTTATCAACTGTGCAATGCTGCAATCCCAATCGATCGCTAAAGCTCCATGAACGCCTATCAATAGAATTCTTAACACCACCGGCGGCACCGCCACAGATTGATGAAGCTAAGCGCCATTTGGTCTTCCTCAAAAGACGTAGTAAAAATTTTAGCTTCTTCATTACACTCTTCAGTGACCAGCCTTGAATTTGATGTTTGCCCATTTGGATGTTTTTGAAAATGATTGGATGCTGAAATTGAGATTACGGTTTTGTTATTTATAAAGGATCGAACGAGGCCGAGGGCTTTGTTAGTTTTTTAGAGGGAGAAAATTCTCGGACAAGTAACACGTACAAAGCGTGTAAGAAAATGAGTAGTGAGATAAAACGGAGGCGAAACAGCAAGTTACGCGGTGGTTTCATGGAAGAACATGAGTAGGGAAATGCTAGAATGACGAGGATGTCACAGCTGATCTTAATAAGGATTGGACTGTTCTTGTTAGTAAGGTCACAGCTGTCACACTAGTGCGGCAGTGCCCTTTTGTTCCAAACTTTTGGTCAGACGTCTTATAGATTTAACACTTGTTGACTAAGTTTTCAACTGGTAAAAATTTGTCCAGAAATGTCATAGTGACGAAATATTAGGGCATATTCGTAATCTTTATTTTTTGGCTTAATTTTAAAAATTACATTAACCGAAATATCAAGTAAATATACACATTTCACTTCGAAGCAAATGTTTATCACTCACTCACGTATTTATAATTTTTACTAGTTTACAACAATTTTAAGTTAAAACTTTCATCATTTTAATTCTGAAAATACCCCTAATTTTTAAAAATTAAGGACATTACCACTTTCAATTTGATAAAATCTAAGGACACTAGCAATCAGTGACGAACCTAGCACATGGGGGCTTAGCCAAAGTGGCAAGCCCCCCTTGTAGGTGCACCCCCCTGACCAGAGGTCAGGGGTTCGAGTTCCTCCTCCCAATATTGTAATAGTATAGTATACATTCAAAAAAAAAAAAAAAAATCAGTGACGAACCTAAGAAGGGCCTAGGGGGTATGTCCCTCCCAAACCCAAATTTTTTTAAAATTTAATAATAATTTTTACAATTTATATTTTTTTAAATATTTTTTTAATTTGGTCTTTTAAAAATTTTGAATTTAACTAAAATTTTAAAATAATTAAACTCTATTTTTATATAATTTTTAATTTTAATATTTAATCTCACCATAAACTTTATTCTATAAAAATTATAAAAAAATAAATTTTTTCAAATTAAATTTTGATTAGAAATTGAAGAACGAGAGAAGGTAGAAAAAATTAAAGACGACTTTGGTCAAAATTAGGTCTGAACCTTGAAGTTAAGCCATACTAAAATTAGATTTCTAATTGATTTCTACATGTAATATCAGTGTAAGTGTAAATAAAATATTAATATTAAAGTAGAAGAAAAAAATATTAATGTTGAATACAAGAGAATGTTCATTTTGATGCAATCCAAGAGCAACAAAATTCCTAAATAAGTTGTAGTTTATTACGTTTGTAAATGACTTTATTTAATTGGAGTTTTATTCAAATTTACTTTATGTTTTTGTATTTTATTAATTATTTAAGTCGTATTTTTAATTTTATAAAATGTTTTATTTTAATAAATTTAAGATAATTAATTATTAATATAAATATATGTTTTTCTTTTGTAACGCTATAATAAACTTATTAGTCGAGAGAGAATTTTTATAAAATAAATAAATATTTTATAGAAAAAAAAATGACGACCAAGGCGTTGGAAAAAAAATACATCTAAATTTTGTGATTTTGTTATCTTTATAACAATCTATTATCCTTTTTTGTGCTCAAACGCCTTCTTCAACTAGGATTATTAATTTATATTTTTTATTTTCTTTTTTTTAATATATTAGATATTTTTTCTTTGTTTTTGTTGAGTAAAATTATTTTAAACATTATTCAACTCTATATTAAAATATATATTATGAAATATTTCATAATATAAAAATTATTAACAAAAAATAAATAAATACAGAGAAATATTAAAAAAATATATAACCTCACTTTAAATATAAGTAGGTATGCCATTGAGCATTGTCTTAAAATCAAATAACCATCTCTCAAATGATAGTAACAAATCTATATGATTTCAAAATTCAACCTTATATTTACATTCACTTTTCTTGATAAACACAACTATCAAAATATCATATCAAATTTTTATTGTCAAAATTATTTAAAATACAATATAAAAAAATATATTTTTTTAAAGTATATACATATATACATAAAATATTTTTCTTTTCTTTTCTTTTCTTCACCCACATAGACACTAACAAAACTACTTTTTCCTTCTATTTTTTTCTTTCACAAATATTAGCACTCTTTATATAGCAAAAATATGTCGAAATAATAAGAATAATTTAATATATAGTAACTTCATAATATTATTATAAATAAATATTATAACTCTCAAATATTTAAGTTAGGTTTAATGACTAATTTTAATATATTATAACTACTATATAATAGTAATTTATAACTTATAAATTACCACATGAAAATTATATTTAAAAAATATAATTTATTAAATATTTAAAAGGTTTTAGAAAAAATTTCTCTAATAGTTCTCTTTCATTATGTATAAATTTTTTATTATTCAATCATGAAAGAATACTCTTGATTTGAATTATTCTTATTATTTTTCAAATTTTAACAAATTAATAAGATCTAACAACCTAAATTTTTCTAATTTTTCAATATTTAATAAGATGTATCTACCTTTCCCTTGCCAACACCACTTAGCTTTTTTTTTTTTATCGCCAAACTCGTGTGGATTGTATGGCATTAAGATTTCTAAACAAGTGAGACTACATAATTTAATTAGTATTCTTATTTATTATTTAGAGTTTTGTTTAAATTTAAATTTAATTTAAGATTAGGCTTTCTTAATTAATTTATTTTATTAACTTAACTATATTAAAATTTTAATATTATAAATTTGTTATTTGATAAATTGAGTTATCTCTTTATGTATTCATAGATAAAGGGGGGCAAGTCGGGACCAAAACGAAACCCAATTGGAATGCTAAAATTTATTTCAATTATGACATATTTTGAGATAGGATGAATTGAGACACGAGAAGAATTCTGAATATGGGTCATTTTTTACACATATTCCTAATTGTTTTAAATTCATATTTTTGACCCAAAAAGCATGGGTTCATTTGTAGCTTATGTCACTGATTGCACTAAATTTATTTTTTGTTGTTTAAAAATTTAGTTTTAAAACTTTTTTAAAAATTTTAATAAGTTTTATTATTGATTTCTTATTTTTGACCTAATTACGTTAAATGTTATAATTTTAATTTTAATTACGTTAATGTTATAATTTTAATTCTAATTTCACTTATATTAAATGTTATATTTCTGATTCTAATTTTAATTTTAACTACATTAAAAGTTATAATTCAAATTTCAATTCTAATTTATATTACGTTATACTTAAATTTTATAATTCTAAATCGACAAATCTAATTTTAATTTTGGTTATGTTAAGTGTTATAATTACGATTACAATTTTACTTCTATTTATGTTAATGTTATAATTCCTATTACAATCTTAATTTCAGTTATATAAAATGTTATAATTCTAATTCCAATTTTAATTATGTCAAGTGTTATAATCCCAATTTCAATTTTAATTCTACTAACGTTAATGTTGTAATTCCTATTCTAACTTTAATTCCACTTACATTAACGTTATAATTCCTATTTAACTATATTAAATGTTATAATTATGACTCCAAATTTAATTCCACTTACATTAATATTATAATTCATATTCTAATTTTAATTTTAACTACATTAAATGTTACAATTCTAATTATAATTATAATTTCAACTATGTTGAATGTTATAATTTCAATTCTAATTTTAATTTCTACTACATTAAACTTAAATATTATAATTTTAAATCAACAAATCTAATTTTATTTTAACATAAATGTTATGTATTATAATTCCGATTCTAATTTTAATTCCACTTATGTTAATATTATAATTATTATTCTATTTTAATTCTAACTACGTTAAATGTTATAATGTCGATTGCAATTATAATTTCAATTACTTTAAATGTAATAATTATAAATAACAAATCTAATTTTAATTTTAATTACGTTAAATTTTATAATTCTAATTATAATTTTAATTACGGTAAATATTATAATTTTAATTTTAATTTCAATTATGCTAAATATTATCATTTTAAATTAAATTCTAATTTCAATTATGTTAAATATTATAATTTTGATTGCAATTTTAATTTTAATTACATTAAATGTCACAATTCCAAATCACATATCAAATTTCAATTTCAATTACATTAAATGTTATAATTTCAAATCGCAAATCCAATTTCAATTTTAATTACGTTAAATATCACAATTTTAATTATAATTTAATTATGTTAAATATTATAATTCTAAATCTCATTCTTATTTTAATTACATTAAATTTTATAATTTTGATTTCAAATCTAATTTCAATTACTTTAAATGTTATAATCCAAATCTAATTTTGATTTTAACTACGTTAAATGTTATAATTTCAAATTCAAATTCTATTACAATTCCAATTCAAATTATAATTTCAATTATGTTAAATGTTATAATCTAAATCTATTTATAATTTCAACTACGTTAAATATTATAATTTAATAATTTCAAATCAAATTTTAATTTTAATTATATTAAATATTATAATTTCAATCTAACTTAATACTGATAATTTAATTAGTGTTCAATATTAATTTGTTTAAATAAAGTCATCAATATAAACTAAGATAAAATATTAAAAAAATAAATTTATTAATTTATTAATTAACTTGTAAATTTATAAAAATTACATTAAATTATCTTATAATTAGCTAATAAAATTCAATCTTTTTTTTTAAATCAGATAAAAAATTTCGGTTCCGAGACGAGACTCAATTCAAGACAAGACCGGGACATTCGAATTCTTCATTTTCGATTTCAAACATGTCCCAAACTTTCGTCCCGTTCCGTCTTGAAAATTTTGACACAGGATGAGACTTTTGGCCAGCCATTGCTTTATAGAAATATTGAATCTATCTCTTCACTTACATATCCATCGCATCAATTTAGTATCATAGCAAGTTGCGCGTACCTCAACGCTAGATACAATTTCCGAGCCAAGAAATACCAACTCACGCCATTTTTTTAATAAAAAAAAGTCGCAAATTAAAAAAAATACATGACTCTTTTACTGACCTAATGCAATGGATGATAGGCGAAGTTCAATTTCTCTTTTCGTCTAAAAACATCCAAAATAAAAAAATAAATGAAATCCATATTAATTTTGACTATAGCGATGAATTTAGGTCATTAAATCTGGTCGATTCATTTAATATAAAAAAACAATAGTAACTCAAATTAAAAATATTTTATAATTAAATAATCATAATAACAAGTTTATTCTAATATTACAAAATATATATATATATTTATATTAACTATTAATTATTTTAAACTTACTCAAATAAGACTTTTTATTGAATTGAAAATACAACTCAAATAATTAATAGAACACTAAAAAGCAAAACAAATTCAAACAATGCTCCCAATTAAATAATTCATAAACTAAGTTAATTAGGAATTTTGTTGCTCTGGGACTGCATCATCATTACTCCAACACCACCATTGCAATTTCTGACTTCTCTCGTAACATGTTAAGAGGCTTAACTGAAAAACTAAAACCGCGTGATTTATTTTAATGGCAATATCTGGGTGTGATCTGGGGAAACATTTTTGGTTATGAGGCCTAATATCACTAGGATTAATTCCAAAAATAAGCTTAAAAGAAAATTAAAATACAAAATCCTGATAGTAACTAACAAAAATGTGACCAAACATTCCAAGCCAGTGTGGAGGTCAAAATTTAAGAATTGGCAATCAACCACTCAGGAACATCTTCATATGAACTTCCTTCCTGGAAGGCTGTGACATTGTCAGTTCCCTGGCCATCTGCGGCACCTCCTTCCTCGGTTAGAAACTGTTTGCTTGAGCCCCCATACAACCGTCTTCTGAATTCCCGACGTGCAGCCCTCTGTGCAAGTTTCATGTCATTAAATTCCTGTTCAAGCTTAGATTCTTCTTCGTGTGTAAAAAATACCACATCCATCTGCCCAAGTTCTTCGTAAAGCTTCTCAATCTTGGCCTTCCAGAGAAGGCCCAATTCATTGTCCATCTTGTGGTAAGGAGTCTTCAGCAGGTACTCATCAATCCCACCTGCCTTGTCTATGCAACGGAGGGCATGAGTGGTGACTTTGACTCTAATGTGGCGATCAAGTGCATAACTAAAAAGTCGCTTCTCCTGGATATTTGGCTTAAAAGTCCTCCTAGTCCTATCATCACCGTCACAAATAATGTCTTTGAGATGAGATAATTATACTTCTTCTTTCGCAAATTAGTGAAGATAATAGAACTGCATATTGCAACCTAGCAAACTTGTTTCAATCACAATAACATGCCACTTCTGTCCTATAAATTGCTTAAACAAAACCCAAGGAAATAAAAAAAATTCAACTACTAGTGCATGTAGACTGTTACACTAGTACTGCAACACAAGATTCCAATTAAAGCTAGCAAACACAATCAGAAACTATAAATATATCAGGTGTCCTTAAAACTTTTTTTATGCGAGATATATGATGCCATCAGATACCTGTCAGACATCCCAACTGCAATAGAGACCTAGCTAACTCAGGTAAAGTATGAAAGGCTTGCGCAGACTACTTGTGAACTAATGATTGTTTGAAATTTAATCTGATTAAAGATATTTCTAGGCAACATCCAACCATGGAAAAAAAATTGAAGATTGCAAATGACCAAATTTACAGACTTCCATTGAAATTGCTTACCTTGACGAATTCAAGAAATCAAATTGTACACTCCATGTACAATTTGAAGCTAGTCAGATACAAGTATCAACAAGCATTGAACTCCAAAACTTACACTGGAAGGACTATAACAAGCATCAATAATCCATTTTAACTAGCTCTTAAATTCAATACAACTTTTGACTCGAATCATATCTTCTTATAAAAAAACAAAGAGGATATATGCCCACCTAATATATATTGTGTAATTGATTCATTTCTAGGACTTTAGGCCCAACTTTAAGCACTCTATGATACTCATAAGTAGATGCCATAGAAAGCAATTTTTCCTTGAACTTAAACACAAACAAACACCTTTTTATAGCAATTGACTCCTCACTTAAAATGTTTTTCGCAAAACCGAGCTCTTCAAAGGTGTAACTCCACCTAGTTTTAGTACACGTTTGATTAATAGAATATCATGGGTACTTCCAATTTATTTCCAAATCCTACTCATTTTGCTTGAGCAAACTTCTAGCAAATCGCTCCAACATGGCCTCCAAATCTTCGCCTACTTATGTACTCAAATATCTCACCTTGTCATATCCACCTTCACACGGTCACTACGATTTGGCGAATTACACCATGCCATCAACACATGACCTACCCCATCCCCACGACTCCAATCAACTCCACAAGAAGCCTTAAACCCCTTTCTTATTATTTATTCTTGCGCCAAATCCATTAGTACAACAAGACCTAGACGAATTGAAGACAAAGAACCGACATCCAGTACTAATTAGCAAGTCTTACATCTATTAAATTCAATTTTTTTATTAAAAAAACATTTACTCAAGCTAAAAATTCCAACACTAATATCTCATTCACGAGTAACATTAATTTTTTTATAAAAAAAAAAACCTTAAAATGTATATCTTTTCAGCAAAAAAAGAAAATTGATAAAAATAAAAGAACAATATAAATAAATAAATTACTTGTTACCGCCATCTTCGCTGACGCGATTGCCGAACTGAATGTGTTTGCCAGCGAAAAGGCCGCGTTTGGCTCGGTTCATTACGATCTTGTTTTTCGGTATGCATTTCTCCAGAGACTCTTTTACTCCTGGGGCCAAGTTGTTCTCTCCGACCTTCTTTATGAGCTTCTTCATCATCTCCTTCCCTCTAAACGCCATGCCGTTTTTGTTTTTTTTTTTCTTTTTTTAGTTTCGAAAGAAAATTTCGTTTACAATTGACGTTTTAAGTGCCGTTTTTCGACGCTCGCTTGGGGAGAAGCTTAGGTTTGGCTCTCCTGTGAACTGCGCTGCGTTTTTGTTTGTACAGTACCTCCGATTGTAGCCCTGTGATTTTGCCACGTCACTGGATTCTAATAATAGCCATTTGATTTGAGTCTTTTTTTTTTTTAAGTTTTTAGCTAATACTGTCTTTAAAAGAGAAAATGTTATTTTAATTTAAATTATTCAAACTTTACCCCTTCCTTAGAAATTTATAAGTTTTATATATAAATTAAAATTTTTGTTGAAATACATGTTCACAAAAATATGATAAAAAAATCTCATCGGAGACAGATCTAATTGATACTAACATCTCTCACGAGACAAGAATAGAAAAATTAAAATTTTAAACATTAACGCCAATTAATTTAATTAATAAAATAATTTTGCACAATTTTTGTATTTGATACATGAAACATGAAACAAAGACAATAATATTATTAATTACTTTTCTCACTAACCCAATAAGAGGAATTGAACTATTAAACGTTTGTGTCAAGATTTGATTTATATTTTGAATTATTTTATAATTCCCAATTGATATCTTAATTTTTATTTATTTCAAATAATATATCAAATAGTCATTAAGTAATAAAATAATATAATGAATAATTTTAAAATTTGTATAATTTTACCACCTAATAATTATTTAACACATTAATTAAAAATATCATTTAAAAATTATAACATTCCTCTAATATTTTATTATAATAATTTAAAAAAAAAATTGAACTTTTAAATCTCTTTCAGGTAGATGAAACTGAGTAACACACTGCATCTTATCAGAACATCTTCGCAATCTTAGAGTAAGATTTTGAAGCAAGAAAAAAACAACCCAATCCAATTCTGATAACTGAGACAATAGACATTGGCAGCCTCACATGGTGATGATTACAACTAGAATAAATTTTGAGCAACTATAACTTGGAAAGACAGATAAATATGCAAAAATATAACGATGCAGATTTATAGCTTCTACAAACACAAAGTTCTTGCCCCCGGCAGCTCCCGGAGTTTTAACAGTTGTTCATAGGTAAAAACTCCGACAGCCCTTGGTCTTGAGCTGTAAGCAGTACTATATAAATTGCGGTATTTTACTACCACCACCATTTTGTACCTATTTTTTTTTCTAATATTAGCTTAATCACATTACCAATAGATGTTGAGGTGGCAACGGATGGAGGTGGACTTCTCATCATGGCTGATAACGGGGCATTCAACTGCACAGCACAAGACAATGAAAAAAATTGTATAAGCTCGTTATTAACTGAGGAATGATCAAGGAATTTATTACTAGCAACCAATGAAATCATTAACAAGAAGAATTTTGATATGCCACATTAGCAAAGTTTTCAGCTAGAAGAGAAATGAATTAAGGGAGTTACAGAATGGTTGCTCATACAACTGAGGAGGTACCTCACTGCAGTCTTCACTGTGCAACAGTCCAACGCAGCTCCCCCAGTCATCTATAATAGGCACAACTAGATCCCTAAACAATTGCATGACCACTTTGCTCAACTCTATGTTACTTTGCAGTGGCCGAGCTTCTTCAAATGACATCATGATCCTCTCAATGGGTTGATCAGGTGAGACCTGAATAGGTATGTACAGTTTTACAATGCATAAGAAATAGTTTAGTTATGGCGTGAAGGCAATCAAGCTTTGGCTTAAGACCACATGTCAAAATCAGCATTTAGCTTAAGAAGAAAAAACAAAATTGTTACCTGAGAAAACTGGTAAGAACTGAACATGGATTTAGAGAATCCCAAGGAGGCCTCTATATGAGCAGCAACCTGCATGACGAAGATACAAAGCATAATCAGGGATATGTTCATGCGTTTCAACTTAAAAACTTTTGCAATTAACTTGTGGAGAAAACAACTGTAGATTCCATCTTGCAAAAATGTCTGTAAGCTTTTCTATAGCCATGTCAACCTGAGAAAGAAACCTTAAATAACATACTGTGCTATCTCTGTCGCGTCCACCAACCACCATGTCAGTGCTGGCTATGAGTACAGGTGAAGAGTGAAGACAAATAATGTCAAGTGCCAACACAACTCAAGTTAAAAGCAAGAGGTAGTCTCTTACTAAAAGGAATAATGCAGTTAAAAGGCCCGAAAGATGAAGATCAAGTGGATCTGGTGCCTGACCATCATTTAGAGCTGCCTCCATGAGAAGATGTCAGATTCTTCTTGAACTTCTGGGATATAGTTCCAGCAGAATCCGGCCACATGCGTTTATGCAGACTTTTGACCATACCATAGTCTCCTCTAGCAGCCAATTCACGCATCAAGGCAACATAGAGGTGGGTTTCGGCTGCAGACCTGGATTTCTACCAGACTGCTATACTATTTCTCCAAATATGCAAAGAGCATCTAGGCATACCTTAGACCAAAAACTAATAAGGGTATGAGAATTCCTGTTCAGTTATAAACAGATATAAACAAAGCCTTGCTTCCACTTCAAATATAAATTTAGATAACAGAAAGCATGTATATATATGGAAGAAAAGGCAACTTCCTGTACATAGGCAGATATACAAATTATTGTTCTTTTGAAATCCAACCAAATACTACTGAAATTTCGAATACAATAGAATTGATGTCAGATAGAAATTCAATTAAATTAATAACTATTATTCATATACATGCCACTTGATTACCATGGTGAGCTAACATATGACTAAAGATTTCAGATCTGAAATTGGCTTGCAAACATATGATTGATTTCTGATCCACAAAACAACCAACTATAATTGCAAACTTCTGAAACAAAGTCCAGATGTAATGTACCCTTAATTGAACCGCAACTTAGCAACGCATCAACAACTGCAGTGAATGCAGTTCGATCAGGAAACAAGTTATGATATGATTTCATCTTGAGTACAAATTTCAGAACTGATTGCAGATCCTTGGCAAGCCCAAAGCCCAAAAAATAAAAGGAAACAAAAGGACTGCCTCAAAACTTTGCTCACCAAAAGAAAGCCTGAATTTCTAGTTCACCCTCAAGAGAGAGCTCAAGATTCTCGTTAATCAATATAAATTTATAGTCACCAGTTGACAAAAGAAGAAGATTTGAAAGTATATCAGATTCACAGTAGGGTACACGTTATTTACATTTTTATACAGGGTAATTCCACTATGCAATAACTTCTGATAATATTATGATATGTGCAAAAGAGTCACTTTAGTCAAAAGTTACTTCCATTTTCAGTTGTTAATAGTTATTGTTATATAAAGCTAATGTGGCTTTTGATTTGTGACATGGAGTCGGTTGACCCAAAAGAGGTTAGAGTTATCTGATTTGTAGTTAACTTGGTAGTTTTATATCTTACGTCTGTTTCAAGTTGTTGCAGTTATCTTTGTGTGTATAGATATTATGCTAGATGAATGAGAGGGGAACATAAGAAATTGTCCAAATTACCTGTCTTTGAACTGGAGAGTAGTTCTCTCAAACTAACCTACTCTTTTCTTTCAAATTTCCTTCTTTATCTCCTTATCTTTGTTAGTATTATATTACTATAATTGTTTCAAGCATATTTTGGCAGTTGTTCCATGAACACAACTTTTACAAAGTTCCCATTCATCTAATCATACAAGCAGGAAAAGAATTAAAAAGACAACAGACCTTTAGTAACATGGTGTAAGTGAAGACATCAGGGTGAAAATCATCATGGCCATGTTTCCGTGCTTTGACCTGTTTTTAAGAAAAAAATAATTAAAGGCAATAATTTAAGAATACTAATCCAGTTCCTGTTCCATTTAAAAATATTTAGCGGCACAAAACTGGCCTTTCAAATTAATGCTCGCAACCTCCAGTTGCTTGTAGAAAGACATTGCAAAATCCAACTTCTCTGTCTTGACATAAGCTGAGATTAGAGTGTTATAGGTGGGCCTCTCAGGCTCTAACCCTAGATGTAACATCTCATCATGCAGAACCTTTGCCACCTCAGGACTGCCTGAATTTATATGTCCCTGAAAGTGGTAAAAGAATAATCCGTCAACAAAAAAATCACTCTCCAATAGTAGATATTTGCAGCTACCTAGCACAATACCATGTACAATTGCTAAAAGCCAACAAACATAGTATTGAAGTGCATTTGAGAACACCAGAGGCATTGCCAAAAGTGCTTTCAAATAATTCTGTAGCCCTATGCTTTATTTCTATTCTATAGTGTTTTGAGGAAATAAATATAAGAATTTCAAAACCATACAAACATGTGGGTTGTTTTCTGGAAAAGCACTTTCTAGAAAGACAAGTACTCCCAAGCCTATACTAAATTTGCAATTTGTAATTGTTTCAAGTAGCCATAAGACAGAGCAGGACCTTCATTAATAGATTGTACAATAAGGCTGAAGGACTGCCGCCTTCACAAAGCAGAAAACCATATCGTGCAAGAAGACCATTAGCATGGTGTAGATCTCCAGAACTACAGCAATGCATGAACTGCATTATCAGTGAGCATGAATTCGAAGCTCAGATCAACACACCCGAAGCATACAAGAGCCAGCATTTAAAACATATCAATACCCCATTAATAATTGTTGAAGCGGAAGCATACAAACAAGCAAAAAAATTCACCCAAGTAATATAATAATGCAGAACAAGTTACTAAAAAATAAATAGAGAAATGGGTAGAAGAATAACACACAAAGAATTACGTGGTTCAGCAACTTGCCTACGTCCACGGCGGATCAAGATCACATTCTTCTCTTATTATGAATCACAAGGCACTCACAAAGTATGCTTTTTACAAGAAATATCACAAAGAAAACTCTCTCTCTCACTTTAGGGATTTTCACTCACAAATAACCACTAAAATCTCTGATTTATCACAAAAATTGTCAAGATGTTTAGTTGATCACAAAGATGTGTTTACAAGCCAATTGATAGCCTTTATATAAGTTTTGGGACGACCTAGGTTTACCCTATAAGTGTGGGAGTCGTATTAGGGAGTCCTAAAACGAGTGGGAGACGAAATAAGGAAGTTTCCTTATTTTGGGATACTGTTCCCGTCTCCAGCGCCGCGGCGCTGGGATCTCATCGCGGCGGCACTGGCTTTCTAGCGCTCAGGTTCTGGACTGGGCACCGCAGCGCTCACGCCTAGTCGCCGCGGCGCTGGCGCCTGGTGTGCCCTTCTTCATTTTTCGCCTCTTTCTTCGATCCGTGCGCACCCTACGCACTTGGCTTGATCTCCAAATCATATTTCGATGATTTTCAATCAATAATCTCACAAATCCTCTCCTTGATTCAAAATCATCCACAAAGCAACTCGATCTCTCATTTCCGCATCTTCAGTCACCTTCACAAAGTAGTGAATCCAGTTAAGTCCTTGCATAGGACGAATTTAACTGAGGGTAGCGGCTTAGTCAACATATTAGCAGGGTTTTTAGATGACGCTATTTTTGTTAGACTAACTTCACCACTTTGGACAATCTCACGAATGTAATGGAGCCTCACACCAATGTGTTTCGACCTCTCATGGAACACTTGATGCTTACTTAGGTGTATGGCACTCTGGCTATCACAATACACACCGGTGTTCACATCTTCACTAGCCAATACCTCTGTGCATATGCCTTTTAACCACACGGCCTCCTTGATAGCTTCACCAACAGTTATGTACTCTGCCTCTGTGGTAGATAGTGCAACCACGTGTTGTAGAACTTATCTCCAACACACACTACACCCAAAGACTGTGAATACGTAGCCCGTCAACGATCTTCTCTTATCAAGATCACCTACATAATCTGAGTCTACGTACCATCTTACCATTTCATTGTTGTCCTCATCCCTCTTATACATTAACCTGTGATTCGACGTTCCCTTGAGTTATCTCAGAATTCACTTTACTGCAAGCCAGTGATCTTTTTTCGGATTTGCCATGTATCTACTCACCATACTCACAGCCTGTGTTATGTTTGGTCTTGTGCAAACCATTGCATATATGATGCTCCCCACAACGCTTGCATACGGTACTTTGCTCATCTGCAGTTTCTCCTCATCGGATGTCGGCGACTGTGCTGCTGAAAGTCTGAAATGCATGGCCAAAAGAGTAAATACAGCCTTCGCGTTTGACATACCAAACTTCTCCAAAATTTTGACTATATATCATTGTTGGGACAAGAAGATAACATCTCTTCTTTCCCTTACAATATACATACCCAAAATTCTCTTCGCTGCTCCCAAATCCTTCATTTCAAACTCGCCACTCAACTGCTTCTTGAGCTTTTGTATTTCTTCCATGTTCTTGCACGCGATCAACATATCATCGACATATAGAAGCAAATACATCATCCCACAACTTATGTTCTTGAAGTACACACATCCGTTATACTTGCTCCTACTAAAACCACAAGCCATCATAAACTCGTCAAATCTCTTATACCACTATCTAGGTGATTGCTTTAACCCGTACAATGACTTCTTTAGCAAACAAGCATGATCTTCTTTTTCGGGCTCCTTGCACCCTTGTGGCTGTGCCATGTATATCGTTTCTTCAAGCCCTCCATGTAGAAAAACTATCTTTACATCCATCTGCTCTAGATGTAAATCAAGATTTGCACACATGGCTAACAAAATCCTAATAGATGTGTGCTTGACAACTGGAGAGAATATCTCATGAAAATCGACTCCCTTTCTCTGAGTAAAACCTTGTGTTACTAACCTAGCCTTGAATCTCGTAGGCTCAATCCTCGGTATTCCCTCCTTCACCTTATACACCCACTTGCACCCGACTAGCTTCTTTTGAGGTCTCTCCACCAACTTCCAAGTATTGTTCTTCCTAAGAGAACAAATTTCTTCTTCCATGGCCTGCTGCTATTCTTTCTTGTTTTCACTCTTCATAGCCTCACCATATATCCTAGGCTCATCATACTCAAGAGTGTAAGCAGAATTAAAAGCATGAGCAACTAAGTCTGCTTGTACATACCTGACTGGTGGGTTAATCGTTCTCCTTAGTTTGTCTCTAACAAGCTGGTACTCTTCAAGTTCCAACTCAGGAGTTCTAGTCTTCTTTTGGGTGGACTTGGAGGAAATCGCCGGTGTTCTTGGTTCATCTTCAAGGATCTTCTTGTTGAAGTGTTGATCTGGGGGCATACCAGATCCATGTTCAGGCTCTACTTCAACTTCTATTGACTCGGGTGCTAAGTCTTCCTTGGACACGAGTTCTTCTTTCTCATCTTCTTAGGAGGTTTTCAGCATCGTCATCTCATCGAACGTTACATCACGGTTTATGATACTTCTTGGTGGTGTTAAGTCTTTACACCACACCTTGTATCCTTTTACTCCTTCAGGATATCCTATGAATACCCCTTTGATAGCTCTAGGTTCCAACTTCCCCTCCTTAACATGTACAAAGGCAGGGCAACCAAATATTCTGAGGTGGCCATACTTTGGAGGATTGTCAGACCATTTCTCTTCTGACGTCTTGAAGTCAATTGCTGAGGAGGGACTTCTATTAATCAAGTAAGCTGCAGTCACTACAGCTTTTCCCCAGAATGTCTTGGACATCTTCGTATTGGTAAGCATGCATCTAACCCTTTCAAGTAGGGTCATGTTTATCCTCTCAGCTACCCCATTCTGCTGCGGTGTTGATCTTACTGTTTTATGCATTGCAATCCCATGCTTGGCACAAAACCCATCAAACTCTCTGTTGCAAAACTCGAGGCCGTTGTCAGTCTTAAGCCTCTTTACCCTTTTGTCAGTCTGATTTTCAACAAGAACCTTCCAAATCTTGAATACTTCAAAGGCTTGATCCTTACTCTTCAACACATAGACCCATATCTTCCTCGAATAGTCATCAATCAAGCTGAGAAAATACCTGACACCACCACGAGTAGCTGTCTGAACTGGTCCCCAAAGATCCGAGTGTATGTAGTCAAAAGTCCCCTTAGTCTTGTGCTCGCTGGTACTGAACCTCACTCTATGTGCTTTCCCTAGCACACAATGCTCACAAAACTATAAGGGCTGGAACTTATCCTCTCCAAACGCCTTTTGACTATATAACTCCTTTAAGTTTCTCTCGCCTAGGTGTGCCAGTCTAAGATGCCACAACTTGGTTTGCATACTCTCATCATCTACAGAGAATAGTGCAGAACCACTCACGACTTCACCCTTAAGCACATAAACACCTTTGCACTTCTCTCATCTCATTACCACTGTGGAACCTTTCAAAACTCTTAAAATTCCTCCGTCAATCCTGATGGAACACCCATTCTGGTCTAAAATCCCTAGTGAGATCAAGTTTCTCTTCAAGTCAGGAACATACCTAACACCTGTCAACTCTCTCATTCGCCCATCATGCAGCCTAAGCTTAATACTATCAATTCTCATCATCTAACATGTAATGTCATTACCCATTAACACCTTACCACCACTAATGGGCTGGAAATTTGTAAACCAAGACTTGTGCGGGCACATGTGAAAAGTACAACCAGAATCTAAAACGCATTATTCAGAGTTCATACCATCAGTAGCGACGAGTGTCTCTGCGCTGTCATAGCTATCATCATAGGCAAGCGCAGCATCCGCTTTCTTCTTGTCTTGTGCTCTCTTCTCAGAACAATCCTTTATAAAGTGCCCCTCTTTCTTGCAGCAATAGCACTTCTTAGGAATCCTAAACTTCGACCTTGAGCCTTTTTTCTTCTCATCTCTATATGAGGGCGTTCCTCTTACAGATAAACTTTCTGCATTGCCCTCGGTCTACTTTCCTAATAACTTTGAGTTTAATGATAATTTCACATCACTCATCGTTAAACTCTCTCTGCCGTAGAGTAGCATATCAACAAAACTCTCATAGCTCTTGGGGAGTGAACTCAGCAGGATAATTGCTCTATCTTCATCTTCTATCTTGATGTTAATAGACTCAAGATCAAGGATGATCTTATTTAAGGCATTTATATGATCTTTCATCGGCGTCCCCTCTGACATGAACAACTGATACAGCTTCTTCTTTATATGTAATCTGTTGGCCAACGATTTCCTCATATAAAAAGAGTCAAGCTTCTTCTAAAGACCTATTGCCGTCGTCTCACCTGCTACTTCCCTTAATACTTCATCGCTCAATGACAGAACGATTGTACTATGAGATCTTTCTTGAATGTCCTTTCTTTCTGCCTTAGCTCTAGATGACTCTAGCGTCTTCTCTTCATCACTAGATGGAGCTGCAGTCTTCTCTAATGCCGAGCCAAGCCTTTGGCTCACCAACAACGTCTTAACCTTCATCTTCCACAGATTGAAGTCATTCGTACCGTTGAATTTCTCTACCTCGTACTTGGGTGTGGCCATGTCTGCTTAAAACCAAGCTCTGATACCAGTTTATTGAAGCGGAAGCACACAAACAAGCAAAAAAATTCACCCAAGTAATATAATAATGCAAAACAAGTTACTAAAAAATAAATAGAGAAAGGGGTAGAAGAAGAACACACAAAGAATTACGTGGTTCGGCAACTTGCTTATGTCCACGGCGGATCAAGATCATACTTTTCTCTTATTATGAATCACAAAGCACTCACAAAGTATGCCTTTTACAAGAAAAATCATAAAGAAAACTCTCTCTCTCACTCTATGGATTTTCTCTCACTCTATGGATTTTCTCTCACTCTAGATATTTTCTCTCACAAAGAACCACTAAAATCTCTTATTTATCACAAAGATTGTCAAGATATTTAGTTGATCACAAAGATGTGTTTACAAGCCAATTGATAGCCTTTATATAAGCTTTGTGACTACCTAAGTTTGCCCTATATGTGTGGGTGTCGTATTAGGGAGTCCTAAAACGAGTGGGAGACGAAATAAAGAAGTTTTCTTATTTCGGGATACTATTCTCGTCTCCAGCTCCGCGGTGCTAGGATCTCATCGCTGCAGCACTGGGATATCATCGCTGCAGCGCTAGCTTTCTGGCGCCGCAGCGCTCAGGTTCTGGACTGGGCGCCGCAGCACTCACGCCTAGTCGCCGCGACACTCACGTTTAATGTGTCCTTCTTCATTTTTCACCTCATTTCATATCCTTCTTCAATTCGTGCACACCTTACACACTTAACTTAATCTTCAAATCATATTCCAATAATTTTCAATCAATAATCTCACAATAATAAATACAAATTATACGCGGTCCATTAACTAAATTTCATTTTTTTCATGTTATTATTGTGGGTCAGACATTTCAAAGTACAAACCTGCTTCAATTAGAGCATTTAGTGAGCGACATATAAGTGGCACAGACAGCTTGGGACTTCCCACAGCTGTACCTTTTTTTCATAGACTCAATCATTTGAAATGCTTCATCAATTCTTCGAGCCTCACCCAGACTCTGTCATACCATCGACCGTACAACACATTCTCAATAACTAATACTTACTTTATTTTTCAGTTTTAGTATTAAACATGCAAATTACTAATACAAACTCATCCATACATACTGACGCAATACGGCGGTAGCATGATATAATATTAAATATTACTATTATATTTTTTATTTTATTCTCATTTATTATATTAATTTTCTAATTCAACTCATCCAATTATATCATGCCATATCAATTTATATGAATGAATTTGTATAGAAAGTTTATATGTCTTGTCAAATTTTTGTAACTGATCACGTAATAAACCTTCAATAGAGTGCCGTACGTGACATTATCAACGCCACAACCATCTGGCTTTGACATTTCATCAAACAATTTGAGAGCCAAATCAATGTCTCCGCAGTGAACGCAAGCCTCCATAACTGCGTTCATCACGATCGTGTTCGGCTTCCCATATTTTCTCTTTGCTATCTCTATCTCCTAGAAAATCTGCATGAACAAATCTCCAATCTCAAAATACTGTTTTACAAAATAAAATTATAAAAATAAATGTTAAAAAAGAAAGACCTGGTGGAGTTGTCTAAAGCGAAGGAGATGAACGACGCGGGAGGAGAGTCGTTTGAGGTTCGGTTGTTTTTTTCAAACGGCAATTTGTTGAAGGAACGACGTCGTGTCGGAGACGGAAAGGAAGAAAAGTAGTCGTTAAAAGAGAGTTCATATTTTTTTTTGGGGTCAAAAGAGAGAGTTTTAATTGCGGAGGTAGCGCGAAAATATGCGGAAATAATAAATAACGGATAATAATAAATAAAATAAAACGATAATCTTTACGAGCGCATTTTAGGCTTGGGCCTTTTTGCCGTTACATGTGGGCATTCTCACTTCTACTTTTGGGCCAAGTTGGGCTATACGAATGTCGTAATCCAACTGGTTAAAAGGAAAAAGATATCGCTTTAAAAAAAAAAAGGGAAAAAGATATCAATAATGCCACAAAGTCGGATGAGCATAATCTCCTAAATTCGTAATAGCTTTTTATTTTATTAGATAAAATAACAGTCAAACGATACTTAAAAAGTCAAATAAACTCGGATTAAGAAATAATTATAATTCTACAACCATCAACTAATGTATTATTAATCAAAAAATAATGTATTATTAATTTAAAAAGTTAGATAAACTCGTATCAAGAAAGGATCATAGTCTTACAAAAATTGTTTGTGAATTGAAATGTCAATAAAGATCATAAACCTACAAAATTTGCATTTCAATTGAAGTATTAGTATACATGTTAACACATCTTTAAAATGGTGAGGTCAAATCAGATCTTAATCTTATAAAAACTGTATATCAAATTATATGTCTTATTATATTTTATTAATGTGGTAATCATAATATTAGAATGTCAAATATTATATATGTTATATCAAAATTATATAAGTGTGTATATTTATATAATATTTTGATTGATAAACAAAATCGCTTATAATATTTCAATTAAAATTAAGCGTTATATTTTTTTTTTTTATAGAATCACATTTTAAATAATGAGCGACTTCGCCTAATTAAAGGTATATATATATATAAATTCAAGATCTTATCTCTTGACAAAAAACCTTAACTAGATACAAGCATATGATTGATCTATACATTTATCTAATTTTAGCGTCGAGCGAAACATAGTTTGACGCGTTTTTAATTGACTTTAGCTACGTATGGTTATGAAATTGAAAATTTTCTACGTATGGTTATGAAACTAAAGGGACGGAGGGAGGAATGAAGGACATTTTAATGCAGGCATAATAAAAAGCAAATCAATAGCTTTATCTGTATCCCCAGTGCCCAATTTTATTTTATTTTTTCTTATGCTTTTTTGATAGATAAGGCATCTTTTTTTTTCATAAAAATAATAAAACCCGCTCCCACTTAACTGCTTTAAAGTTATGTTGCTCGCTACTTTTCTCTTTAAAAAGAAGGCTACCACCACGCCCAATAAGCATGGAATTCCAATTTTCCCAATTCCCAATTACCCAGCGGTAAGCATTACGTCTAAGTGCGCTTTCCGATTTAAGGTTGGAGTAAAAGTTTTTTTTTTTTTAAATTATTGGTGAAGCGGTTGTTAAAATTTGTGATTTAATAATTATATTTAAATATAAATTTGAGATAAATATTAATAAATAATTAATAAAAAATTTAATATATGAAAATTGTATGAAAAATAAATAAAATGCAGAATCAAAAGTAATGATGAACTCGAAAACACAATAAAAATTATAAAAATCTGAACACTATAGTGTTGGAAGATAAAATGTTTCTGCAACGATTCTAAAAAGACCAACAGCCTTATTGTCAAAGGATGTTACAATATTTGTCGAGTAATGTCGTAGTATTGGACTAGTTGCATTAACGCTCCAGTGATATTTGTTTGGAAAAATTTATTTTTGGTTTAAATTAATTTATTTGAGTGGGTTTTAGTCTCTTAAATTCTTATTTCAAATAGGTTTAAAATTTATTAAATATTTATAAATATTATATAAATTTTTATAACTTCTTAGGACATTAAAAGACTTCAAGAGAAAATAGAGAGTTGAATAAACACAAAGTGCTTATGTGCAATAACGCGGAATCAATGTGAGTGTCGTTGTTACATATGAACAAAATGAACACTAATAAATCATTTGAAAGTTATTTATATTGTATTTCTTGATAACTTATCGAGAGAGATTACAGTGATCTGTAATTGTTTTGTAAACTTTAATAATAAAAAAATAAGATTTATAAATTCAACGTTAATGTAGGCATTATGTTGAATCACGTAATTAATTGTGTGCATTCTTTTATGATATTGTTCTTATTTTTATTCTCTTATTTACTTGTAATTCAACGTTTTTACAATAATTTGGTATTAAGATAAAAATTAATCATTAAGAGAAATTAATACTAAAATTAATATCTTTGGACTATTTTTTTTGTAGAATTTATCTCTAATAGTGTATTAGTATGAAAATAAAATCTTATTCTAATTATTCTCTAATTTTTGTATTAACAAATCTCTAATGTAATATAAACAGTTTAAAAAAATTTCGTTCCCATTTTAATTATTGGAGACGAAACTGCTCTCACGCGTGTTGATGATTTTATCAAAAGGGTTTTTTTTTTAAAAAAAAAGCTTAACGATTTTTAGCCTCTAAATACAACTTTAATCATTCAATTTACTTCATTAATCAGATTGAACAGTTGAAACTTGAAAAAGGAGTAAAGGAACGGTGGAGGTTGCAATTATGCATCATCATTATTGCAGTCGCTGTTTCATTGTATGTGGCCGTTCTTACATAACACGACAATAGGATCTTCCAATCAGACATCATTAATCAATCAAAAATAACATAAAATGGGCCATTGTCCATCAGTAAAACGAAGCAACGAACAGTCGTTCGTTTTTGGCAATCACTTTGACTACGTGGCAGTAGCTGGTGTTGCTGTAACACCTGCTGCGGCAGTAGATTTAATTTTCCTCGTTCCTTAAGAAAACAGAGAGCGTGTGTTTTATTCAGAATTTCACACCTGACATAGCAGATCTACCTTATATTATAACGATTTATCCACAAATCTTCCAAACCCTTTTTTTTTTTAAAACGAAGCACTATCAAATTCCGCCCAACTGGAAGGGGTAAAAATTAAAGAATCACAGACGAATCAGAGAGCCTCAAACATTTCTCCAGTAGGTCGGTGGCCGCCGTGATATGCTTGTCGGGTAGCTGCAATTACGTCAGCGGCACACGATTCCGGCGGTGAATAACTTTTGTTTTATTTTCTTCTGCATTTGTTTAGTCACACAAGTCTTTGTTCTTCGGATTTGCAGGAACTGGGTGTTTTTGAGTTTTAAAGTTTACGGTTCCTAACACCCTTATATTCTGGCTTCTAGAAGATTAAAAAAAACATACAAAACAAAACACAATAAAAACAATCCCAATAAACATTAAACAACTCGAAATACTTTTTGACAACACAAAAACCAATATTCGCTAGCTCTCTCTGTAAAGTTAATTTTACATCGTCATCACTTATGCTTTTCCTCACTATATAATTGCTCAAGAGCTGCCCCTCTTGAGTCCTGATACATCACTAGATCACCTCTTTTTTTAAATCTTTTTTTTTTGGTTAAGTTTTTTCGAAATCATTACCCTTTTCATATTTTTAGTTATTTGTTTGAAATTGTAGATTACTAGAGTTTCAAGCATGGCGGTTGCTCAATCTTCATCAACATCGACCCTAAAAGCTGAAAAATCAGAAGAAGAAAAGGGGGAAATTTCTCAACCGTTGATTCCGGGATTACCCGACGAGATCGGTGAGCTATGTCTTCTTCATGTTCCGTACCCGTACCAAGCTTTGGTACGTTCAGTTTCATCTTCTTGGAACAAAGCCATAACAGACCCTAGCTTCATCATCTGCAAGAAGTCTCTTTCACTCTCTTTGCCTTATCTTTTCGTTTTTGCTTTCCGCAAATCGACGGCCAAGATCCAATGGCAAGCCCTGGACCCGCGATCTGGCCGTTGGTTTGTTTTACCTCCCATGCCATGCCCCAAGGCCGTGTGCCCACCAGGGTTTGCATGTACTTCACTTCCACGTCAAGGGAAATTATTTGTTTTGGGCGGCATGCGCTCGGACACAGAGACTCCCATGCAGACTACGATCGTCTACCGTACATCAAGAAATCAATGGTCGGTAGCGTCTCCAATGATGACAGCGAGGTCATTTTTCGCTGCCGGGAATGTTAATGGTAAGATCATGGCCGTTGGAGGGAGTGGGGAGAAAACTAACGAGGCGATCACAGCCGTCGAGTGCTACGACCCAGATAACGACACGTGGACGGCGGCTGCTAAATTGCCCATGGGTTTGACTAGGTACGACTCAGCTGTGGTGCGGAACAAGATGTATGTCACTGAGGGATGGACCTGGCCCTTTATGTTCTCACCAAGGGGTGGGGTCTACGACATCAAGAATAACACGTGGCAGCAAATGAGTAACGGGATGAGAGAAGGGTGGACGGGGATCAGCGTGGTGCTCGAAGACAGGCTGTTTGTGATATCGGAGCACTGTGACTGTCTGATGAAGTTATACAACCCCGATGACGATACGTGGCAGTGCGTGGGCGGGGATAAGTTCCCGTGTGGATCAATGCAGAGGCCTTTCGCTGTGAGTGGATTGGAAGGGCGAATCTATGTGGTGTCAAGTGGGCTAAATGTGGCAATTGGAAGGGTATACGAGGACCAAGATGGTAAAGTTTCAGTGGAGTGGAAAGTTGTGGTGGCTGCCTCAAACGCTTTCAATGACTTTGCTCCCTCTAGTTGTCAAGTACTTCATGCTTAAACTATAGGTTAACCATAATATTAATTAACAACAATAATAATGTTGTTTGAACTGAATCATCACAAGGCCAGGGTGTAGTTTATCTGTTAATCTTGGCCTAATCTGATCTGATTTTTTTGTTTCTATTAGGCGCCTTTATCAAGTGCTTCTGAGTTCTGCCCACTTTTCGAGTTTGTATCTATAAGCTACATCTGTGACTAGTGAGTATTGTTTCATATATAAATATAATTCTGTGATTTTGTCATTACTCTATATATATGAAAAAGTATGAAATTGAATTGGAACAAAAGCCATGATCTGAATTTTTCTCAGAAGGGGTTTTGGCCAATCACATTACCATGGGGATAGTAGTTACAATTCATAAACGTATCTCCACTTCTGCAAATGACTCGAGCGCAACCGACCTTGAAGCTTTGCCTCCAAACCATTTGGGTATAGTGCAGGCAATCTTTATTTTTGCTACAACTGTTGGTCTTATGGTTGTAGTAACTCTTCTCTGCAGCCCACTCCGCGACGGCATCGCCCGGCTTCCAGTCCTTGCCGCTGCCCCAGAAGAGATTTTGGCCATAATCGCTGTGCGAGTGAACCAAATTGTAGTCCCTCTGCCGTTGGTGCGTCCACCAAGAAGCGAAGCTCGCCAATTTCTTGCTCCATTTGAGAGGTGGGAGCCCAAGCTTTGCTCTTACTTTGTTGTGTGGTATTAGATACTGTTGAATTGTGTTTATCTACAGAGTGGAACCAGTGCTGGTGAGTAATAATCGTCTTGATGAAAATGTATGGCTGCTACTACTATATTCTGATAATGAGAGTGAAGGGAGAAAAGAAAAAAAGAGGAAGATTCCTAATAACCCACATGAAAACAACACTCTAATTTCCATTTGTGACGCAAAAGAGAGCAAGATTGTGCTTGTTTGGTGAGTGATGACAGTAGATTGAGGATCTATATATATACACACAGAAGAACAAAATGATTATATGTCGTTTAGATGCAGAGGGGGAATCGTTTCACGTGTTAAAGCCTCAACTTGGAGGAGATTTGAGGTGGAAAACACGTTAGTGAATGTGCAGATACGTAGTTTGATTGACTTTTAACTGACAAAACGGTTCTCAATCATTTGGCTCATCATTAACACCATTTTTATATTCGTTTACTTTATAATGCTGAATTTGGTATTACCATTTATATATTATTCGGGTGCTTGCGAATATGTTTTGGAGATAAGTAACTATTCATTTCACCAATTATATGTGCATAATTGGCTTCGAAATTCTTTCTGGGTTTGGTTGATAATCAAAATTTATAATGTTTCCAGTGAATGAATCATTGACTGAGTTTTAGGTATGATTTGTTTTCCATTCTGGTTCGAATATTCCATATCAATTCATGAAGTTATGCTGATTGAGGTAAATAAAATCATTGATTGACACATGACGCCATGTGAACCATATGCTTGCATTACATATGAAGTATGAACCAAGAAGAACTTATAATATAAAGCAAATGGCACCATCAAATCGGTTTTCTTTTCTTCTTCTCCAGCTTTCTGTTGACCAAACAAGTCTGACGAGGATTATTTTGGATGGATAGAACAGAAAATGGAAGTCATTAGTCAAATGATTATAGACTTAGTGTGAAAGAAACATATCAATTAAAATACCAAACACCACCATCTTGCCTTAAGAAAATGATTTCACACAAATCAAAATAGCTTTTAAATGCGGCCATGGGCAATCGTGCCTGTGGGTTCAGCTGGTATGGGATATTAGTATCAGCCCAAGAGCCAACGAGGAAGAGTCTTGGGCTGGTCTGTGTCTTGTGAGCTTGAAGCTCAATTCTGCACTTGTGGTTTTTTTTTTCTTTTTTTAATATAGAAAAAGGAGATTTAAACTTAAAATTTTTATTTTAACGAAAGAATGTATTGCAAGTTTTTATTTCTTGCTATTTAAACTTTTTTTTCAGAATTATCTCTTCTCTCAACTCTCTCTTGCAATCACAAGGGCCACAATCACACTTGCTTTCTCGATCTTTTCACCGGAGGGAGATGTCTCTTAACACTTTCTTTGGTGGCAGCAGCACCTCTTTTCTCTTTGTTTCTTAATTTTATACTTTGATCACTTTTTAATTTGCGGTGTTTTATTTTATACCCATATCAGTTTTGATTTGTCGTATCTTTGATTTATACTTATATCAATTTTGGATTGTAGTATTTTGGTTTACACTTTGAATCATTTTTGGGTGTGGTGTTATGTTTTTTATTTCTTACCTTTTTTTGTTTGTAATAATTTTGTTGTTGTAGTTTTGGTTTCAAATCTATAGAATCTGATGTTAAGATATGAAAGTTGGTAGAATGACGGATATCAATCTCTTTATAAAAGATTAGTGGTAGAGTTATGATCTCTAAAGTGGTATAAACATAACTTGACACATTGCTTATAATGATAAAAATTTGTGATATTACTTTTTAAAAAAACAATATTATTCGTAAGGCATTATAAAATGCTACAAAAGCCAATCATTTTCTAGCATTGGGTTTGCATTGAACGAAATGAACGTTGTTGCGGATATTAGTTTTAGCGTTAACCGCTCATAAGAATTAAATTTTGTATTAATATCAATTAGTTATGATTTTTTTTGGTGTACAGTTTAAATAAACTTTAAATGAATATAAAAATTTTAATTATAAACAATCAAGAATAAAAATAAGAATAAAATCAGCACAAAGATAAAATAATCACACAGTCAAGTTATATAGTTCAACAATAAATACTTA
This sequence comes from Ailanthus altissimus, assembly GCA_946807835.1. Classification (NCBI taxonomy): domain Eukaryota; kingdom Viridiplantae; phylum Streptophyta; class Magnoliopsida; order Sapindales; family Simaroubaceae; genus Ailanthus; species Ailanthus altissimus. Next base: position 34,124,294 of record OX327686.1, on the reverse strand, counting down.
CGTTTATAGTAAATCACGTGATTTTAATATTTTTTATAATTCATAAAGAACACAAATTATAAAGATCTATCTCTCAAGAGATTGTTAAGAAATACAATAAATAAATAACTCTCAAATAATTTATTAGTGTTTCTTTCATTCACTTGAAACTCAAGCACTATTTATGACACTATATTGCACACCCAATGCTCAATACTCTCTAGCTCTCTATTTGAGTATCTCTTTAATGTGTTCAATGCTTGATGAATTCTATGAGATTACAATAGTTTATATAGTATTTACAAAATTCTTAAAATTTTTATTTTTAGTTAGAATAAGAGTTCACTCATTGTAAAAATTTAAAAATTGACTTTAAGATGCAATTATATCCAAAAATCAAAATTTTCCAAATATGCAATGCTGCAACATTTAGTATCCATTGCTGAGGTGGTAATGTATCCTCACCAATTGTAACAAACCCCCATTTAATTCAAAATCTCTTTACAAGAGGCATTTTAGGATCCATCCACCAAATACTATATCACTTACAACTATCTCAAGTTATGTCTTTATCTAAACTTAACTAATCTTGGGCCATTATGTTTCTCACCTTTTATTGTCACTATAGATCCTATCATTATCTACAACATTCCTTTTTTCGCTTTGAATAAATACCCCTTATAATCTAACTCTCTTAGGGATATTAAGTTCCTCCTTACACTAAAAATATGTCTTACATTAAGTAAATCTCTAATCTTACCATCATGCATCATCATCCTTGTATCACAATCATCTATAACTTCACTAGTCATATCATTCCTCATTTGTACGTTACCCTTAATGAATTTGTAATTGGTGAACAAATATCTATTAAGGCAAATATGGATCCTACAGTCATAATCTAGTACTCATTCTTTAGCGTACTTCTTAATAAATGCTATTAAAGTTTCTACAACTTCTAAGTCTTCCTCAGAGATTATTGTAGTGTTTTCATCCTTTTATCTTTTAGGACAATCTTTTATCAAGTGGCCTTATTTCTTACAAAGATAATAATTCTTGAATTTGCCTATTGATTGATTGTTTTTCTTTCCTATTGCAATCAAGCATGCTGTACTACAGGATTTTAATCTATTTTTTTTAATTCTTTTGAATTCAGTAATACTTTAACATCAATTATTGTTAAAATCTTCCTACCATATATGAGCATATCTACAAAATGCTCGTAATTTTAGGGTTATCTACAAAGTTCGTTGGTAATTTCTTGGGTTTCTTCAATGACTGAATCTAATCATTGACTAACCAATAGAGTCATTAACGTTTACCTTCCATAAATTTATAAATTGAAATTGTTCTGCCTATTGCACTTATGTATTTCATACTTGTGAGTTGATATGGTTAATACCAATTAGGTATATTCCCTAACTTTGGGTTTGATACCAATTTATTAAATATTAATCTTGACACTAATTCTTCTTAGGAATCAGCCTTTACAGTTATACCAATTAGTTGAGATTTCTTTGATGTGTACTTTAAATAAACCTTAAGCGAATGCAGAAACTTTAATCACAAGCAATCAAGAATAATAATAAGAACAAGATATTACAAAATAAAAGCAATTACACAATCAAGTTACATGATTCGACAACAATACTTATGTCTATGGTGGATTATGAGATCTTAATATTTCTTATTAGTTCATAAAGAGCACATATCACAAAGATCTATCTAAATAGATTATCAAGAAATATAATGAATAAAGAGCTCTCAAATAATCTGTTAGTGCATTTTTTTCACCAAAAAACTCAAGCCTTATTTATAACACTCTCCTGCACACTTAGTGCTCAAAGCTCTCTAACTTTATATTCTATCAATTATAATAAATGTATTATTATTAGCAACTATTACCAAAAAAAATTCATAGTTGTTAATTATTTAAACAAATAAAATCTTTTTGAAGTAATAATGAAAATAGAGTTAAAAAAAAAATACTCATTCCCAACTAAATTTGTGATAAAATAATAATTTAAAAATTATGTTTCAAGAAAGAAACATACAAATGTCAATAATTTTAAAAATCTCATCAATATACTTATTAAATAATTATTATTATTTATTTTAACAATAAAAAAATTTATACATTCTATTTTTTAAAATTTTATAATTCAAATGTCTTTTTTTAATTAAAATAGATAAAAATTATTATTTAATAAAAGTATTGATAAAATTTTAAATTTTAAATTTTTTTTTTTTTTTAATAACGTTCAGATATTTTTTCTCTCTTTTTTTTAAATGATAGTTATTATTATTATTTACTCAAAAGCAATACCTGAACTAAAAGTCCACAAGAGCTCGTTCTTTTCTTGCTGTAATTAACGAGTCGGCCAAACCAATCCGCGTAAGAATTAAGAAATAGAAAACAAAGAATCAATACGTTCCCGTAACACAATCCGGGTCGGTCAGAATATTCTAGAGGGTGAACCGTAAACGGACTCGCTTTATTCAAACGCGAATTTCTTCTTACAAAAACTTTTCGTTACCCCTGGTTCAGATTCGACTCAACCTTTCCAGACTCGGATGGTACGGCAGCTCTCTGTTTCCTTGAAATATCTCCCCACAACAATAACTCTCCTCAACCCTATAAATAAAACCCCACTTGCACAAACTGCGTACAACGATTTTATATTCTATCAGCAGTCAATCCAATTCTAGATTCAAGATTCAAGGATGTGTTTGGTGTTTGTGTGTGACGAGGATGAGAGAGTGATAGGAAGGCAGTCGGCGCCAGGGGCGTGCCCCTACTGCGGAGGGATGGTGCAAGCCATGGACATAGAGAGCCAGTGGAGGTTCTGTTTCTTGCCTCTGTATTTCAGGACCAAGAGGAAGTTCTATTGTACTATTTGTGCCAGACGCTTGGTCGTCCAATAAAGTCTGTTCATCTTATTAACAAGATTGCTACTTAGTTACACATAAACAATAGAGTCTTTAGATTTTGATTCTTCATCTTTGTATATAGGTTTTTGGGTGTTTTGCTCTCTTTTTTTCTTTTATATATATATAAATATGTAAAATTGCATCCAGATATTGTGTTACTGGTTACGTTCGACTTGATAGTAAATTTACGGTGATGACTTTCTGCTATTACCCAATGTTCCTGACCATCTTCAAAAATTTGGCAACTTTTTTGCCCATCTGTAAAACAATCTTCATAATTGATAATTTAAAAAAAAAATTGAAGAAATTACTTGCATAAACTTTTAATCTCGCAAGAATGAAAGCAAAACCACCTGTTCTTTGCGCGAATTGGAGCAAAAATTTTAGGATTACACCCTAAGACTTCTTTTTTGTTTTGAGAACAAAGAGAGGAATGAGAGGGATGGTGTTCCCATTGAGATCATGAACAACTGAGAGGGCATCCGAGGCTACCAAACAGAGGAAAATCCAGCCTCTTTCGCAAGATGGAGGCCTTGACGGATAGCAAAGGCTTCAGCTATGGCCGCTTGCTACAGTGCAGACAAGGGAATAGCAGCTGCTAAGGCAACTTGTCCGTGACTATCTCTGATAATAACGCCAAGGCCAGAATTTCCAGATGCCGAACAAGTCGCTGCATCAGTATTGATCATAAGGATACCCTGCGGAGGTGGCTGCCAACGTCGCAAGGTAATGGAAGATGAAGAATGTGTTGCTGGGTATACACCTCCTGGAACTCCTGTAGATAGTCAGCAGCCCAACCAACAACAGAGGCAGCAGGTACCACTTCCCTGTGATGAACAAATTAACCAACAAGCCAAAGCAAGACCAAGAAGTAATTAAAAGAGAACGGCAAAGACACGAGAAAATTTTGATTCAGAGTATAGGTTTTGTGAGCGTCATTGCTTTTCCTGTGAACTCTTCTCTAACATAATGTGGCCCAATTCCAACTGGGCTGATTTTTCCTTCTGCTGGGCTCAGTAGACTGAGCAAACGGCGTCGTTTTAAGATGCAGTTTTATGACCATTAAAGTTTCTTAAAAATATATTTTTATGACTATTATTTTTTTTTAAAGTTTTGTAAAGTAAAATTTTATTAAGGTTTTATTTTATCCTTAAAAAATAAATAGTAACACATACAAATCACTTATATAATCTCATTCGTATAAACTGACGTGACATTATATAATTATATGAATTAAATGAAAAAAATTATATATTAAATAAAAATAAAAATTAATAAAAATATTATTTACTAATTTAATTATATTTATCATATTAGTATGTATAAATAATTTTATAATAATATTTTATATATATAATTAACAAAATTTATATAATCAAATGATAATATTATTAAATTTGAATCTTAAGTAACCTCTCACATAGTATAGTCTAATTTTAATACGATAAATGTTGTGTTTGTATTAATTCAAATTCTTTTAAATTAGAATTTATAAATATATTTTAAAAAACATTAAATTTTATCAAGTAATATTATATTTTGTAATTTTATCTCAAAAAATTTTATTTTATATATTAAATCATTACTGGATGATAAAATTATATAATTATTTATTTTAAAAATTATCAAAATTAATTATTCAATAAATATTTGACATATAATTTAAAATAAAAAATATTGAAATCAATTTTAAAAAGTGTAGATTATTTAATTGTAATTTAGAGCATTAATAAGCTATGGCAAATGGATTTCAGAATTATTGAGGAATTTGTATTTAAGTGCACAAAAGGAAAATACGATTGCAATTTACGTTAGTTTTTTTTTTTTTTCAAAAACAAAAAAAGCAATTTACCTATACAAAATGTGAAAAATATAAAATAACAAATCTACCCTCACTGGTTAACTTACCTTCCTTTCGTTGTTCGCCCAGATATAAAACTCGGGAGTAGATCTTCAGATCTGCGAGGTGCTCACTCGTTTGTCTCTGATTTTCAAAAATATTACAAATGAACGTTTAAGATCCAGCATCACCAAATCCCCTTGCACTCGCGCTGTGCCTCGTCAGTAGAATCATCAATTTCGCCACGCCACGCCACACTCTTCTTCCAGGATCTCATCGCTTAAGGTTCGTTTATCTAATCTTCTCTCTCTTTCCATAGATCTCGCCAATTCATTGATTCATTTTCCCGGCAACCAAACACGAAATTTGTTTTATTGTTTTTTTTGTTCGATTTAGGTTTTTGTTTGGTCGAAGCGCCATTCTTATTACGCACTAGTTTGCATCATATTGCTGCATTTTATAGGCGCTCGAACTGATTACTCTACTTTGAAGCTGAAATTGTTAGATACAGTGTTGATATATTGGATTCATTATGTGAATTGAAAGGAATCAGTTATAGTGTTTGATAATAAATGTAAACAACTGCGCGATCTTAATCGATGTTGTATTTTTATAATTTTGTTCCTCTGCCAAAATTGTTGAATTTTGTCAGAAATTTCATTTTAGATCCGATCTGGCTGAGGCATGCGTTTTTTATGCATCTCTAATATCAGAATTTGTGCTTTTGCTACCAACTAAGACTGGATTTGTTTTTTTTTTTTTGTTTCTTTTTACTTTCTCAAAGACTGTTGATCAAATGAGCTTGAGGCACGTGCACATACAAATTGGGTTGTTAATGGTTGATGAACATTAAAATAGTATATTAATGTGATGGATATCTAAGGCCAATATTGCCAGATTTTAATTGAGTTCTGATTACATATCTAATTTCTTTTGTTTTTCTAGCTCAATGCTGGAACATGAAAATTATTTTAAAGTCTGGGTATCAGTCCTTTGTGTTTTGGTTTTTTATACGAGTCAGCTTATATCCTTTACTTGACAGAGAAACAATCTGCAGAAATGGAGAAATCTTGTACTCTGCTGATTCATTTTGACAAAGGGACGCCAGCAATTGCAAATGAAATTAAGGAAGCTCTCGAAGGCAATGACGTTCCTGCAAAGGTCGATGCCATGAAGAAGGCAGTTATGCTTTTGTTGAATGGTGAAACCTTGCCTCAGCTTTTTATCACAATTGTTAGATATGTTTTGCCTTCCGAGGACCACACTATACAAAAATTATTGCTCCTATATTTGGAGATCATCGAAAAAACAGATGCTAAGGGTAGAGTCTTGCCTGAAATGATTTTAATTTGCCAAAACCTGAGGAACAATCTTCAACACCCAAATGAATATATTCGTGGGGTTACTTTGAGGTTTCTTTGCCGCTTGAACGAGACAGAAATCATTGAGCCATTGATTCCTTCAGTTTTGCAAAATTTGCAACATCGCCACCCCTACATTAGGAGGAATGCCATATTGGCTGTAATGGCAATATATAAGCTGCCACAGGGAGAGCAGCTTCTGGTGGATGCACCTGAAATGATTGAAAAGGTTCTCTCAACGGAGCAGGATCCATCAGCTAAGCGGAATGCATTCCTCATGCTCTTTACATGTGACCAGGATCGAGCAATTAATTATCTGTTGACCCACGTTGATAGGGTTTCTGAATGGGGTGAATTGCTTCAGATGGTTGTATTGGAGCTCATTCGGAAAGTCTGCCGAACGAATAGGGGAGAGAAGGGGAAGTATATCAAGATTATTATATCTTTGTTGAATGCCCCTTCAACAGCAGTTATTTATGAATGTGCCGGGACCCTTGTCTCTCTGTCATCTGCACCCACTGCTATTAGAGCTGCTGCTAACACCTACTGTCAGCTTCTTCTTTCACAAAGTGACAACAACGTCAAGCTTATTGTACTTGATCAGCTGAATGAGCTCAAGTCTTCACATAGAGATATTATGGTTGATCTAATTATGGATGTGCTTAGGGCACTTTCCAGCCCTAATCTTGATATTCGAAGGAAGACACTTGATATTGTGCTCGAGTTGATCACTCCTAGGAACATCAATGAGGTAGTTCTTATGTTGAAAAAGGAAGTTGTCAAGACTCAGGCTGGAGAGCTGGAAAAGAATGGCGAGTATAGGCAAATGCTTATTCAAGCCATCCATTCTTGTGCCATTAAGTTCCCAGAAGTGGCAAGCACAGTGGTACATCTGCTGATGGATTTCTTGGGAGACAACAATGTTGCTTCAGCTATCGATGTGATTGTTTTTGTTCGAGAAATAATTGAAATGAATCCTAAATTGCGGGTCTCTATAATCACCAGGCTATTGGACAATTTCTACCAGATCCGAGCTGCACGGGTTTGCTCTTGTGCTCTTTGGATCATTGGAGAGTATTGCCAGTCTCTTTCCGAAGTTGAGAGTGGCATAGCAACCATTAAGCAGTGTCTTGGAGAGTTGCCTTTTTTCTCAGTCTCTGAAGAAGGAGAAGATGCCAATTCTTCTAAGAAGGTTCAGCAAACAAACTCGATAACTGTTTCTTCCAGGAGACCAGCTATTCTTGCTGATGGAACTTATGCTACCCAAAGTGCTGCCTCCGAGACTGCTTTTTCCCCACCTACCCTTGTTCAGGGATCGCTGACCACTGGGAACTTAAGATCCCTTCTTCTCACTGGTGACTTTTTCCTTGGGGCAGTTGTGAGTTGCACACTGACAAAGCTTGTTCTGAGATTGGAGGAGGTGCAGCCATCTAAAGCTGAAGTGAACAAAGCTTCCTCTCAGGCACTATTGATCATGGTCTCAATGTTGCAATTAGGACAATCTCCAGTTTTGCCACACCCAATTGATAACGACTCTTTTGACAGGATTGTCCTGTGCATAAGATTACTTTGCAATACCGGTGATGAGGTGAGGAAGATATGGTTGCAATCCTGCCGTCAGAGTTTCGTAAAGATGCTTTCAGAGAAACAATTAAGGGAATCTGAGGAATTAAAGGCAAAGGCTCAGATTTCTTATGCACAACCAGATGACCTTATTGACTTCTACCATCTAAAGAGCAGAAAGGTAAGGGCTATTGGATGTGTTGATGACAATGAAGTAGGATTAGGATTTCTTATCCAGATTAATCTCAAATTTTAAAAAGTTATTTCTCTTTTGGCTTTTATGAATGAACGAACAGAAGAGTGGGAAAATTAAGGAAAGAGGGAGGGGAATGTAATTGCTTTGCCTGATGTAAGCATTGACATTGGGATCTTGATCAGAATTGGTTCCTTTTTTATTTATTTTTTTGTTTCACTGCAAACTTTAACAGGCTTAGCTAACTTTACCTTGTCTATTGGTTATTGTTAACTTTTGACATTTTCCAATTACTTATTTTGTTGCTTCTTTATATTTATTTGTGATTATATTTATAGATACGATAGCTAATTAAGAATTCATGACCATAAACTTCCAGGGTATGAGCCAGCTGGAGTTGGAAGATGAAGTGCAAGATGATCTAAAACGTGCAACTGGAGAGTTCATCAAGGATGGAGATGATGCAAATAAGCTTAACCGCATTCTTCAACTCACCGGATTCAGTGACCCTGTGTATGCTGAAGCATATGTGACCGTTCATCACTATGACATTGTCCTTGATGTTACAGTTATTAATCGCACAAAGGAAACCCTTCAGAATCTGTGCTTGGAGTTGGCTACCATGGGCGATCTTAAACTGGTTGAGCGTCCACAGAATTACACATTAGCACCTGAATCAAGCAAGCAAATAAAGGCTAACATCAAGGTGTCCTCAACTGAGACTGGAGTCATATTTGGGAATATTGTTTATGAGACCTCAAACGTGCTTGAGCGGACTGTCGTCGTCCTCAATGACATTCATATTGACATCATGGACTATATCTCTCCTGCAGTTTGTACAGATGCAGCTTTTAGAACTATGTGGGCAGAGTTTGAGTGGGAAAACAAGGTAACTCTATCTTTTATTCTGGTTTTTAATCATTTTTAAGTTCGTTCATCATTTACATTAGATTTAATATGCATAAGATCTTAAATTATTTTTCCTGTCAACATGGTAAGGGTCTCTTGCATGGTAAGGTCATTATAGTTTTCAAGATGGACTTAATAGAGCACAAATTGGTCTTAAATTTTTTAATTGAAGTCCAAGATTAATCACCCCAAGTGCTTAAATATGGTCTTCCTCACTTTCATGGGTGACAGTTGCACATACTCTCACTGTATTTATTAATTCTAACTTGATGCCATCTGTTTTTCTTGCTTGTATTCTGTCAAATTTATTGTTTATTGCCTTCAATTCCAGTGACTGAAAGCTTTCTCCAGCTTGACCAACTTTTATATGTATTTCTAGTGCTTGGTTAACACTTTTGGTCTAATTTTCATGTGTTCTGTAATTCAGGTTGCTGTTAACACAGTAATTCAAGATGAGAAAGAGTTCCTTGATCATATAATCAAATCAACCAACATGAAGTGCCTCACTGCACTGTAAGTTGTTCCTTTTTTCAACAACCTCTTCAATGATAACTGAAAAGGCTTTGTCTTTTTTGTGTGAATACAGAAACATTAGGAACATTTTTGAGTAATTAAATTGACATGGTCATTGTATGATATAGTTTAACAGCATAACAACACCTTAATGGATTGGTCAGGAGACTTGGGAATAGGTGCCTTTGTATGATCATTAGAATTATTATTCTCAATTCTATGTTGATGTGGTCTTGGAACACATGATAATTTACAAGTTGTGTTTGTTGTACTTGGAGATTTTATAATGTCATTTTAAGCCACAAAACAATGGTAGCTTCTTAGTGCTATGGCCATCACAAGACCCGTCTTCCAATTTGTGTGGAACAGTCGGGTTTTAGAATATACTAATGGTCCTCATGTAACGAATATTCTCATTTTCGCTCACTTTTAGGTAATTACAATCATTGGTTAACTAACAACAGTTTCCAATTGTTGTTTTGGCTGGTTGCAATTGCAGCTCTGCACTGGGCGGTGAGTGTGGGTTTCTGGCAGCAAACTTGTATGCCAAGAGTGTGTTTGGTGAGGATGCATTGGTAAATGTAAGCATTGAGAAACAAATTGACGGCAAGCTGAGCGGCTACATCAGAATAAGAAGCAAGACCCAGGGTATTGCTCTTAGTCTAGGGGATAAAATTACTCTCAAGCAAAAGGGAGGCAGTTAACGTGGAACGTGAGCACTATTTTATGTGGAAAAACTGGTACTTACCAGCCCTTTGCAATCAGCCATCAGTTTACTCATTCTCTCATTCTTTGCAAGTTTTGTTAAAATCTATGCGAAAGTTTTGTTAATCTATATTCGTATTTTTATTCATTGAACTGATGCAGATGCTTTATGCAGAAATTGGAAGACCGCCCCTTCCCTTTTTGCTGTGTTTATTTTGTATCTAGGGGATTCAGAAAGTGACATTTATATTTGAGACAGTATATTTACAGGGAAAGGTATCTGAACCATAATTAAAGATTGTTCCTTCTCTAGCACTTGAAAGAGGGTTTTTCAGTGATTTTTAATTAGTGTTGAATTTAAGCTCTGTTTTCGTTTTGGAGTTTGGCTGTGTAGAAAACACTGATAATAAATGATCCTATTCTGATTCTCTCATAATTGACCTTGTTCTTCCCACGTTTCTAACCGCTGTTTTTATTTTTGGATCCACTTGTCTTACTTTGTATAAAACTTGAGAGAGTATTACAGATTGGGATCATAAAGCCAGAACCTTCTCATATCAGCGAGTATCCGTCAAATTCGATTGCAATAGATTGATTCTTTTTGCTCATTTAACGAACGAACTTAGCATTTTTTCCAATGTGGACTCCTCGACGAAAAGAAAAACAGGAACTTCACTACTTGAGAAATAACAGATAAACTGGAATGTGTAATGTGTTGATATGCATAAAAAAAGCTCATAACAGAAAATTAAACATGGTGTTGGTAGATTGAATCAATCACTTGCAAAGTTTCAGTTTCTTGAAAAACGATGACACCATGGACTTGGGATAGGGCTTTGTAGCAAGGCACGTAGGAATGTTTTCAGGTTGCTCTATCCACAACTTATGAGCAATGCCACCGGCAGTTAGCTTTTCTGACAAATTCACAATCTGGATTTCTCCTTTCACCTCAAGCGTAACCTGCAACTCAAAATGGACAATGACTGCTTTTTAATAGCTTTTATAAACTCGCAGTCACAAATCGCAATTTGCCGGAGTCGATTCACTAATACCAAAGGAAACGAAACAATTCACACTCTCAAAAAGAGATCTCAATCCACAAATCTGTTACCTTGTGCATACTATCGATGTTCTGAGGGCTACAATACTGAAGAGTGTGAGCATCGTCTTTGTGGTGGGGCCAAATGGCAGACACCGAGGCATGGCATCCCTGTGTCACCACGCTCCCCAGTGGCCACGTGTCTATCAGATCCCGCCGGAGCACCACGTACTGTATCAGTACATCGTCGGCGTTGTTGTTGTCGTCTGGCTCAGCGATTGGACTGGATTCGGTGGGAGCGGAATTCGATGTGGAATGACTCATTGAGTTCGGGCTGTATCGACTCGGCACGCCGAAACGGAGAGCTAGAGGGATGTTGTTGCCAGTCTTGCTGCCGAAACCAAAGCTTGAAGGCGTCGAGCCGGGGAGAAAGAGGGAGGCACTGAAACGACAAGGTGAGAGCAGATACGACATGCTTTATATAGTTGATAATAAAGGTTCGCACCGGTTAGTTACTCTTACGCTTTATGACAGATTTGAGAAGTTCTTTTTAGCCCCCACATTTTATCTTAAAACACTCCGATTTCATTGATTTGGGTTTAATTAGAAACTCTCAACGCATTTCTTCAACAAGCATATTCAGGGCCCAGTCCACAGTCATTTCTGGCTCTTGAGACAAAAATTCAATACATTAGGTCGAATGGCAAAATGCTCAGCGGGAATGGATCTCGTGGGCTCCGTTTTAAATAGGATGGAAATGGAATAATTTTTATAAAAATAGAATTGGACATAAAAAAAATTAATTTTTAAATTATTAATGGGGTGGGAATGGTTTAATCTTATTTTTGTCCCGCATCTCATTTTATATAAATATTTTAAATGTAATTTTTAATATATAATTATATAGTTTATTGAATTTTTTATTTTATAATTTATATTTGATTAGGTTATTAAGAAATATTTTAATAATGTAATTTTATTAATAAAAATTAAAAATATTTAATAAAAAAATATAAAAATAAGTATTAAAGACTTTTATTTCTTAGTTTAGTCGCCAGTCATCGTTAATTTTATTCTTTCAGACTCATCAAATTTGCTCAGTTATTCTTTTTATCCTCTCATTAAATTTTTTCTCTCATATTGAATAAAAAATTTAAAACTATAACAAAATTAATTTTGGTAATATATGAATCTGCATTTAGCACAAGTAGTAAAGTTGTAAGTCATCATTGTAACAGATTACATCCGAATATATTATAAGCCTTGATGTTTGATCAATATTATTTATAGAAAAATTAGAGGTATAATATATAATTATTTATTATTTGTAAAAAAAAATTAATTTTTTATTTTATTTGATTTTAACCATCTAATTCTCATATGATTTATTTTTATTATCCAACTTAGATTCAAATTTTTTTACAAAAACTCAATATATTTATTAGAGATACTAACAGATATAAACTTTAGTCTGATTTCTTGTAAGTTTAATTGTGTTAAATTATTTATTATATTATCTTTAAAAAAATTAATAAAAAGTTAGAAGTAATTTATTTATTTTTAAGAATGAAATCCCATCTCATAATTTTTAATTAGAGAAAATAAAGTAATCAATAAAAAGATCAATAATGTTAGATATTAAAATATTATTTAATTTTTAATTTTATTTATTATTTACTTGAAATTTTATTTATTATCATAATATAAATTAAATTTATATTATCAAATTTTGTGAATATAAATTAATATTTAATATTAATAAAAATAAAGAGCGGAAATGAAAAACCATTCCCTACATAAGAATTTCTCATCTCTACCTTATTAAATTTTTATAAAAAATAAAATGAAAACAAAATTTAAAATAAAAAATAAGATGAAATATGAGAAAGGTCTCTCCAGTCTTGCACTGCCCCCATTGCCATCCCTAAGTCATAAAAAATCTAATGTAATCTGTTTAATCAATTTCCAATTCATTTGGATGGACTACGTTATATGTAGGAAATTCTAAACGAAAGAAGCTGATATCTTATTTCTTATATTGCATTTTTTTTTTATACATATATATTATTTTATAATACTTTTAGAAGAAAAAAAATAATATTTAGATGAGAACGATAACTAAACACCTTTTACACCTAATTCAAGTCGTCGCAAACGTAAATTGCATTTATGATGATACCAGGTGCACGAAAGGATTATTGTTTTTTTTTTTTAAAAAAAAAACATAGTTAAAATGATTTTGAAAACGATTTGCATCTGCAGATATCTCAGTTTTGTAAAAATAATGAATAAAAATTAATATTTACTTGATGATTTTTTTCGTCCCCGTCCACATCTTTAAAAAAAAAATACACTTATTTATTGTGAAATACAAAATTCCGATTTCTAAGTGTTTGTTAATGTAAGTAGTGCTCGAAAATTCCTCACATTTCATTTCCCTTCATCTGACGTTTAAGTCTCACACATGCATAGTGCAATATAAGAAAAATGGAAATGCTGGGGCTAAATAAAACTGATCAAATCTGTCATTTATTATTATTATTATTATTATATTATTGCAAAATATGTCTCATCTATCGTTTACACATTTTCTCATCAAATCCAATGCTTGATCTATTTTTATTTTTATTTTTCAAGCATATTTCTCACAAAATCCACAACTTATTTTTCAATTCTCGTCATTTCTTAACGTTTCTCCTCGCATTTCATCTCCATTCTTCTCGTATTTTATGTCTACGGTTATTTTGAAGTTTTTCACAAGTTTTATTCACATTTCTTAAACGCTATTATTTTCTCATTATTTTTCATCCTACACCTTCTATACATTATCTTAAAAATGTTGTTTTAAATTAATATATTAAATAATATAATAATCTAATTTTAGACTCAATTATTCTGCTCCAATGATTAAGCCTATATACCCACTGGTCTGTGCATAGAGTTCGAACTTTAACAAATATTAAAAAAATTAAAAAGAAAAATCATTTTTCCTATTATTAAAGACAGTTATGTGTAAAGATGGTAAAAATATTTACAAATCTACTAAAATTCACTTGTATTATAAATATTTGATAAAACTTAAAACAAATTTGATACATGTATGATATACAAAATTAATATCCGTATCAATTTTATGACGGGTATAAATTTATAAAAAAATCGTAAATACCCATTGCAGGTATTCGTTATCCTCAAATATTACTTTTTTTAATTTTTTTAAATAATCACTTAAAAATTTAATTACTTATAACTTTATATTATTAATCTATAAGCACATTTTTATTTAAATACTATTTTTACATTATGAATTTATAAGCATATTTTTATTCAAGCACTATTTTTACATTATAAAGTTATAAACACATCTTTATTCAAATACTATTTATAAATAATAAATTTTATTACATGTTAAGATACAACAAATTTCAGTTATATATTCCAATATTGTAATGCAAAATATGTCGTAATATAATCATAAATTATAAATTATTATTTCAAAATTACAAAATGATTCATTAACACAAAAAATTTGTCATATAATTATCGATTTTAAATACTAAACTGACATCATTATAATATAGTTAAATATAATTAAAATTATGTTGATTCTATATTAATAAAAAAAACACTAACACAACTAGACATTGATATTTGATTTAAGTATCATTATTTACTGGACGGGCAACATCGACATCTTGAAATATAGTTAATGAAATTATTTATATTAATACTAATTTAGTATCGGTGAATATTGTACATTGAATAAAAATCAATTGTAATTGCATTGCAAACTAATTAAAATATTGAAAAGAGTTAAGTTAAAATAAAAAAATATATGATTTTATTAGTTGCATATGTAAAAATGAGTTTATTTTTCATTATATTATTTTAAAATACGTGGATAACTCGTGAATTTTGGAAGAATTTGGTATTTTATTTTTTTAAGCAAATGCGAATACGTGTTTAAAGGTATTTGTCCTAAACTCGGTTCGTTGTCATCCCTAATTATGTATTGCAGTTATTCAATTAATATTGTAATTTGAGTAGTTATCTAGTGTTGTAATTCATTTAAATGTAAAATTTGTAATGTAATACTTGTATAAAAAAAAATTAATTTAACTTTCAAAATCATTCATTATACTATTTTATAATTTAATAATTATTTGATACATCATTTATAATAAAAAATTTAAATAATATTTGAGAAGTATATTATTACTCTTTATTGTCATATTTAACTATTTATTTTCATCATATTTACATATTTTGTTATATGTACTTAGATATTTTTTTGGGTCATATATAAATTATTGATTAGTTTAAACTTTTTATAAATTTATAGCCAAATTATATACAATAATTAATTAGCTCTTATTTATTAAAGAAAATAAAAGAAAAAGAAAGAAGTAGTTATAAACTCACATAATTGAAATACAAAATTTGTATAACAGTTAATGTGTCACTAATAAGTGATTATTAATTATCAAATAGTTATTATTTTTTATTTTTTATTAATATGATAATTTTACAATACTAATCAAAATATTATATATGCTATAAGAATGGCAAAATTCAGAGCATAATCTGAATTTTTTTAATGAATTCAGAACCTGAATTTTTATAGATTCGGGTTTAAATCTGAATTTGGGTAATCCAAATTTGAATTTAAGCTTAGATTTTTTTTCCAATTTTTTATATATTGTTTTAAATACTTAGATGAAATTTGAACTTTTGTTGTATTTATTTTATAAAATAATTATTAGGTTCGTATATATTAAAGATTAATAATTAATTTAAAACTTTAAAAATTAATAAATAAAATTCAAGTTCAGGGGTCTCTCACAAAAACTCGGATTTGAATTTCTAAAAAAGATTATACCCAAATTTGAAAAAAAAACTCAAAATTTTAAAATTAGGTTCTAAATTTGGATTCAGGCCCAAATTTGGATATTTTTGGGTCTGAATTTTTTTATTAACCCTAATTTGTTGAAATACAAATTTTATATCTTAATTATTTAAACATAATATTACTTAAAAAAAAAAAAGAATCATGCATGGATATGCAATTTCGGATACAATTTTGTGATTCCACCATTGAAAAGCACAAAAAGACTCCACATTTATATAAATGAATCTCATTTACATAAAAGAAAACAAAGGGTAAAAAAAAAATAATAAGAAGAAATAAAGAATTAAAAAGAATCATTTCTGAAACCAATTATATACATATGGTCCGAGCACATTATCTCCTGCAACGAAACACAGGCACATTATATATATACACTGCATGCATTCCACGTGCATACGAACATGACAAAAATCAAAACGCTGTCGTTGTGATTGTGAACCATCTGAATCTGAATGTCCACATGAGAAAAAAAGTTTTCCCTTCCCAAAGATGAAGTTAATTTTCATTTAATAAGCCATCATTGGCAGTTGCCGTCGCATTTAAACTCACATCTAAAGTAAAAACGACTAACAATTTCACCGTTTTAATATTATTTTATAATTTTTTTAAATTAATATGTTAAATAATTATTAAATAATATAATTTTTAAGAATTATTTTTTATATTATTTTAATATTCAATAATTACATTTTTTTAATATTAATATTAATTAAATATCTATCACACAACATATATATTTATTAAAATTATATATCATTTAATATTTACACTGTCCTAACTCACATCTCTATAATAAAATGACTATACATCATTTAAAACATACACACGTTTAAACTTACGTATCTTTAACGAAAAGACTAATTATTCTCACAATAGGACATCACTTAACATTTACGCATGCTCGAATCTACACTTGTACAATGAAATGACTAATTGTCAATAAATAGTTGAAATAAAGTTAAAAATGCATTTAACAAACAAAAAAAAGACAAAAATGGAGCATTAGAAGTGAGGAAGGGCATGGAGCACGATATCTCCTACCTAATGCAATTGACCGACCTGACATCTCTTTCATTCAATAATGCCTTTGCTTCAAGGCGGCAGCATTGATTTCTTCTTTTCATTCTCATAACAATCTCCAGAAAGACTTAACACCAACCAAATAGGAAGCTTAATCCAATTCTCATTCAGAACGAGCTTAAGAACTTCAATCATACTTAGAGAATGAGAAAAGTACGAGAAAGAGTGAACTTGCCCAAAGGCCTTCTCAAAGAGACCCACAGGGCCCATTTTCCATGGACTTGGATAGTTGGCAAAAGTACTTCAATTTGGGCATAAAATTGAATCAATGGTTTGAATAAAGGAGTTAAGGGTTGGTCTTACCATATCAAAGAAAGACATGAATTCGAATTATTTGCTAAAGCCTTCAATCATGCTTGCTGGAGAGATGTTATGCAAGAAGAAATCAATTAAAAGCATCTCCAGGCCTTGGGTTCGTGGCCCCAAAGTGGTCAGGCCTCAACGTTAGCCTTGACAAATGCTGGGCGTTGCAGCCCAGCATAAGTGGTGTCACAACACCACTATAAAATTCGCACTGGTGCTGCAACATCAGTCCTTCGGGGGTGACTCACTTTTTAATAATTTTTTTTTTAAATTTAATTTTGTTAAGTAGGTTTTAAAATTTTAAATGTATAAACTCTTGTAACTCATTAGACTTGTCACACATTAGAGAAAAAATTCTAAGAAAGAAAATAGAGTTGGAAAGAAAAGAAAATAGAATTAGAAAGTGCTTGAGTACACAAATGAATATTATAAGAGTGATTGAGTACGGTGTTTATAAGAAAGTTCTAATAGATCATTTAAAAAAATTTATCTAATATTATATTTTTTGATTATTTATTATATATTTTTATTTTATAATTTAAATTTTTTTTGTGAATTAAATAATATAAAAAATTAAAATATTATGATTCGTTATAAACACAAATGCTTCTTGTTGATTCATATAATTTTTTTATTATGTTTAATTGTTTATCTTTATGTATAATTTTTTTTTAATTACTTACGAGTAAAATATTTCACAAAATCAATTTTATAGTGTACATTAAAAATTTTAACAAATTTTTTTTATTATTTTATAATTTAATAATTATTTAATATATTAGTTTAAATTAAAAAATTTAAGATAATATCCAAAAACTGCAGCGATATTAAAATAATACTTTTATTTTTGTCAGCAAAAACTAAAAAACTTTTTTTTTTATAAACATCCGAAAAGCTTTTATTTTTTTAAAAAAACAGAAGCTTTTTTTTCAAAAAAAAAAAAAAACAGATCTTGACTGGATTTTTTTTATATAAAAAAAACTTAAAGATAAAAAATACTGTACCTATGTAGACTTTTAAGATGCTTATCCTTACAACACATCATGTTTTCGGGACATTAACAAAATAAAGACAAAAGGCATTATTTTTTTCCGACCAAGTGAATGAAGAAAAATCATTTTATCCATATCCATTTAAAGCTTGTAATACAAATTTTTTTTTCTTTTTCTTGGTTACTTGATTCATGTATCAAGCAATCATTTTCTTTTTTTTTTTTAAATATATAAATATTCACTAAAAATTTTAATCTTCATTAAAAAAAAGATACATAAAACCGAAACAAAAACCAGAAAAGAAATTAACCTAATTAATGAAGCTAGCAATTAATCTTCTTCTTCATCTTCTTCTTCTATTAGATCTCCAAGAGCGAAACAACTCATTGACTTGGAACAAATCTTAAGCCTGCTTTGATTCTGCTGTTGCTGCTGTTGTTGTTGCAGTTTATGTTCAGTATTTGAGGCTTCAGTATGACCACCAGCACCCTCATCATCTGTTTTCTCGTTATCGTCGTGAATAACGGGAAGAAGAGGCATGGATTTAGGGTTAAGGCGAGAGTAGAATAATTTCTTTGACCGCTTGCTGGCAATCAACACTCTTCTTCTCTTGTTAAATGGATTCTCCACTTTCTCCAGATCCTTCACTGAGCTCGCCTCCGCTATATTCCCGAAGGATTTTGATTTTCCACTATAGTGATTCGATAATCCCCTTCTAAAAACAAACAAACAAACAAATAATAATAAAAGTAATTAATCACAAAATGGATAAATTTTGCTATATTCAAGAATCTAATTTTACTAACTTGATGGGAAGAGAGTCGTCCAATGAATCTAAAGAGAAGTTGCTGCTTCTAAACAACTCGTGATCTCCCTTTGAAGACGAAACTTCGTCCTTTTCATTTTCCTGTTCGTCGTCGCTTTCTCCCGGAGACCCGATCGAACTCTCCGAAGAACCGTCCGATCCGTAACCGTTC